>CM035152.1:113051607-113431620 GCA_020205615.1 Panax quinquefolius
GTAATGGAACTTCTGTGTATTATTCAGATAACTTTTATTTTCTTATACGCATGATTTTCCTATATATAGTAAATTATTTTATAAAGAAATTTTGAAGGAGGAATTTGAAGTTCTATTAGAAATCAAATTTTGTGTTTAATCGTGAGAGACAAGCTTTATGTTGAATAGTTAAAGATCTGCTCGATCGAATTCGATCGAGATACTACTTACAACGACTGTACGCCTAGTATACTATGTACTCTTTATACGTATAAGTTTTAAAAGTGGTGATTCCGGGGACGTAATCTTTATAAGGGAGGTGAATGTAACAACCCAATATTTTCTATATAATTAAATCGTAAATTTTGCATATAAATTTATTATTATTATTATTATTATTATTTATTTTTAAAGGTGGGAATACGTGCAAGGTAAAGTATATGTATTTATGTGATAAATAAAATTTATTTATTTACAAATAATTTTAAATTTTTAGAATTATTGACCATTATAAATTATATTTTTATAATTAATTTGTAGTAAAAACATTTTTTTATTAATTATTTTCCGTGAAAATATGATTATATGTTATTTAAATAATATATGAAAGAATTATTGGAATTATTATAATAATTATTTTATTATATGAATTTTAGTTCAGATTATTAAGTTAATTATTTTAACTTAATTATAAGTGTTATATATGCAAGATAAATTAGATATGGAATCTAAACCCTAATTTTGGATTTTCGATTAATGAATGAGAATAATAATATAATATTAATTATATTTCAGTCATATAAATATGTACTATATGTGTGTAGATGATAATTGGTCAATTATGGTAGGTGACAAATGAAAATTTTTTGTAAGATCAAATGAGATAAACCCTAATTTGAAACTCAAATTAGAGTATGTGATTGTTATGTAATAGTCATAATGTGATTAACTAATTCAAATTATAGATATTAACCTAATTAGTAATTTAAAAACCATAATTATATAAACCCTAATTTCTAAATTAGGAACCCTAATGTTCAAATTATATTCCCTAATTGTTAATTAGAAAACCCTAATCGCTAATTTGGCATGCTTAATGATAATTAGTAAAACCTAAACCTAATTTTCAAGTCTATGTAATTAGGAAACCTAAAATTAATTACAACCTTAATTTTTATTTTTAGAAACTAAAATTTTTATTTTAAAGCCAAATTAGAAATCCTACAAAAATAAAAAAAGCAAACCTAAAAGGTCAAACTTAAGGGTTAAACCCTAAGGTTCAAACCTCAAGGGTTTGTCAAGATTATATTTTGCCATTAAAATCATAAGGCAAATGACCAAATCGCCTCTTTTGCACATTCTTTATTAGCTTGCTTGTAAATCTTGCCATATAATGTAGTGGGTAACCAACTATCGACTTTCCACATGACCAAATTCTCAATACATTAGATATATATCATCAGCCATTACCTTATATCCAACTTATATATCGATCATGAGAGAGAAATGTCACTAAATTAGCTCATTTGTACACAAACACACAACCGAAACTCTCTCCATCCCAAACCCACGAAATATATTAGTGGACCAGTTCCCTACCAAGGCCCCACCACCTTCACAAACATATTAGCAAGGCCGGATTCAAAATAGTGCAAGAAAGGTAAACCCTAAGCCAATAAAATTTGATCTTCAGATCTTATGTTGGATTTGTTGTTTTTATGTTAAAACATGTTATACGTAGTGATAATCAATGATCCGGGTTGATATTTGTTGGATCCATAAATCTTTAGATGCTTGAATTTGAAGTTTTCAAAATCTGGAAAATGTTTGAATATGTTGTCTCGACAAATGAATGTCGATTCTCTTAGATCTCTTAGCATGTTTATTATTTCGTGTGTTTTAAATGTCGATTCAGTATATGCTTATGAAACTCATGTTCTACAACTTGTAGAAGGACCAGATCATGTATAAAATGAAAGATATTCATGGTCAAACCCCATCAATTCGACCACGACTTTCAATTTTCTGGTAACCCAGATTTGCCCGAGAAGTTTCTCGACAACTTATTTGGCAAGAAATTTCGATCTTGCAGGTGTGTTGTGTAAGCGAGTTTATCGTTGGCAAACCATGTTATAAAGATGTTAGTTTTGGTATTTAGATCCATGCTTTTAGAACCTCTAGATATCAAATATATCGGATTGGTGGTGGTCGGTCAAAGAAGGCCGACGTTTATGAAATAAATTTTCTAGTATCCCCGTAAAACCGATGAAGCATGACTTCACCAATGTACTTTCGAATTTTAAGATAGATCTCGTGGTAAATGTGATGTTGTTATGGTGATGTTTTGTAATATATTTGTACCTTGTCATGTTGGCTATATAATCGGACGATTAGATCACAAAAATGTTATAAGAACAAAAAGATCAGGAAGCCCAAAAGTAGAGCCTCACGAACTATTCTTTATTTCGGTAACCTAGAAAATGAAGAATGTACTTGATGTACCCACTTTTGCTTGCTTAGATCTTTGGTGTTATGTTGTTTTGCCATTATTATTGTTGGATCATGTAGTTTTACACTAGCACTACAACGATCTAACCAATATCTTGTGCGTAAACATTTTATATTAAGAATTAATTCGTCAAAGCCGCTTCACTGCTCACTCACATGATGATTGGTTTCATCAAGAATACTAAAGAAACAATCGATAGTGACAGTTTTTGTCACTATAGGCGCCTTTAGCTTACACTTTATTTTTAAAATTAATTATTTTATTAAATAAATAGAGAAAATTAGTTTTAAATTATTAAAATACATAATAAATTGCTAAAAATTATTTTAAAGCCTAAAATTTGGTTTTTAATAATTTTGAATATATTTCATAAATATTTAATATTTTGGAATATTAATGGTATTTAATTTATTTAATTATAAAATTAAATAAGTTATTTAAAAATGATTTTAATATATGAAAATCTTTTAAAAATATATTATGGTATAAGAAAATATTTTAAGTTATTTTTAATAACTTTTAATATTAAGTGATGAATTTCATTAATTAATTAATATTAATGGTAATTAATTTATTTAATAAATATATTATATAAATTATGAAAAATAGAATTAATGATTTAAAAATCATATAAAATAATTTAAAGGTTATAAAAAATATTTTAAGTTATAAAATATAACTTTTGATATTTTGTCATGAAAATATTAATATTTTAATATTAATGATATTAGATTTATTTAATATTTATATTAAATAAATTAGTTTAAAAATGATTTTAATATTAAAAAAAATTATTTTAAATGAAAATAAAGAGTTTAAAAATATTTTAAGTTATAAAATATAACTTTCAAAGATTTAAAGGTAATTAAATTTCATTAATAATTTAATATTAAATGATATTTGATAATTATATTAAATAAATAGTTTTAAAATAGTTTTATTAATTTAAAAATCATTTAAAAAGATATAAATGAATTAAAAATATTTTAAGTTATACTTAATAACTTTTAATATTTTGATAAATAATACATTAATATCTAAATATTAATGGTAATTATTTAAAATGATTTTAAATATTTTAAAAATTATTTAAGGGTAATATTAATACTTTAAAAATATTCTAAGTTATTATAAATAACTTTAATATTTTGGCAATGGTTTCATTAATATTTTAGTATTAATTAAATATTAATGATAATCAAATTATTTAATATTTAAATCATTTAATAATGATTCGATATTTTAAAAATCATGATAAATTATAATAATTATTTAAAAATTATTATAAGTCAATTAAAAATAATATGATCGATATTTAAGTTATATTAAATGGATATTGAATAGTAGTCTTAGACTTGATAATTAATTCGATAAAGTCGCCGACACTCGAAATATGTTTAGTAAATCGATTTGGACTTATATAATTTATTCAGATATACGTGTTTGTTTGTGATCCAATGATCTGTTAAACATACGTGACAATGTGATTAGATTATGTCGATCATAAATAGCAAATTTCACTATGTTGTAATATATTATCCTAATGAATAAATGATCTTATTAATGATAGGCTTGATATAAAAGATAAAACTAAGTCAAGATAACCGTAGCGCAGAGAAGCGCAAGTATCCTATCTTTGCATTTACTTTTATGCAATGGACATGCTGAAGTTTAATATCCGAACTATTCTTTTCATTGTCCAAATATCTTAACCTTTGTAAATACTTATGTAATGATTTCAGATAAGTAAGTTATTAGATCATAACTGTCAACAAGTTCATTAATTCCATATTATAGATCAAGATATATATTATGTTCATTAATTTCTAAACATGGTTATATAAGTGACCTCACTTGGATAATCATTATATTTTATCACATGTTGATACATACTTATTGGTTTCTAAAGATGTATACATCGATTTAAAAGTAGTCTAAGCTATTTGATTCATTTGTATATAGATTTAAAAATATTGTTGAACAAGATAGAATCTATTGTATCCAACCAAATTATTTTGGTTCGAATTCTAGACTAGTATGAACATCCCGACATGGGAAACTTTTTTACGCCTTAAGTGCGGATATACCGGAACTAAAATATCGTTCTTGTATGTAGTATTGATCAATCACAGGAATAATTGGGATGATCACCCTAGTGCTCGTGAAGTTATGATTCGCCATGGATGAAGTTCTCATTTAACCTTTCGAAAAATTAAAACAATGTTCATAGTCCGTCGATCGATCCTCATTTATAACAAGATGTAGTTTCAAAAATTTAAACTCGAAATGATATGTTGTTTATTATTGGTTCAACTTACTTCACAACTGTTGATTCGTTGTAGAAGTGTTATTCACAGAAAATATTTAATCCTTTCAGCTAATATTTATTGTTGCTATTACTTGTTGGGCACTTAAATGCTCATCCTTGCTTAATTTAAATGTTTTTAGTTAAGTGTGAACAACCAAAAGGTTCGGCCAAGAACAAAGGAAAAGGGAAAGTTGTTGAGTGAGTGTATTGTTATATATTATGTAATAGTTTGGCTTTATTAAGATAAGGATGATACTATTTATTATCATGTATCAGAATGAATGTATTAAAGGTTACGTGATTGGGATTAGACTGACGATATATATGTAAATTAAATTTGTATTTATATTATTGTTATTATTATTAGTATTATTCCGCTCTATAGAAATGGTATCGTGAAGCACTCGTTCGGGTTTCAAGCACTGAATTTGGGGCCACAAGGTTTATTTTAAACTTTTAATTTTATTACAAATCTCTTACTAACCCATGTTGATTACTTCATACTACATAAGAAAGTTTTATATCTCATGTCATTTCCCCTTTTTAGGTATATATCTAAGTCATAACATCAAGTTAGCAACACATGCCATAACAAAAACCAGAAAGTGATTCTGGTACCTGCAGAAATGCTACAACTGCATTCTAGTATATATAGGGCGTCAAGGCCATGCCTCGAATGTAAGCGATGATTTGCTCCGCTTTCGCAGAGCCTTACTCAACTCTGATTCTTTTCGATTTAAACATGTTCTAATCCATAATTTAAGTGTCCATATATGTAAGCATAATTCCTAAACATATTATGGCATGCTAATTCACATTGATTAACAGAGAATTCCAAGAAATTTTGAGAACTTGACAAAAACCCAATTAAGTACAAAAGTTGAGATTTTATACCTCTTTGAGCTTAATAAACTTAGTTTCCTCCTTCTGAATTTGTTAGCCTCTTCTTTGAACCACAACTCACTCACTCACAAGTTATCAGTGTTTTAATAGCCAAAAGCAAACAACGTAAAACTAAAAATGGACTACTATTTATAAAGAAAACTTCGACCAGGCAATTACATCAGACTAATGTGATGCCCCCAAAAATGTATATATCACCCATTGTCGACGCCGTGATTTTTGAGTGTCCCTTTCGCTGTTTTGTTCTTTGGTGTTCTCATGTTAATGTGAGATTTGTTTGAAAAACAAGTGAAAAAGGTCCCACATGTATAATGTCGACGATTTGACTTTAAGAGTCGCCATTGGTGTATTTAATCTGGTTACACCAACGCAAACAAAAGGTTTGTACATCGACCCAAATGATTTGACACTACTAGATGGGTCTGTGGAAACTAAGATTCATTTTGGGTCCGGGGCTTGATTATGCAGAGAGAAGGTGTTAGCACTTCTCGACATCCGTGGTTACCACAGTGACCGCCACTTTTCAAAGAAACTATATATGAATGTATGTATGTGTGTGTGTGTGTGTGGATAAATGTGCAATTATTTGGAAGTAGTGTTGCACTCGCTCAAGACCTATATACATGGGGTTTGAATTTATAGGAAAATTTAGTTTTAAACAAGATATAGCAATGACGTTTTGTAAAAGAGGTTTTTCAAACCTTGTGCTCAATAGTAAATTGAGGCCTTGATACTTCCATTTTATTATTAAATGTTTCTATTGTTTGCTTTTTATTTTCGAGATGTGAAGCATTCTAGAAAATAATATACAAGAAAGGTCGAACTCCTCATGGGTACGACAACCATCCAAGGAAATTCGTATAATCGAAAATAATGTACAAGTCACGCCATAAATGAAAAATGTCCATCATGGGAACTCAAATCTAGATTCAAGAGATAGAATCATGATCATATGATTCCTAGCTCACGTGATACCGCAATTTGTATGGAAAGCGTAAAGTAGTTATACTTATAAAAGTTGTAAAATATATATACAAACATGATAAACCACCACGGCTTAAGCGACTCCATGGGGATCGGAAATATAAATATATAAAAGCGGTAATTATATATATGGATATGATCAACCACCACGCTAAGTAAACTCCTGTGGGACAAAATGTAAATAAAGTCGTAAAGCGATCAACCGCCATTAAGTAAACTCAAGGCGAGAATGACAAAATATAAATAAAGTCGTAAAAGCGATCAACTTCCACGTAAGTAAACTCCAAAGCGAGGACAAAATATAAATAAAGTCATAAAAAGGCCACAAAGTAAACCTGGCTTCGACAGAACGTAAATATATATATATATATATATATATATATATATATAAAAGTAGTAAAATGCACCGGATGTGAATCTAAGCTCATCGGATATGTCCCATAATAATTATATATATATATATATATATATATATATATATATATATATATATATAGCGATAAATATATCGGATGTAAATCCGGGCTCATCGAATATAATACGACAGCAATTTATATATATATATATAAGTAAATGCTCCTAATGTAAAATTTAGAGCTCATATATGTTCGATAACATTATATATATATATATATATATATATATATATAATAAACGCCTATATCAAGTCAAGCTCAATCGAGGCATAACTCGATAATGTTAGTCATATATGAAATATATACATATATAAGTATATATATAGATATAAATGAAAACCACTTGACCGATTAGAAGTTGGTAAACGACACAACACGACTCTTAATGTGTATAACAGTGTGTGCTAATATGAGAAGAAGGCTTTATATAATGTAAGAAGGCTTACAGTGGGCTGCCAATGTAGACTTCTATAACTTTAAATGGATAAACACTTAGCTCCCACCAAATAAAAGATAGCTATATGTGAGCTAACAAGTGTTTAAAGATGAGGAAACACTCAAAAGATGTGTATACAAAGTAAAATGGATGTGGCTTCCTCGCTTTTCCTCTCTCTTCTCTTCTTCAAATGGTCAATCTAAAGGCTCATATTTATATATCTCGATGGTCGCAGGTACACTGTGGCACCCGCAGTTGTACCGCTACCGGTCGTGGTGCATCCGAGCCTCATGGTCCCATCATATCTCAAGTACATGCACTCATGCAATCAGAATGTCTACTCGAACTTGTCGAACTTCAATTCGAGCATCCGAACGAGGTATATCCGACCTTCTTCTGACCGCCAGGTCGAGAGTTACGAACGATATGGATTAGAGGTTGTACGAAGTCGAACAGGGTCTATGCCCATGGTCTTCAAGCTTCAAATTCTATCCAAAGTACTACCACGCTGTAATAGTCACCCGGATTGTTACTCCTCGGTTCTTGTGGGACATTGTTGTATGTATGTATGTATGAAGTGTTGAGACGACGCGCAAGTGTTGAAGGGGCAAGATGATGTTTGATTCCTCACCGGGGTTATCGCCGATTTGAGTTGGAAGTAGATGTTGCTCAGGGTTATATCTGAGATTAAACTACTTGTTGGTATGCCATGATATCAACTTGTGATAAAAAACGTTGAGGCGGTAAGACGACGTTTTGACTCCTCATCGGGGTTATCGCCAGTTTGAGTAGAAAGTAGACGTTGCTCAGGGTTACATCCGAGATTAGACTGCTTGTTTATATGCCTCACTGTCATCTGTGGGTGTGCCTATCTGCCCATTGTTAGCTCCGGGTCTGAGGTATGAATGCCTCAGCAAGAGGTCTGAGCTTGAAGCTAATCGCATGTGTTTGAAATAAACAATTCTGGAGTTATCATCGGAACTGCAAAAGCATCCCTTGCGACTATCACCAAGGATGGAGTCGCTACTCCCAGTGTTGGTTCTGGGACTGGAACTGAATGTCACGGTGTTATCACTGAGACAGAACTGTCATCTTTGGTGTTATTGCCGGTCTTTTGATCTGCATACCCCGGGGTTATCTCTTGAGATTAAAAATGACACTCCGGCCAGGTTAGGGTTGGGAACCGATGTTCCCGATTTATGTTCCGGGTTGGAACTAAACTTCCGATAGTATCCGAAATGGATGTAAGTCGCCTTCTTAAGGTTATCTCTCGAAGATGAATACGCCTCCTACAATGTTAGTAATGTGTACGCAGAAAATTTTTAGTGTCTCATGATTCCCTCTTTATCGTAATTATGCAATGCAAGGCATGGATAGGATAAAGAATCCTAGACACTTGAAATGCAAGAAAGATAAACATGATGCTATATGCGATAACATGATGCAAATGTATGATGCATGATTGTTAGGTAATCCTATTGGGATGACAATTAGTGATGGCTTGGACATGCGATCCAAGTCTTCAAGGATGTTGACATTTGGGCTATCACCAAAGTCTTGAATCCTGATTAATCGACTTATATTCCATAGAGGTACCTCTCAGTGTGTAAGAGATCCGTGGGGATAAGGCTTTCATGCTTTGAGGATGTGTATAACATATTTCCTCATTCTTTCGAGTTATCGCCAACAATTTGTCGTCGTCGTGGTTTCCGCACCTTCGTTGATGTGTGTATCACCGGATAGATGCCTGCTGGGTGCATTGTCAAGGTTGTTTGACCTTCATTGATGTATGTGTCAATGGTAGCATCGCATTTTAACCCCCTTCGGGGATATGTAGATGAGTTGCATCGATGGGTTTACTTGCCATCAGCTGACATGACGTCAAGGTTGCTAGACCTTCATTGATGTGTGTATCAATGGTTGTGTCAGATCAGAAACCCCGCGGGGATACGTAGATGCTTGAAAGATGTATGCCATGACTTCTCGCATCGGGGATACTTTTTAGTTTGTAACTTCGCAGATTGTAACCCCGATAGGGAGGTTTGGTATTTCGTGGTTTTGTATCAGAATTCCCCACCGGAAGTTTAGGGTTGTGACCTCGCAAATGACGCAAGATCAGACCTTTTGTCAAGGGTATTACCGAGCATGATCCGTGAAAGTCGAGCTCATTGGTATAGTATACCCTGCATTCAAGCGAATAACATTGAGACGACGGGAGTTTAACTTTGACCGATAAGAAACTAGGATTTCAGGCTATTCCACTGAATCGCGTAGCATTTTTATTCCTGATTTGGCCTTTTCAGCTTGTGATACCTCCTTTGCAACTCTAACTGGAGTGAGCCGGAGGTGTGGGACCCATGTAGAAGTGTCGTAGGTACACCTGTAGAAGCTGCAGGTGAGCCTCCGACCAACCGTGCCTATGTATAGGCCAATGGTTACTTTCATAAGTCATTTTCAAGTTGCGCAGCGAAGGAAATCTGAGAGCTCTTCTTTAGATCTGCTGAGTTTGGGCAACTTTCTGCATATTTTGCCACCATACATGCGTTCTTCACTAGCCTGGTAATGTATGCATGTATTTTTTCCAGTTTCTATCCGTTGGAAAATGACTTATCACATTAAATGCATTTAGACACATAGTAATGAATATGCATGCTGATATGACTTGATAAAAAATATTCAACATAGAAAATGTTAGTATTAAACCATGCTAAACATAATGATGTGAAAAAATTTGACTTTTAAAACAGTCAAATTGGCACCTTTTACTGTCATTTCTTATCCTATCTGAGGACAAATGAGTAAAGGCATAAAAGTAAAATAATCCTGGTAATTAGACTACACTTATGAATTTTTTTACTGTGATGTGATTAATGCATGTAGGATGTATACGATCACAGTATAGGTGTGCTACTTGAATGGCCACCTAGTCACGCTTATGTGCATGTGGATAGTCCCATTTACAAAGGGGGCTATGGCAAAATTTTCCCAAAATATAGGTATTGGGTAGTCATACATTTTTAACTCTACTGTAGATGTATGTTAAAACAATGCATTTTGAAAAGCTCCAGGTAAGAAATTACCACACCCTTTCTGAGGTGATTTGGAGACTTGTTGTCCAGATATTATGGATCCGGATCACCGAAAGCGATTCGCAGGACCATTTCGTGTGTAAAGAGAGCTTCAACAAATTTCAACGCTGCTCCATCGATGACCTCGTCGTTTAGTGGAGGCGATAATACGTCCTATTCGGGTTGAAGTGCCGAATGTTAAGGACGAGGAGGAGGATGTATCGATTAAGGTTCATGCTCCTGCTGTACGTGTTCCCCATAGGGAATTGCCAAGTATTCAAGTGGCGAACCCAGATCTTCTGGGTGACTTGAATAGGCATCCTTCAGTATACCTGCACACAAACGAGGTATGAAGTTAGATCTTTAATCTACCTTATTTCCTATTGATGAAGAGTCAAGGATTCTGATGTTGATCTGAATTTGATGTAGGTTCCCAGCTTCACATAGCCTCAAGGGAACTGGTTTAGTATCCACTCTATGTATCAGGCTTTACATGATGACTACAGAGCGATCGTCCATGGCTGGTGATTTGGGATGTTCTTCTCCATTCTACCCCGTCGCTATCCTCGGGGTTACATCGTGGAATTATCTCGGAAGGTGGTTTCACCCGCATCTACCACCCATTTGTTGGACTATGAGGTGATGATGACGACGATGGATGGCGGTTTATCACAAGTATGGAGTTCGAGGGCGCTTACCTTGCATGGCGGATATCACCCCTATTGCCATCAAATCCTTTGTTGGGAGTTCCAATGAGGCGCTTAAGGGCGTGGATCTGCGTCAGACGGGTCCTTTGAGCGTAGATGCTAAGAAAAGCGGTTGAAAGTGAGCCCATACCCGATGATGTGATAGTCAAGGATCGTATTCTTCGGTGATTGTTCCTGATGATTATTAGGGGCTGCTTCTAGCAGATAATTCCTCTACGGTGTCCTTCATTTTGATCACGCCACTCGACACATGGGACCGATAGAGAGTATGATTGGGGTTCCTACACCTTTGCCTATTTCCTCGTGGGAATGCGCATGCGATCTGTGGCTCGACCGAGGCTTGTTAGGATTCTACCCATTTTGTTGGTGAATATTTCTCTTGTCTTTTCCCATATACGAAGTTAAGAGCATCGACTAACAACAGATGTTTGCCTTTGTGTTGGCAGTTTTGGGCCTATGTGAGGCTTCCTTATTTGCATCCTGTGAGCATGTTAGGTTTAGATACCTATCCATGAGGATGGAGATGGCATCATTCCATACTGGCGGAGGTCCCTGTTGCTAAGGAGTTCACTCATTGTCGCCTACAGCTAGAGTTGTTGACAGCCAATGTCATCACATGGATTCCCTACTCTGGAGAGCATTTGGGAGTTGGTTTTGAGGATGGGTACCCGATCGAGTAGAGTATGTCATTTCCACCGCAGGATTCCTCTCTTGTAGATGGAGGATGGGAGCTCTATTTAGGAGAGCGTGCTATTAGGAGCACTACAGAGAGAGATCCAGATGTCGATCTTGCCTTCCGCCAAAGCGTTATCGCCTATTTGCGAGCCACCGTCATCGACATCCCATTGATGGGGATTTCTGATTTTACATGTCGAGGGCCCCTGGTCTCGTGGAGATGTTCCAAAGATTGGTGGATCCCTCGTCTTATTAGAGCTCGGGACCGCGCCACATAGTTTATGGGGATATGGTTCGGTGATCCATGATGATGATGGATTCAGCTAGCTCGTGTCGTAGATCAGGACCATGTGACACAGATCGGATGATTAACCAAAGCAATTGGACCGCATACATCTTTTCATTCGACATTTGGGCGTAGATCCTTCAAAGGCGGATACTTTTGATCCTTCCATTTCCCGGGCGCTAGCCCCTCAGGTGACCCATATGGCATTGTCGGTCCAGATCCTCCATTGTATTGGCCTGACATCCCTATAGATAGAGATCAAGTGACTCAGGCAGAGTTACATCAGGTGGACAGTATCGATGATGTAGACATCAACACCATTAACTTTTTTTGATGTATTTCTCTCTATCTCTTTTGATAGGCTCTGTTAGATGTTGGGTAGCTTCTCCCCATTTCCCTGTATTTTAGCTGTACAGAGATGTATTAGATGATGATATACTTAGGAATGTATATACAATTTTCCATTCCCTATATCATATTGTCATCTATTGTGTCATGCATGTTATTATGTTATGCATATGCATGTATGTCCAGAGATATTCAGCATTGACCCCTGGATGGTCTTATGATACGGCCCGTACAGATGTCTTCTTCGACAGTTAGCCGTATTGATCATACCCCATCATTTTTGGTGGTATCTAGTGTAAGACCCCGAAATTTTTTTAAATAAAAAGGAATTTCCTTTATTTATTATTTTGAAATAGTAAGGGTTGATTTGATTAATGTGGATAGTTAAGGGTTAAATACGCAAATATTTCAAAATAAATAAGTGGTTATAAAATATTCATTTTTGCTTGGGAATATTCGTTTGGTCGTGGAATATTCAGTCTCGCTTCTGGGAATATTCGCATTTACTGGCCAAGAAATGCATGTGGGGCCCATAACGTGAAAGCGATTGGATGAGGAAAACGACAAATATAAGTTGTTTAAAAATAACGGTAGTAATTGTTACCCAATTATCATTGTTGGAATACCCGGTGGTTAAAACACACTAATACGCATTGTTGAACAAAAGAAGACACTCTGTATTGCATCAATTATTGATTCTTACGAAGAAGGCACTACTCAATAATTGTTACAAAGAATTATCGCTCAATTGTTTATTTTATTGATTCAATAATTGTTGCATTGGTATTTTATATTATTCGTTGTTTCAATAATTGTCATCGCACAAGATTTCCCATTATCGATCAATAATTCATATTATTTGAATAATATTATTAGATAACATTATTGGCAATGTCTAGAAAGTTTCGCTTCAAGGAGAGGTTTGGTCACCTAATCAATTGCCGCAAGAAGAGAGATCCTTATTGAAAGCCCCCTCTTTCTCGGGATGCAACTGGTTGTATATAATGTGATTTCGTAATATTATTTGTGAATAATTAATTATTGATTCATATGATAAGGAAATATTTATTTTATATGAATATAAATGATGGATTTATTTATGTGGTTATTAATGAAGGAATTAATGTTGAGGTGTTTTATCAGTATTTATCGGATTGGAGGTATTAAAAATCAAATCAGGGGTTTTGAGATATATTGCGGGGGTTATAATTTTTAATCCGACCGTTGGATTGTGGTAATTTTTGGGTATGTTATACATACATAAGTTGAGTATATGTCCACAAATTTTGAACCGTTAAAAATGAACGAATGATTTGTTATGAATTTTAAGAGGTGACTGATTCGGAAATTAGGTTTAAAATTGATTTTGGTGGAAAATTCTAGAATTGAGTGGGCCCCACTTTTGGTTGGTGAGAAATGTGCTCAATTGAATTTTCAAATGTGGTGGGTGGGAATAAGTAAGTGTAAAGCCATCGGGGTTCAGCAGTTAAGTCCGCCTTGCCATGCTAACATTTTCCTATAAATAGAGGCTAAGTTAGAATTGAAAATCACACCGTAAACAAAGTTTTTTTCTTCTCTCTATATTATCGAGCGATTTTGTGAGTATTTAGATACTTTGAGAGTTCATTGCTCAAGATAAGTTTCATTCAAAGATCACTTCCGATCTTTCCTTCCAAGCATCGATTCTTTGAGGTAAGGGATATTATTTTTTCAGAAATGATATTATTTCTTCAATATCATTATCGAAATGTCGATCTGAAGTTTTTATCAAATTTGGAACTTTTTCATGTTACTATTCATGAGTTACTATTCACGAAAGTTACTATTCATGAGTTACTATTCACGAAGTTACTATTCACGAGTACTATTCATGAAGCGTGAAGATGTTTTTTTGTGGAATTTCTATCTTTTGGTGTTTGAGTTCTTATTCACGATATTCACAGACTATTCACGATATCTAAAGACTATTCACCTAGAAAAATAAAATTTCTTCTTTTCATTCAAAATATCTATTTCGGATACTAGCTTTGATCAGATCCATGTTTTGATTATTCTTGAATTTTACACCACTATGATTATTTTTGAGGTATTGTTGGATACGGATAAAAAAGCACTAATCCTTAATCCTTAATCCTTGTCATTTTGTTTCACCGGATTCGTTCTTTAAAATATTTTTCATCATCCTCGCCTTAAATGATGATATTATTGAATATCTTCGCTCAGAAGTGCAAAAGATGAATGATTTTCAAGAATATCTTTGGCCCAGAAGTGCAAAGATGAGCAGTGTTTAAATGAATACGACCGATCGATGAATATCTTTCGCCCTTAGTGCAAAGATGAACAAGTGTTGAGATGAATACCATCGATCGATGAATATCTTTTGGCTCAGTAGTGCAAAGATGAATATTTGATTCGAGATGAATATTGATTGATGTTACAGGATAAAATATTGATGATGGACCGTTAAATTCATAGATTATAGTAGATTTCATTCTCTACGTAATTCTTCTATGAATTATTATTTCGCCGCATGAATATTGATCTCAAAACTTGTTGCCTATTGTATTCTATCGATTTTTCTCGTTGGAGACTAACGATAATTTGTTGTATATTATCTTAGTCATAGTATTCTTTTTATCGGGCTAGTTGAGCTCACCCTTTTCCTTGTTGTTCCATTTTTCTTCTCGGGGAGGCGAGAATGTAGCGAGTACTAGTCGGGGTATGGAATGAAGGTTCAGAGAGAGTTGTTTAGTAGTCCTCACCATTTTTGTAAAATAATGTATCAATAAATGTGATGAGGATTTATTTGAGTATAGATATTGTCTAGAAGATAATATTTGTATTCAAACTCACGCTTTTCAAGTTGTAATAATAAAGTTGTAGTTATTTCGACTACATGTATTTGGCGACATTCGTATCAGGTGATGTATACCTATTTTGGGGGCGCCACAGATTGGTATCGAGCCATAAGTAAAGAGCCCCGAGCCTCTCACCGGTGACTTCCTTTTGATGGGGATGCACCAAGCTGACTCTCCGTAGGGACGCCATTTTTATGGCAAAACCGATAGGTACCATTGTGAGGTGTGTGGTCAAGAAGCACCGTGAGGGTCACAATGCAGTATCGAGCTTAGGATATGATCTCCATGAGATCGGGAATAGAACTAGAGGGAGAGACGAGTAAAACCTTCGCTAGTGTGTCCTACCTAAGCTTATTTGTTGGTTGGTCATAATATAGGGGTATTATGTGATTTGTTAATTTATTTAATTAACCCTTGTTTTATGATAGTTTTTAAGAATGGTCACGAGAACGTTAACAATGGAGTGAATGAGATCGTGGAGACACCTCTAATCGCCAACCGTGATAATGTGATGTCAAAGAAGAAGGAATTAGAGATATCCATGTGGTGAGTGAAGAATTGATAGTTGCACCCGAGATATCGCAGAGGTAATAAATGAGAGTGAGGAAGAAGAGAAGAAGAAGAGGTACCAAGAGAGTTTATTAGAGGTATTTTATGATCAAAATGTAGAATTGCAAAATCGTATTCATGAGTTAGAAGAAGAGCAGTTGAAGAATTGCAGCAAATCGTGGAGCAAATGGATGCAACGATTCAAGTTTCAGGTTACCCGATATGTGATGCTTGAACGTAAGCACTCTTTCGCGAGTATAAGATGATAAAGTCGAATCGAAATGAAAGAAGAAATAACCGAACGAGTGAGAATGAGTGATGCATGGGTAAAAAGCCGCATTTACGCGTTGATATTATGGAAAGAGATGTCCAATCTAAAAAGAGAAGATTTAACGATGACGGAAGACGCCAAGAAGAAAGATCAAGACCATCAACAAATTCTAGGGAAGAGAACGATCGCCGATTAGATGCTATGAGATGTGGAGAGGAGGGACATATAAGGTCAAACTGCTCAAAGCCTTCCAAGGTATGCTATAAATGTGGAAAAGAAGGACATATCGCCGAGATTTTACGATATCGAAACCCAAATCCAAATGAGAATGGTGACTCAAAAGGATGTCCCGTAAAAGTCAAAGTCAACGGTTCTTCGAAGAGCGTTTGTCGTGACTCAATCAAAATGCGAGGAACCCGAACGAAGTTAGACACAAGTTAGTTAATTATAAATTCTTGCAAGTATATACCTTACTAGATATTGGTTCTACCCATTCTTTTATCTCTCTTACTTGCGCCAACGTTTGAACTCGACTACGAGAAATAAAATTTGACCTATTCGTGGAGACTCCATTAGAGAAACTTTCATTACATCCGTTGTTTAAAATCTTGCTTGATTCAAGTTGGCACTATCACATTACTCGTTAACCTTATTTCTATAGAGATATTTGCTTTTGATGTGATTTTAAGGTTAACTACTCATCATGCCAAATTGATTGCTTTTGTAAGGTGTTAGTTTTCATATTCCTAAGCAACCCGTTATTCAATTCAAGCAATCAAACCATCAGAGTCAAACATTTTCATATCAAGCCATGAAGTCATTCGCTTATTACGGATGTCAAGTTTTCTTAGTCCATGTTATGAATTTGAATAAAGACACGCCGATTTGAATAATATTCCGTTGTTATTGATTTTCCCGACGTATTTCAAGAATTTCTTGGTTTACTCCCAAACCCGATATTAAATATTGTATCGACTTTGAACCCTAAGACAAAACTCATTTCTAAAATCTCATATCGAATGGCTCCTATTGAACTTCGTGGAGTTAAAAATTCAACTATAGAATTTGGTACTGAGCCTTTATCTCGTGACTTCCTTTGTGGAATTTACCTAAGCCGGACTCTCTATGGGGGACGCCATATTCGCATGCGATAGTAAATCGATAGGTGTCATTGTGACGTGCTATCCAAGATTGGGATATGAGTCACAGCTGAGAGCAACCTAAGTCAAGAATCGAAATACGTAGCTTTCAGGCTTAGTTGGTTATTATCTGAGATTCGTTCAAGGATATTCTCGAATCGCTATTCCATTATCGCAAATTGACTCGTAGAGATACAAAATTCGAATGGAGCAAGGAATGTGGGAAGAGCTTCAAGAACTCAAGAGGAGACTCATTTCAAAGACATGTTCGACCATGCCATCCTCGGAAAAGCGAACGTGGTAGCCGACGTGTTGAGTAGAAAATCGATATAAGCACGAAAATGATATTGTCAAAGACTAATTTCAGTATAATTTACAAATAATAGAGATGGAGATGAAAACTCTAGGTACCCACGTGATGATATACGAGTATAATCGATTTTAATCGATAAAGTTAAAGTCGCTTCAAGCCACCGAATCGAAAAATGCGCGTATGAAGAAAGTACAAGAAGGAGCTATTCTTAAGCGAGAATGATGAAGAAGGAATACTTGAGTCCACTCTAGACTTTGTGTTCCTAACGACTGACGATTTGAAGTACAAGATTATGATGGAGGCACACAATACACCATTTGCAATCCATCCGGAAGTACTAAAATGTATCGTGATCTTTGACATACATTTTGGTGGAACAATATGAAGAGAGAGATTGCAAAGTTTATCTCGATGTGTTTAACTTGTTAACGTGTAAAGGCGAGCATCTAGTACCTAAGGGTCCGTTGCAACCACTTGAGATTCGAAATGGAAGTGGGAACATATTACCATGGATTTAATTACGGGTCTTCCTACGGTTTCTCGTGAGCATCAATGCTATTTGGGTTATTGTTGATAGATTAACCAAATCGCTCATTTCTTGCCGATACACGGAGACTTATTCCTTGAACGTCTTGCTAGTATGTACGTAAATGAGATTGTGAGGTTGCATGGCATGCTCAGATCCATAGTTTCGGATCGTGACCCAAGATTCACTTCAAGATTTTGGATTAGCTTGCAAAAAAGCTATGGGCACGGATTTACGATTTAGTTCAAAGATACCATCCCCAAACCAGACGGGACAATCGAGAGGACTATTCAAACTCTCAAGATATATTAAGACTATCGGTCCTAGACTTCAAGGGTAGTTGGGATAAGTATTTACCATTGGTGGAATTCTCCTACAACAACAGCTTATCGTGCAAGTATAGTGTGGCTCCATTCAAGCATTATATGGATTTAAAAATGTCGTTCTCCAATATGTTGGGATGAGGTGGGTGAAGCAACATTGTTGGGACCCGAAAGTTAAGACGTATGATCACCGAAAAGATCCAAATGATTCGATAACGATATAAACCCAGACAAGATCGACAAAAGAGTTATGCGGATCTTCATCGAAAGGACGTGGAATTTAGTGTAGGGATCATGATTATTATTGCGAGTCGCTTCCATGGAAGGAGTTACAAGATTTAGGAAGAGAGGAAAGCTCAATCCACGCATTTATTGGTCCATTTCAAATTTCGACCGAGTAGGAAATGTAGCCTATAGACACAAGTTACTCTCCAAGTATGTCTCGTGTTCATAATGTGTTTCACATATCGGTATTTCGTAAATATGTGAAAGACCCGAACCACGTTATAGAAAGTTAACCGGACGAGATAGTCAAGACTTAACGTATGAGGAGGTACCTGCACAAGATTTTGGATAGGAAGGAGCATGTCCCACGCCAAGAAAGGTCATACCACAAGTTAAAGTTTTGTGGAGGAATCATGCTATAGAGGAAATGACCGGGAATTGGAAATGGAAATGAAAGCGAGGTATCCTCACCTTTTCAAACACAGTACGCACGCCAATTTCGAGGACGAAATTTCATAAGGAGGGAGGTTGTAAGACCTCGAAATTTTTTTAAATAAAAGGAATTTCCTTTATTTATTATTTTGAAATAGTAAGGGTTGATTTGATTAATGTGGATAGTTAAGGGTTAAATACGCAAATATTTCAAAATAAGCAAGTGGTTATAAAATATTCATTTTTATTTAGGGGAATATTCGTTTGGTCGTGGAATATTCAGATCGCTTGGGAATATTCGTTTGGTCGTGGAATATTCATATCGCTTCAGAATATTCGCACGATTATAGCAATGCCATGTGTGGGCCCCATAACTAAAAAAGTTTATTGGATGAGGAAACGCACACAAAGTTTGGGTGGTTATAAATAACTGGCGTAGTTGTTACAAGTTAAGATCGTTGGAATACCCGGTGGTTAAAATACAAGAATACGCGTGGTCGCACAAAGAAGACACCAGGTATTACAAGATTGTTGAATTATCGATCCTTACGTAAGAAGGCACTACTCAATAATTTTCACAGAGTTATCGCTCAATATTTTATTTTATCGATTCAATAATTGTTGCGTTGATATTTTATATTATTATTGTTTCAATAATTGTCATCGCACAAGATTTCCCATTATCGATCAATAATTCATATTATTTGAATAATATTATTAGATAACATTATTGGCAATGTCTAGAAAGTTCGCTCTAAGGAGAGGTTTGGTCACCTAATCAATTGCGCCGCCAAGAAGGAGAGATCCTTATCGAAAGCCCCCTCTTTCCGGGAAATGTACTGGTCATTATAAATGTGATTCTCGTAATATTATTTGTGAATAATTAATTATTGATTCATATGATAAGGAAATATTTATTTTATATGAATATAAATGATGGATTTATTTATGTGGTTATTAATGAAGGAATTAATGCTCGAGATGTTTTATTTGTATTTTATCTGATTCGAGGTATTAAAAGATCAAATTGGTGTTATTATTACGCCTTTATTGTGTGAGTTATAATATTTAATCCGACCGTTGGATCGTTGTAATTTTTGGATATGTTATACATATATAAGTTGAGTATATGTCCACAAATTTTGAACCGTTAAAAATGAGCGATAATTTATTATGAATTTTAAGAGGTGACCGATTCGTAAATTAGGTTATAAATGATTTTGGTGGAAAATTTAGAATTGGTGGGCCCCACTTTTGGTTGGTGAGAAATGTGCTCAATTGAATTTTCAAATGTGGTGGGTGGGAATAAGAAAGGTGTAAAGCCATCGTGTAGCAGCAAAGTTAAGTCCGCCTTTGCTGGCTAACATTTTCCTATAAATAGAGGGCTAAGTTAGAATTGAAAATCACACCGTAAACAAAGTTTTCTCTTTCTCTCTATATTATCGAGCGATTTTGTGAGTATTTAGATACTTTGAGAGTCATTGTCAAAGACAAGTTTCATTCAAAGATCACTTCCTAACCTTTCCTTCCAAAGCAATCGATTCTTTCGAGGTAAGGGATATTATTTTTTTCAGAATGATATTATTTCTTCAATATCATTATCTTTGAAATGTCGATCCGAAGTTTTTATCAAATTTGGAACTTTTTCATGCTCTGGGGTTACTATTCATGAGTTACTATTCACGAAGTTACTATTCATGAGTTACTATTCACGAAGTTACTATTCACGAAAGTACTATTCATGAAGCGTGAAAATGTTTTTTTGTGGAATTTCTATCTTTTGGTGTTTGAGTTACTATTCACGATACCAAGACTATTCACGATACTTCAAGACTATTCACGATACCAAGACTATTCATCTAAAAATAAAATTTCTTCTTTTTCGTTCAAAATATCTATTCGGATACTAGCTTTGATCAGATCCATGTTTTGATCATTCTCGAATTTTACACCACTACGATTATTTTTGAGGTATTGTTGGACATGGATAAAACAAAGTACTAATCCTTAATCCTTAATCCTTGTCATTTTGTTTCAATCGATTCGTTTCTTTAAAAATATTTTCATCATCCTCGCCTTAAATGATGATATTATTGAATATCTTCGCCAGAAAGTAAAAGATGAATGATTTCAAGAATATCTTTGGCCCTCAGTAGTGCAAAAGATGAACACGTGTTTAAATGAATACGACCGATCGATGAATATCTTTGGCCTTTAGTGCAAAGATGAACAGTGTTGAGATGAACACGACCGATTGATGAATATCTTTTCAGAGTGAAAAGATGAATATTTGATTTGAGATGAATATCGATTGATGTTTACAGGATAAAATATTGATGATGGATCGTTAAATTCATAGATTATAGTAGATTTCATTCTCTACGTAACTCTTCTATGAATTATTATTTCATGTGAATATTGATCCGAAACTTGTTGTCTATTGTATTCTATCGATTTTTTCTCGTTGGAGACTAACGATAATTTGTCAGATATTATCTTAGTCATAGTATTCTTTTATCGGGCTAGTTGAGCTCACCCTTTTCCTTGTTGTTCCATTTTCTTCTCTGGGAGGCTAGAATGTAGCGAGTACTAGCTCTGGGGTATGGAATGAAGGTTCTAGAGAGAGTTGTTTAGTAGTCCTCACCATTTTGTAAAATAATGTATCAATAATTATGATGGGGATTTATTTTAGTGTGGATATTGTCTAGAAGACAATATTATATTTAAACTCACAAGATATATTGTCGTATTTCACACGACATTTGTATTATTGAAGTGTAGTAGTTGCTTCTTGTACCATGTATTTTGGCGCACTCAGAATGGGGTGTTGTGTATACCTATTTTGGGGGCGCACACTTGGTATCGAGCTTAGGATATGATCTCCAATGAGATCTAGAATAGAACTAGAGAGGGAGAGACGAGTAAATCCTTCGCTAAAGTGTGTCCTACCTAAGCTTATTTGTTGGTTAGTCATAATATAGGGGTATTATGTGATTTGTTAATTTATTTAATTAACCCTTGTTTTATGATAGTTTTTAAGAATGGTCACGAGAAAACGTTAACAATGGAGTGAATAAGATCGTGGAGACACCTCTATTCGCCAACCGTGATAATGTGATGTCAAAGAAGAAGGAATTAGAGATATCCATGTGGTGAGTGAAGAATTGATAGTCAGACCCGAGATAGTCGCAGAGGTAACAGCTGAGAGTGAGGAAGAAGAGGAAGAAGAGGTACCTGAAGAGAGTTTATTAGAGGTATTTTATGATCAAAATGTAGAATTGCAAAATCGTATTCATGAGTTAGAAGAGCAGTCAAGAATTCGCAGCAAATCGTGGAGCAAAAGGATGCAACGATTCAAGCTTCAGGTTACCCGATATGTGATGCTTGAATGTAAGCACTCTTTCGCGAGAGTATAAGATGATAAAGCCGGAATCGAAATGAAAGAAGAAATAATCGAACGAGTGAGAATGAGTGATGCATGGGTAAAAGCCGACGACGCGTTGATATTATGGAAAGAGATGTCCAATCTAAAAAGAGAAGATTTAACGATGACGGAAGACGTTTTAAAGCAAAGATCAAAGACCATCAACAAATTCTGGGGAAGAGAACGATCGCCGCTAGATGCTACGAGATGTGGAGAGGAGGGACATATAAGGTCAAACTGCTCAAAGCCTTCCAAGGTATGCTATAAATGTGGAAAAGAAGGACATATCGCTTCGAGATCAGACGATATCAAACCCCACCCAAATGAGAATGGTGACTCAAAAGGATGTCCCGTAAAAGTCAAAGTCAACCGCTTGGAAGAGCGTTTGTCGTGACCAACAAAATGCGAGGAACCCGAACGGTTAGCATCAAGTTAGTTAATTATAAATTTTGCTAAGTATATACCTTACTAGATATTGGTTCTACCCATTCTTTTATCTCTTACTTGCGCCAACGCTTGAACTCGACTACGAGAAATTAACTTTGACCTATCTGTGGAGACTCCATTAGAGAAACTTTCATTACATCCGTTGTTTAAAAATCTTGCTTGATTCAAGTCAGCACTATCACATTACCCGTTAACCTTATTTCTATAGAGATATTTGCTTTTGATGTGATTTTAAGGTTAACTACTCATCACGCCAAATTGATTGCTTTTGTAAGGTCATAGTTTTCATATTCCTAAGCAACTCCGTTATTCAATTCAAGCAATCAAACCATCAGAGTCAAACATTTTCATATCAAGCCATGAAGTCATTCGCTTATTACGGATGTCAAGTTTTCTTAGTCCATGTTATGAATTTGAATAAAGACACGCCAAATTTGAATAATATTCCCGTTGTTATTGATTTTTCCCGACGTATTTTCAAGAATTTTTCGTTTACTCCCAAAACCGATATTAAATATTGTATCGACTTTGAACCCCAGACAAAACTCATTTCTAAAATCTCATATCGAATGGCTCCTATTGAACTTCGTGAGTTAAAAATTCAACTATAGAATTTGGTACCGAGCCTTTATCCGGTGACTTTTGTGGAATTTACCCAAGCCGCACTCTCTATAGGGGACGCCATATTAAAGCGATAGTAAATCGATAGGTGTCATTGTGACGTGCTATCCAAGATTGGGATATGAGTCACAATTGAGAGCAACCTAAGTCAAGAATCGAAATACGTAGCTTTTCAGGCTTAGTTGGTTATTATCTGAGATTCGTTGAAGGATATTCTCAATCGCTATTCCATTATCGCAAATTGACTCAGTAGAGATACAAAATTCGAATGGAGCAAGGAATGTGGGAAGAGCTTCAAGAACTCAAGAGGAGACTCATTTCAAAGACATGTTCGACCATGCCATCCTCGAAAAGCGAACGTGGTAGCCGACGTGTTGAGTAGAAAATCGATACAAGCACGAAAGTACGATATTGTCAAAGACTAATTTCAGATAATTTACAAATAATAGAGATGGAGATGAAAACTCTAGGTACCCACGTGATGATATATTTAGTATAATCAACTTTAATCGATAAAGTTAAAGTCGCTCAAGCCACCCAATCCGAGCCGATGCGTATGAAGAAGAAAGTACAAGAAGGAGCTATTCCTAAGCGAGAATCGATGAAGAAGGAATACTTGAGTCCACTCTAGACTTTGTGTTCCTAACGACTCGATTTGAAGTACAAGATTATGATGGAGGCAACACAATACACCATTTGCAATCCATCTCGGAAGTACTAAAATGTATCGTGATCTTCGACATACATTTTGGTGGAACAATATGAAGAGAGAGATTGCAAAGTTTATCTCGATGTGTTTAACTTCGCTTAACGTAAAGGCGAGCATCTAGTACCTAAGGGTCCGTTGAACCACTTGAGATTCCGAAATGGAAGTGGGAACATATTACCATGGATTTCACATTGGGTCTTCCTACGGCTTTCTCAAGAGCATCAATGCTATTTGGGTTATTGTTGATAGATTAACCAAGTCCGCTCATTTTTTGCCGACACGGAGACTTATTCCTTGAACGCCTTGCTAGTATGTACGTAAATGAGATTGTGAAGGTCAGCATGGCATGCTTCAGATCCATAGTTTTGGATCCGACCCAAGATTCACTTCAAGATTTTGGATTAGCTTGCAAAAAGCTATGGGCACGGATTTGCGATTTAGTTCAAAGATACCATCCCCAAACGGACGGGACAATCGAGAGGACTATTCAAAACTCAAGATATATTAAGACTTTCAGGTCCTAGACTTCAAGGGTAGTAGGATAAGTATTTACCATGGTGGAATTCTCCCACAACAACAACAGCTTATCGTGCAAGTATAGGTGTGGCTCCATTCAAGCATTATATGGACGAAAAATATCGTTCTCCAATATGTTGGGATGAGGTGGGTGAAGCAACATTGTTGGGACCCGAAAGTTAAGACGTATGACTCACCGAAAAGATCCAAATGATTCGATAACGATAAAAACCAAGACAAGATCGACAAAAGAGTTATGCGGATCTTCATCGAAAGGACGTGGAATTTAGTGTGGGGATCAGCGATTATCATGAAGTTGCTCCATGGAAGGGAGTTACAAGATTTAGGAAGAGAGGAAAGCTCAATCCACGATTTATTGGTCCATTTCAAATTCTTAACCGAAAGTAGGAAATGTAGCCTATGACTTGCGTTACTCTCCAAGTATGTCTCGTGTTCATAATGTGTTTCACATATCCAGATTTCAGAATATGTGAAAGACCCCAACCACGTTATAGAAAGTTAGAACTGGGACGAGATAGTCAAGACCTAACGATGAGGAGGTACCGCCAAGATTTTGGATAGAAGGAGCACGTCCTACGCTAAGAAAGGTCATACCACAAGTTAAAGTTTTGTGGAGGAATCATGCTATAGAGGAAATGACCGGGAATTGGAAACGGAAATGAAAGCGAGGTATCCTCACCTTTTCAAACACCAGTATCGTACGACGCCAATTTCGAGGACTTAAATTTCATAAGGAGGGAGGTCAGAAGACCTCAAAATTTTTTTAAATAAAAGGAATTTCCTTTATTTATTATTTTGAAATAGTAAGGGTTGATTTGATTAATGTGGATAGTTAGGGTTAAATACGCAAATATTTCAAAATAAGCAAGTGGTTATAAAATATTTATTTTTTTGGGGAATATTCGCTTGGTCGTGGAATATTCGCATGATCGTCGGGGAATATTCGTTTGGTCGTGGAATATTCGTATTCGGGAATATTAAATAAATGCTACATACGCATGTGTGGGCCCCATAACGGAAAGCGATTGGATGAGAAAACGACAAAGTTTGGGTGGTTATAAATAACTGGCGTGAAGTTGTTACTGTTAAGACCGTTGGAATACCTTGTGGTTAAAATACAATAATACGCTGCGTGTCGCACAAGAGAGCAATACCAGATACACAAGATTGTTGAATTATCGATCCTTACGTAGTAAAGGCACTACTCAATAATTTTCACAAAGAGTTACCGCTCAATATTTTATTTTATTGATTCAATAATTGTCGCGTTGATATTTTATATTATTATTGTTTCAATAATTGTCACCGCACAAAGATTTCCCATTATCGATCAATAATTCATATTATTTGAATAATATTATTAGATAACATTATTGGCAATGTCTAGAAAGTTATGTCTAAGGAGAGGTTTGGTCACCTAATCAAGGCCAGCCAAGAAGGAGAGATCCTTATCGAAAGCCCCCTCTTCCCGGAAAAATACTGGTTGTCATTATAAATGTGATTTCGTAATATTATTTGTGAATAATTAATTATCGATTCATATGATAAGGAAATATTTATTTTATATGAATATAAATGATGGATTTATTTATGTGGTTATTAATGAAGGAATTAATGTTGAGATGTTTTATTTGTATTTTATCTGATTCGAGGTATTAAAAGATCAAATTGGTGTTATTATGTACTTTATTGTGTGAGTTATAATATTTAATCCGACCGTTGGATCGTTGTAATTTTTGGATATGTTATACATATATAAGTTGAGTATATGTCCACAAATTTTGAACCGTTAAAAATGAGCGATAATTTATTATGAATTTTAAAGAGGTGACCTGATTCGTAAATTACGTTATAAATGATTTTGGTGGAAAATTCTAGAATTGGTGGGCCCCACTTTTGGTTGGTGAGAAATGTGCTCAATTGAATTTTCAAATGTGGTGGGTGGGAATAGTAAGCAGTGTAAAGCCATCGTGTGTTGCGAGTGTTAAGTCCGCTTTTGCGTGCTTAACATTTTCCTATAAATAGAGGGCTAAGTTAGAATTGAAAATCACACCGTAAACAAAGTTTTCTCTTTCTCTCTATATTATCGAGCGTATTTTGTGAGTATTTAGATACTTTGAGAGTTGTTGTTCAAGATAAGTTTCATTCAAGATCACTTCCGACCTTCCTTCCAAAGTAATCGATTCTTTGAGGTAAGGGATATTATTTTTTCAGAATGATATTATTTCTTCAATATCATTACTTTGAAATGTTGATCTCAAGTTTTTATCAAATTTGAACTTTTTCATGCTCGGGGTTACTATTCATGAGTTACTATTCACGAAGTTACTATTCATGAGTTACTATTCACGAGTTACTATTCACGAGTACTATTCATGAAGCGTGAAAATGTTTTTTTGTGGAATTTCTATCTTTTGGTGCTCTGAGTTACTATTCATGATACCAAGACTATTCACGATATACTAAGACTATTCACGATATACTAAGACTATTCATCGAAAAAATAAAATTTCTTCTTTCGTCTCAAAATATCTATTCGGATACTAGCTTTGATCAGATCCATGTTTTTGATCATTCTTGAATTTTACACCACTATGATTATTTTTGAGGTATTGTTGGACATGGATAAAACAAAGTACTAATCCTTAATCCTTAATCCTGTCATTTTGTTTCACGGATTCGTTCTTTAAAATATATTTTCATCATCCTCGCCTTAAATGATGATATTATTGAATATCTTCGGCCAGTAGTGCAAAGATGAATGATTTCAAGAATATCTTTGGCCCAGTAGTGCAAAGATGAACAGTGTTTAAATGAATACGACCGATCGATGAATATCTTTGGCCTTTAGTGCAAAGATGAACAGTGTTGAGATGAACACGACCGATTGATGAATATTTTTGGCCTCAGTAGTGCAAAGATGAATATTTGATTTGAGATGAATATTGATTGATGTTACAGGATAAAATATTGATGATGGATCGTTAAATTCATAGATTATAGTAGATTTCATTCTCTACGTAAATCTTCTATGAATTATTATTTCCGCCGCTAATATTGATCCGAAACTTGTTGTCTATCAGATTCTATCGATTTTTTCCTCGTTGAGACTAACGATAATTTGTTGTATATTATCTTAGTCATAGTATTCTTTATCGGGCTAGTTGAGCTCACCCTTTTCCTTGTTGTTCCATTTTCTTCTCGTGGAGGCGAGAATGTAGCGAAGTACTAGTTGGGGTATGGAATGAAGGTTCTAGAGAGAGTTGTTTAGTAGTCCTCACCATTTTTGTAAAATAATGTATCAATAATTAGGATGGGGATTTATTTATGTGGATATTGTCTAGAAGACAATATTATATTTAAACTCATTAAAGATATATTGTCGTATTTCACACGACATTTGTATTATTGAAGTTGTAGTTTGCTTGCATCATGTATTTTGCATGAATTCGAATGGGTGTTGTGTATACCTATTTTGGGGGCGTCACAATGCAAGCCATCAAAAATAAAAATATTAGGTGATGCAGCCCATAAATGGTCCAAGGACTAATAATTTAATACATTGAGAAGATTGAAATTCAGACATCCAGCATAAGTTGCAGTGTATAAAACACAAAGGAGCTGATGTTTAGAAAGTTACTTTCAACTATATTCTAATTAATTGTGTTAAGTGTTAAAATAATGTTAGCATGATTCAGTTTGAGAGTTAATGTTGACAAATAAATCTTCCTAGCAAAGATGGAGTGGTAATGTTATGGTAGAACAGTCATAATAGATATAGCGAGCACCTACTTTAGAAACAGCAGACTTACCCTGAAACTTATAAACCTCTTTCTCTAATTAATTTGTATTATCCGCATCATCGAATAGAATTCCATCAATTATAGTTGATTTAGGTAATAAATTGCAATTAACTTTTGAACTTAGCTGAGTTTGAGGATCAGAGCATACTCTACAAATCTAGCGTACTTTAAATCAACACAAAACATATAACATTCAATTCAACAATACTCAATGAACAAAAATTATAATGGTATTACCCATCCATTGAGCTTGACCTATAACACTATCAGCTAATAAGAAGTTTTGAGGATCCTTCACTGCATAAAGGGCGAATATGACATTCCATTTAGGAAAATACTGGAGCAAGTATTTATCGGGCGGCTTAAGTGAAATTATATGTAATTAGTTAGGAACTTTTAAATACAGGACATCACCAAGCTTTGAGAACTCACTTTCAATCCTTAATACTATTACTGGATTCAATTGTGCTAAGTATATGTATATATGGTAAAAGTTATAAAAGATGAATGAGAGAGAAAAACGAACCTCAATCTGAGAAAACAAGTCGTGGTAGCCATGAGAGTTGAGGAAAACGTCATTAGGAGCACCGGTTAGATTAGCGTGAGCACCGACAGAAGACAGTCCACCGGATTTTGAATCAATCACTAAACGCATCTTCAATTTTAGGTTTCTAAAGTCAGATCCCCAAATTTTTTGTCGACTGGTTGGGTTGGGTTGGGTTGGGTTGGAGACAGAAGTATATTAGGAGAAAGAATAGGGAAAGGTTAGATCTGCAGTATTTTTCTAGAATTACTAAATTATATTCAACTTTCTTAATTATATCTATTTTGTTCAAATTTTTTTGGAATATGCTCTTTTCTTAACCAAGTTAATTAATTTAAGAACAATTTTTATAACTAAAATTTATTTATTTTTTTAAAAAAAGCTTTAATTTTTTTTAAAAAGATTTTATTTTTAAACCAATATTTTTTAAAAAATAAAAACTTCAACGACTGCTGTTGGGAGTAAAGGCTCTCACATCTAATTTGGGAAAAATTATTGAACGCCATTTGAAAAAATTATCTTAATTTTATTTAAAACGGTTTTATTTTTTAAAAGAAATTTGAAAAAAATAAAAATGTGATCCAATGCCAAACTAACTGGCATTGAAACTTTTTTAAAAAAATTTTATAAAATAAATTTGTAAAAAAAAAGAGTAAGATGTAATATCAATTAAACTGACGTTGGAATCTCTTTTTTTTAAAAAAAAAATTGATCTCTTATACTTGTTTACAAACATCAATATTTTTTTATGTTTATTCTCTGTCATCGGCGTTGGAAATGAAGGAGTATATAAGACTTTAGCTATAAAAAAATAAAAATAAAAATTCTAATACCAATTAAAGTGACGTTGCATCTTACTCTTCTTTTTTACAAATTCATTTTTAAAAAAATAAAATAAAATAGGGATAAAATTAATATTACATTAATATGGGTCAAACTATCTTATTAGGAATGACTTATAAGTCATTTTTAAATAACTTTATTCTGCTTTTAGTTAAAAAAACATAATAAACTTTTCTTCATCGTTTATGTTTTCTCTTAGAACTAATAATATTATAATTTAATTTTATAATATATTTGAAAAAAAATGTAAAAAGAGAATTAGGAATAGCTAGGGGTATTCCATTACTATTCTTCGTTTTATGTTTTATTTTTGGACTTAAAAATATGTTCATGATTTAAGTTACTCCCTCCGTCTGAGATTAAAAGTTCTTATTATTTTATGTAATCTCAAGCTAAATATTTACTTATATTAAATAATCTATTTTTTTACAATAATTTGTGTGTAATATCCTTAGTATTAAATGTCATATTTTTATTCTTTATATAATATCACTAGTCATGTATGAAAAATATGCAATTAGATGAGAAAACTAGTTGTGATATTTTTACTTCTTATGTTATATTTTTGTGTATTAGATAAATTATATTACCATATATATATATATATATATATATATATATATATATATATATATATTCATATAAATATTTATAAATAAATATTCATATAAATTTATCTTTAAAATTTATAAATATTTCATCTAAAATTTACTTTAATGTTGAGATTTGTTTAGTTAACTAATAAATTAGAATGGCTCAGTGGTAGCTTAATGGCCCAATAACTCATAGGTCTTAGGTTCGAAACCTAGCTGTGATATTTTTGCTTCTTATGTTAATATTTATATAACGTAACTATGAATATTTTCATATATATATATATATATCTTTAAAGTTTATGAACAAATATTTATTTATAAATTTATAAATATTTCATCTAAAATTTATAAAATTTAGTTATGAATATTTGTTATAAATATTTATATGAATATTTTGAGATAAATTTATAAATATATATATATATATATATATATATGAATATTTGTTTATATATATTTATATATAAAAATATTCATAGTTACTTTATATATATTTAGTTTAATGTTGAGATTTGTTTAATATTTTATTTAGTTTGATAAGAAATTTTGAAAAGAATATGTATATATATATATATATATATATATATATATATATATATATATACCATTTGAGGCGGAAGAAGAGAGAGGCAGGGAAGAGCAGAGAGAGCATATACACAATCAAATACAGTTTTATAAATAAGTAACCTGAATGGTATAAATGTTCATACTATGTACAAACTAAGAACTGAAAATAAAACAAGAACTTACAAATTTAAAACATTTAACTAGAGAATTGGAGAAGAGGGGTTAAGTAGAGGTCGATCGAGTAGAAACTAAAGATTATTCTGAGAGAGAGAGCTCAGAGTCTTTCTAAGTTTCGAAAAACTGATTTGCCAAATGAGCTCGCCTTCCTTTTATAGAACAAGGAAAGGGAACTATTACATTTACTTGGGTAAAGTAAGAAACATTTCACTAAGGTAAAAGTGATTTACTAAAGTAAAAGCAGAAGTAAGAAACATTTCACTTAGGTAAAAGTGAATTACTAAAGTAAAAGCAAAAAGTAAAAGCAAGTTACTAAGGTAAAAGCAAAAGTAAAAGTACAGACAAGCAACTGTTGATGAACAGTGCTAACTTTTGACTATTACAGATGCTTTTGGCCGACAACTTTTGACTCGACTCTGCTTTCGGTGGAAAGTGGAATCTTTTGACCGCTTTGGCCGTCGAGCGATGATCGTCTTGACGGGCAGTCTTGGCTAATCGTAATAATGAATCGGCTTTTATTGTAGATGTCAGGCAAATGGGTCCTGAGCATCCTGAAGGTTGATGGTGCCGTAGGGATCATACAGACCATCATCTTCTGCAAATTGGCTAACTGAGTCATTCTGAGAAGAAGCTGAGGAATGCCTAGAGGCTTCTTCGTGTAACTCATCAATTCTTCTATTGAGGGCTTGAGCAATAAGTTTTAATTCACTACCGGAGCAATCTTTGAAATCAGAAATGCTACGGGACGAGGAGGATCTGTTGAATTGGTGGTTTTGACTTAGACTCTTTGAAATCTTTTTTCGACTTGAGAAAGAGGGTTCTAAAGAGATGGCTTTAGAATCCTTAGCCTGAATGACTGGGGAATTGACTGGAACTGGAATAGGAGCAACAGGAAATTCTTGTTGAACCTGACCAATAATTCTATTAACATCGAACTTATCCCACCACTTAATGTAGAAAAAGCGGGAAAGTCGAGGGAGTGGATCAGAGATGACTGCTGAATTACTAGCAACAGAGGGCGGAGAAATACCGTATTGCCATTTAAGAATCCAGGGAACCTTATATTTACTAATGAAGAGAAGAGTGAGAGGAATATTCTCATTCTTTGGATCTGGTTTACTATTATTAGCAAAATGGGTAACTTGGACCTTAAGGGGATCGGGAAGGAGGTCATAGGTAGAACCATGCCTATACCACCATAGGACGAACCAATAAGGGATTGGGCTTTTGAATTTATGATCGAACTGAATAAACCAGGAATGACTATGGGACTCGTTCTGGTGAAGGAGAACCTTATACCAGGCTTCAATATAATCATAAAAGCAAAAAGGATAACTATGATTAGAGAGATCCATCAGATCGGAGGGATGTTTTCCCCAATCAGAAATCTGAAGGAATTGTTTAATATACAAAGAATGATAAAGAACTTTTGATTTATCATTGTTTGCATAAATTGGTTTGATATTTACTGACTCAGTTTCAAGGAGAATGTCCTTATAATAACGAGAGACTTATAAGGAGCCGGTGGAGGAAAAAATGCCAACGGGGAGGGAAAAGCTGGTAAGAAGCTTAACTGGATCATTTTTTGGCTTCATATAGGGTTCAATATGAAACAAATAACTTTCCCACTTGAGCACATGCTCAGAAGAGGAGTGACTGGGAGCTGAAGACGAAGTCTTTGCTGGATTACTGAATGGGTCAATGGGTTCAGGTTTATTAACTAGAAATTTGAACTATAAGGCTTGGGAATTGTCCCAAGAACGAAAATTTGTTGACCGACAGATCGGGGTAATGGGTGAGGGACTAAGGTACCTCTAGGATGATTACTTGGGCCACTAGGCTACCCGGACCACGAGAGAGGAGGATGAACCTCTGAAACTAATGACCAGATAAGACTGTATGAATAAATTCTCGGTAAGAAAATCAGAATAGAATTATTTTTGCCTTTAATGTATTCAATATCAAAATCAAAATGCTTAATAAAGCTTGCCATCTAGCGAAAAGAATGCTTAGAGGCTAAATTTTCAACATCTTTTACTAAAATGTACTTGGCTGGCTTTCCGGTCAAGGCAAACCGAAAATTTTGATTTAATAAGTCATTTTGAAATTTATTAATACATAATACCAATGAAAGAATTTCTTTTTTAATAGTACTATATTTTGATTGTGTAGTATTCCATGCGTAGGAATGAAATCGAACAATTTGTTCAGGGGAATCGGATGTTAATTTTTGTTTAAGAATGCCTCCGAATCCAATATCCGAGGCGTCGGTTTCAACAATTTTGAACTCTGAATCATTAGAAATGCCAAGGCAGGGCAATGTCTTGACATATTTTTTAACTTGTTGAATTTCGCAGAAGTATGAATGTCATCGAGGTGGAGGATTATTTTTTGCAATTTGAAAAAAGAGGTTTGCAAATCTTCCTGAGATTCTTGTAGAACTTGCCTATATAATTCAGCGAGCCAAGAAATCTCTGCAGTTGGGTTTTATTGGTTATCTTATCCGGGAACTTGTCGGTGAATTGAATAGCTCGTTTGATCAGTGAACTTGTCCATGAAGATATTAAGACCAAGAAACCTTATTCGGACTGAAAGAAAGTTTGCATTTGGAAGGAGAAAGAACAAGACCATTTACTTTAATAGTAGTGAAGAACGATTTTAAATGTTTATCGTGTTCTTCAATAGTCTTGGAGTAAAGCGAGAATGTCGTCGATATAAACAACGATAAAATGGTGAAAGGGTTTAATATGTCATTGAGTATATTTTGAAATTCACTTGGAGCATTTTTAGGCCAAATGCTTGAACATTCCATTCATAATGTCCAAGCGGAGTGGTAAATCTTTTTTTATCTTGATCATCGGGATGAATGGCAATTTGCGTAAACCCGGATTTAAGGTCAAATTTCATGAAAATGGTGGCATTACTTAACCTATTGATAAGGTCGTCTTTGTTGGGAAGGGGGAATTTTTAATCCATTCTAAGACCTTGTTCAATGGTTTGTAGTTAATAACTAAACGAGGGTACACCTCTTTCTTTTTCTGCTTCATTATTGACATAAAAGGCAGAGCAAGACCATCTGTAATAGTCAAAAGTTAGCACTGTTCATCAACAGTTGCTTGTCTGTACTTTTACTTTTGCTTTTACCTTAGTAACTTGCTTTTACTTTTTGCTTTTACTTTAGTAATTCACTTTTACCTAAGTGAAATGTTTCTTACTTCTGCTTTTACTTTAGTAAATCACTTTTACCTTAGTGAAATGTTTCTTACTTTACCCAAGTAAATGTAATAGTTCCTTTCCTTGTTACATAAAAGGAAGGCGAGCTCATTTGGCAAATCAGTTTTTCGAAACTTAGAAAGACTCTGAGCTCTCTCTCTCAGAAGAATCTTTAGTTTCTACCTCTGATCAGCCTACTTAACCCCTCTTCTCCAATTCTCTAGTTAAATGTTTTAAATTTGTAAGTTCTTGTTTTATTTTCAGTTCTTAGTTTGTACATAGTATGAATCATTAATACAATTCAGTTACTTATTTATAAAACTGTATTTGATTGTGTATGCGCTCTCTCTGTTCTTCTTTGTACCTTTGGTCTTCCGCCTCAAATGGTATCAAAGCCAAGTGATTGTTCGCTGTTCTAGCGACTAGTAAGATCTTCTGATTTGCTTCATTAAAACTGTTTTCAAAAATCATTTCATCCTTTATCAGAAGTCACCTAACTTACTGTAGAACACCTTGTTCGCTGTCAACCCTAGGTAAGTCTCTTGTGTGAGCGGTGAGGGGTTTATGAACAATAGGTATGAGTCTACCCAGGTAAGAGGGTCTGAATGGAAAATAAAGAGTGAATATTTTTGAACCCAGTAATAATGAGTAGGTTATTTAGATCTAACTCCTCTGCTAGTCATAGGTCAACCTTGCAACCTATACAGACATAGTTAATCAGGAAGAAAACAGTTATGAAAATATCAGTCAGGTGTTACATAACTGGAATATACCTGCAATTTCTCCCAAAGAAATTTATCACCAACATTTTTAGATAACTTTAAAATGCATTATAATGTTAAAAGCAGGTTGAAAAGGTCTATGCTATTAACAAAGAATATGAAAATTGTAGCCTTCTTTCCCCAGATGTTATTAAAAAACATAGAAAAAAGGGTTATAATTTCATCCACATAGGTCTAGTTCAAGTAGCAGTTAAACCATTGAATATTAAAGGAATTAATTCAAGTATCTACCGTCTCTCGGAGATGCTAGATTTTTGAATTATTATCCAAGCATAATAGGTGCTATGGAAGCCAGTCTGCACAATGGTCCTATCCATTTTAATTGCTTTCCTGACTTCACACTTAGTCTAAGTGATCAACACCTATTAAAAGCCTTAACATTAAATATTAAAACAGCAGGAGAAATTACACAAATGATTGAAGGTTCTCAACCAATTGCTCTAATCTTTAGAATTTATTATAAAACCATGAAGACTAATTTGAATGTCCATGCCCTTAATAAAAGCCCTAAAGATCACACTGTATTAATTCAAAGTTCAACCAGTGATGCTAATATCCAGATCCCTAGAACAATTCTATGGAAAGACATTACATTACCCAGTCAGTGGATTTTACCGAGTGAAATACCACAGCAGCCTGTAGTAAACAATGTAGTGAACATTGAAAACATAAGGCAATTTTCTGATGGAACTGTCAAAGTTAGCTTTGAACGTTCTAGAAGACCAGTCATTATAGAGGACTATTCTAGTTCTTCAGCTCCTTCTATGAATCTACCTAGAAGAGATTCTGAAGTCCTTAGTAACCCTTCTATAAGAGACATTAAGTTAAAAGGAATTTTAAATCAAGGTCAAGCAAGTCATCCTTGTTATTCTTGTCACCCTCAGAATTACCCAGTCGAGGAAGAAAGCTCTTCTTCTCCGACTCCTTCTGAGCTTCCTACTCAGTCTGATTTTGATGTACCAATTAATAATCAATTAAGAGTCATTAAGAAAGAATTTGTGTTAGATTGGATTAATCTTGTGAATGATTTTAACTCCAAGTCTAATAAAATTAAAAGACATCAATTTCGAAAAAATCACCCAACTGAGAAAGAAAGAGATAAAATTGTCAATAAATGGAAGAAATTTATCAATAGTGAAAAAATTAATATTACCTTCTATGATTGGTATGAGCAGTATCAATTTAAATGCAATGTTATAACTAAAACTCAATGGGTCAAAGAAGACAAGTCTAAGGTTTCGTCTAGTCACCCACCCTTAGAATCATCTTAATTTCAAAGAAAAATACTTCAAGAATTTGGCCACCCATTTAAAATCTCAAATGGAATTAATGATGATAAAAATCATTGAATGCTTAAATTTTAGTAACCAATACCTAGCAATCGAGGAAAACAAGTTAGACAGATTGAAGAAAATTTGAAGAAAATATAATTAAAAACCAGAGTCAAAAATTGTTCAACCACTATTAAAACTACCGTAAAATAGAGAAAATTAGGTTTACCTAATAAAGACGTTGATCTTACAAAGAGTAGCAATTGATCAGTTATTTAAAAATTAAAACAAAAGACCGAACCTAAACAAGCGGTACTATTGCTATTATCGATCGATTAACTCGATAATGAAAGCGTGAGTCATTCGATAGTCAATCACCTACCTCATCAATATAAGATATTCATGAGCAGTTAAATAAGTTAACCGTCCATAATATTTAGTATGACCGTAAATTGGTATTCTAGACCAACTCCTCCAGATTTACAATTTGAAGAGAGAAACCTAGATAAACAATTTTCGCTTCGCCAAATAAAATTTATGAATGGAATATCGACGGATTTAGTGAACAAGAAATCCTCAATAAGTTAAATCATATGTCCATGGTGGCAAACAATTATCTAACTAAATTCAACACTCTTACTCAACCAGATATTGTTGAATTATGGCTAGTGGATTTCTGGTATTCTCGTGTCTTGGTGGGAAAAACATCTCAATCAAGATTCTAGATTATCTATTATCCATCTTTGTTCGGTTTAGATGTCAAGGTAACCCGATTTTTGATGAAACTATAGGAATTGGGCCACCGATGGAGCAAATACTTTGATTTATACTATAATAAAACACTTTGTAGGAACCCCAAAGAACATCACCGAAAGAATCCACGATCACTATAATCTCACTTGTCCCACTCTAAGTGACTTTAGATGGTACAAAGACGCTTTTACTTCTAGAGTTATGATGAGAAATGACAAGAATAAACCTTTTCGGAAAGAAAAATTTGTTAATGGTTTACCGTCTCTTATTTGCTCACAAAGTTCGTGAAGAACTTAGTAAAATTTAGGATATATTGATTATGATAATCTCACTTATGGTGACATAATCGTTATATTCAAAAGATAGGATTAAAATGTGCATTGATTTTAAGTTAGCAAAACAAGCTAGTAAAGACAAGAAAAAGCTAAATATGAGCTCTAAGATATTCTACATGTGAGCAATATGGTTTACCTCCGTGGCTCCTTCTATTTAAAGCATGTGCATAAACATATTGACTCTCACAAAAGTCATAAACGTCACAAGAAAAGACGCAGTCATCATAAAGATAAGAATCAAGATAATTATTATAATAAGCCCAAACCCATTAATAAAAAACATAATAAAAGAACTAAAAAATTTGATAAAAGTAAAATTGTGTGCCACAATTGTGGGCAAAAGGGTCATTATAAAAGTGAATGTAAAATAAAACAAAAGTTGTCCCAGTTAAATATTACTGAAGAAGATACTGAGTATATATTAGAATTAATGAGAATAGAAAATGAAGTTAGTAATAATGAAGACTCTAACATTTCATATTCCTCTGATTCTAATAGTGAAAATAATTCAGTTAGTAGCACCGACGAAGTCACCATCTGTGCTAATAATTGTAATGAAAATTGTTGCACTAAAAAGATTAATGTAATTAACAAGGATGATGAAGAAAGTTCTTTGTTAATTGACTTAATCAGTAAGATCACTGATCCTAAGTTAAAAGCCCAATACACAAAACAGTTAAAGGATTTATTAACTAAAGATAATAGAGAAAATGATAAGTTTATTAAAGCTAAAGAGAAACCAATTTTTAGTCTTAATAAAACTTTGGAAAGATTTAAATCTCCAGTTAAAGAAGTCAGTCTTCCAGAATTAAATCAGGAAGTTAATAAATTAAAGAAAGAAATTGCTAATTTAAAAATAGAAGTCTCTATTCTAAGAAAAGATTTAGATAAAAGGCCTGATCTTCAGATCAATGATTCCTCATCTAGTGATGAAAATCACGATGAACCAGAATCATCTGGTACTAAAGATATTTCAGACTTATTTATTCAAGGTCTTTCACTTAAAAGAATTAAAGGCATCACCATTCAAAAATGGTATGTTTCAATTAACCTAGTTGTGGATAAAACTTTTCAATATGACTACCATCGCCTTGGTCGATACAAAAAGTTGATTTAAATTGTATCCAAGAAGGTCTAATCCCAACTAAATATTACAAAAAACCAAAGTGAAAATTGAATTTGGCTTAATGGTAGTCAAATGGAAATAAAATATAAACTACCTAAAGTACATATTTGTCAAGATAACATGTGTTTCAAAACATCTTTTGTTTCGATTCGCAATCTTACGCATAAAATTATTTTGGGTTTACCATTTATATACTTATTATACCCATTTACTACTAGTAATGAAGGATTAACCTGTAAACATTTAGGAAAGAAAATAACATTTAAGTTTCTTATTAAACCAAAAGAAAGAGATTTAAAATATATTCAAGAAGAATCCATTTCAAATCATTGAATTTAATAAATCAGAAATCTACACATTTGAATTTCTTGAAAGAGGAAATCAAATATAAAAGAATTGAAGAACAACTTCAAAATAAAGAGATTCAGTTAAAAATTGAAGAATTAAAAACCTACATGAAGAATAACCTTTGTTCTGATTCCCCCAATGCCTTTTGGAATAGAAAAAAACATATGGTTAGGCTTCCTTATGCTAAGGAATTTAAAGAGCATTTAATTCCTACTAAGGCTAGGCCTATTCAGATGAGTCATGAACAAATGGAGTTATGTAAAAATGAAATCAATGATCTCCTCAAAAAAGGATTAATTAAACCCAGTAAATCCCCTTGGTCTTGCTCTGCCTTTTATGTCAATAATGAAGCAGAAAAAGAAAGAGGTGTACCCCGTTTAGTTATTAACTACAAACCATTGAACAAGGTCTTAGAATGGATTAGGTACCCCTTCCCAACAAAGACGACCTTATCAATAGGTTAAGTAATGCCACCATTTTCAAGAATTTGACCTTAAACCGGTTTTCGCAAATTGCCATTCATCCCGATGATCAAGATAAAATAAAGATTTACCATTCGCTTGGACATTATGAATGGAATGTTCAAGCATTTGGCCTAAAAAATGCTCCAAGTGAATTTCAAAATATACTCAATGACATATTAAACCCTTTCAGCCATTTTATCGTTGTTTATATCGACGACATTCTCGTTTACTCCAAGACTATTGAAGAACACGATAAACATTTAAAATCGTTCTTCACTACTATTAAAGTAAATGGTCTTGTTCTTTCTCCTTCCAAATGCAGCCTGTTTCAGGTCCGAATAAGGTTTCTTGGTCTTAATATCTTCAATGGACAAGTTCAAATTTTATTGAACGAGCTATTCAATTCACCGACAAGTTCCCGGATAAGATAACCAATAAAACCCAACCGCAGAGATTTCTTGGCTCATTTGAATTATATAGGCAAGTTCTACAAGAATCTCGGGAAGATTTGCAAACCTCTTTTCAAATTTGCAAAATAATCCTCCACCTTGACCCGACATTCATACTTCTGCAAATTCAACAAGTTAAAAAATATGTCAAGACATTGCCTCGCTTTGGCATTTCTAATGATTCAGCGCTCAAAATTGTTGAAACCGACGCCTCGGATATTGGATTGGAGGCATTCTTAAACAAAATTAACATCCGATTCCCCTGAACAAATTGTTCGATTTCATTCCTACGCATGGAATACTACACAATCAAAATATAGTACTATTAAAAAGAAATTCTTTCATTGGTATTATGTATTAATAAATTTCAAAATGACTTATTAAATCGTAAATTTGGTTCGCATTGATCGCAAGTCACCCAAGTACATTTTAGTAAAAGATGTTGAAAATTTAGCCTCTAAGCATTCTTTTTTCGCTAGATGGCAAGCTTTATTAAGCATTTTGATTTTGATATTGAATACATTAAAGGCAAAAATAATTCTATTCTCGATTTTCTTACCGAGAAATTTATTCATACAGTACTATATACAATCATGAGTTTCAGAGGTTCATCCTCCTCTCAGTGGTCCTGGGTCGCCTAGTGGCCCAAGTAATCATCCCAGAGGTACCTTAGTCCCTCACCCGATTACTCCCAGTCTATCGGTCCAAACAAATTTTCGTTTCTTGGGACAATTCCCAAGCCTTATAGTTCAAATTTCTAGTTAATAAAACCCGAACCCATTGACCCATTGGTAATCCAAAGAAAGACTTCGTCTTCACCCCAAATACTCCTCTTCTGAGCATGTGCTCAAGTGGGAAAGTTATTTGTTTCATATTGAACCCTATATGAAGCCAAAAAATGATCGATTAAGCTTTGTCGCCAGCTTTTTCCCTCCTGGTTGGCATTTTCCTCGTAGCTCCTTATAAGTCTCTTGTTTATTATAAGGACATTCTCCTCAAACCGAGTCAAGAATATCAAACCAATTTATGCAAACAATGATAAATCAAAAGTTCTTTATCATTCTTTGTATATTAAATAATTCCTTCAGATTTCTGATTGGGGAAAACATCCCTCCGATCTGATGGATCTCTCTAATCATAGTTATCCTTTTTGCTTTTATGATTATATTGAAGCTCGGTATAAGGTTCTCCTTCACCGTAAACGAGTCCCATAGTCATTCCTGGTTTATTCAGTTCGATCATAAATTCAAAAGCCCAATCCCTTATTGGTTCGTCCTATGGTGGTATAGGCATGGTTCTACCTATGACCTCCTTCCCGATCCCCTTAAGGTCCAAGTTACCCATTTTGCTAATAATAGTAAACCAGATCCAAAGAATGAGAATATTCCTCTCACTCTTCTCTTCATTAGTAAATATAAGGTTCCCTGGATTCTTAAATGGCAATACGGTATTTCTCCGCCCTCTGTTGCTAGTAATTCAGCAGTCATCTCTGATCCACTCCCTCGACTTTCCCGCTTTTTCTACATTAAGTGGTGGGATAAGTTCGATGTTAATAGAATTATTGGTCAGGTTCAACAAGAATTTCCTGTTGCTCCTATTCCAGTTCCAGTCAATTCCCCAGTCATTCAGGCTAAGGATTCTAAAGCCATCTCTTTAGAACCCTCTTCCTCAAGTCAGAAAAAGATTTCAAAAGAGTCTAAGTCAAAAACCAGTCCAACAGGATCCTCCTGTTCCCGTAGCATTTCTGATTTCAAAGATTGCTCCGGTAGTGAATTAAAACTTATTGCTCAAGCCCTCAATAGAAGAATTGATGAGTTACACGAAGAAGCCTCTAGGCATTCCTCAGCTTCTTCTCAGAATGACTCAGTTAGCCAATTTGCAGAAGATGATGGTCTGTATGATCCCTACGGCACCATCAACCTTCAGGATGCTCAGGACCCATTTGCCTGACATCTACAAGAAAGCCATTCTTCGATTACGATTAGCCGCAAGACATCGCTCGAAAATGACGATCCTTTAGCGAACCAACGTTTCGCATTTCGTCAGCGGTCAAAAGATTCCACTTTCCACCGAAAGCAGAGTCGAGTCAAAAGTTGTCGGCCAAAAGCATCTGTAATAGTCAAAAGTTAGCACTTTGTTCATCAACAAATGTTGCTTATGTATTTTTACTTTTTTCTTTTACCTTAGTAACTTGCTTTTACTTTTTGCTTTTACTTTAGTAATTCACTTTTACCTAAGTGAAATGTTTCTTTACTGCTTTTACTTTAGTAAATCACTTTTACCTTAGTGAAATGTTTCTTACTTTACCCAAGTAAATGTAATAGTTCCTTTCCTTGTTTCTATAAAAGGAAGGCGAGCTCATTTTGGCAAATCGATTTTTGAAACTTAGAAAGACTCGAGCTCTCTCTCGTAAGAATCTTTAGTTTCTACCTCGATCACCTACTTAACCCCTCTTCTCCAATTCTCTAGTTAAATGTTTTAAATTTGTAAGTTCTTGTTTTATTTTCAGTTCTTAGTTTGTACATAGTATGAATCATTAATACAATTCAGTTACTTATTTATAAAACTGTATTTGATTGTGTATGCGCTCTCTCTGTTCTTCCTGTCTCTCTCTTCTTCCGCCTCAAATGGTATCAAAGCTAAAGAACAATAGGTATGAATATAACTGATATATATATATATATATATATATATATATATATACATACGTACATATCTTATGTGGACGGGCTGACGTGACGAATATTGAACTTTATCCCAAAAAGTATGTGGATGCACAGATTCGAACTCAAGACCTCCGGTTTGGAATATTGATCCAATAACACCTTAACACCTGGGCCTAGTTACTACTCCCTCCGTCCCATAGTTATAGGCTGATTTCTTTTGGCACATAGTTTAAGAAAATCAGTTTAAGTGGCAATTTTTAACAACAATTTTTCATATATATCCCTTAATATGGAATTAATGAATAAGTTAATTACTCCTTACTTATCACACTGAAACTCTCAACTTAATTGATCAACGTGTACTGAACATTAAACTAAAACTTTAACCAAAGATAAAATTTTATTCTACATAAACTTTCAACCAATCACAAAACTTTATGTTATTCCAAATTCATTTATTGAGCCTAAAAAGTTGAATTCTTTTATTGAGAATACAACAACATTAAATGTGGTGATAAAAATAATGATATTGAATGTTGTTTCTTCAAAAAAAAAAAGTAATAGTTGAATATTTATTATAAGGGCATAAAAGTAAAATAATGAACCAACTAAATTTTATAAATAGTAAGTAGCCTATATATTGGGACATCTCAAAATAGAAAATCAGCCTATAACGATGGGACGGAGGAAGTATTATTTTGCAAGGATTAGTATTTAGTACTATTATTATTATTATTATTATTATTATTATTATTATTATTATTATTATTATTATTATTATTATTATTATTATTATTATTATTATTATTATTATTATTATTATTATTATTATTATTATTATTATTATTATTATTATTATTATTATTATTATTATTATTATTATTATCATCATCATCTTAATTTAAGGTAACATTTTAATAGTCATTTGCAAAAAGTTGTATAAAATATGCAACGAAAATAAAAATTGTTTGATGAATATGGTCCATATTAGGCAAACGAAATATAGAAACAAAAAAAACTTTCGTTACTTACGATGAAGAGAAATCAAGTGGTTAAAAATTTTGCAACGAATTTCTAACGAATTTTGTTTCTAAATTTTACAACTACTTATGAATTTCGTTGCAAAAAGTGAAAGCCTGACACAATCTGCAACGAAGGACAAGTTTCGTTGCTAAACATACACTTTTAGCAACGACTTATAATGTCGTTGCCTGAAAAATCGTTGCTAAAGCCTCATTTTTAGCAACAAAAAAACTTTCGTTTCCCACGATGACGGGAAAGCAAGTGGCCGAAAATTTTGAAACGAATTTCTAACAATAAATTTTCCCGCCAATGAATTAGCAATGAAATTTAGCAACGACTTATAAATTTCGTTGCAAAAAGTGAAAGCCCGACACAATCTGCAACAAAGGACAAATTTTGTTGCTAAACATATACTTTTAGCAACGACTTATAAAGTCGTTGCCCGAAAAATCGTTGCTAAAGGCCCATTTTTTTGTAGTGTTAGCCTCTGATCTGCTAGCTCGTGTAGATACCCTTGAGCAGGAGCTTGCAGCGCTACCTCCGTCTTCCGAGAGGGATGCTATGTTAGATCTAATAGTCCGCATACATACAGATCTGTAGATAGCTTTGTATTTTCCTGCACAGACTAGCTTAGCCATTTTGCCATGTACAACACATATGTATATATCAAACAGTATTATGTATGGCAGGGAAATATATTTTAATTCACTTCCCTTTTAGTTATGCCTTGATACTTGCTTGATATTTGCCTGCTTCTTTAGGGCCTTGTGATCTTGATGCATTCTGAACTTATCCTTGATAGATGGACATTGAGACATCACAAGATCTCTCAGAATGGATCATTGATTTCTATAAATCCCTACATTCTTTATTGTCTTGGGACTGATATCTGTATGGAAAAGTGGAGAGGAGGGTAGTTTCTTCCTCTCTGAGATTGACCGCACCACAGATGGTCGTCAGTACTTCTATTTGTGAGAAGCCTAGTTAATTCCATCTCTTATGGGTTGGTATTGTTCTTTGAGGCATGATCGCAACTTAGATTGTCACTGAATCTTCTATTTGTGAGAAGAGGTTGGGTAATTCCATCCCTTTGATCTGAAACCGATGAAATGTGGCGAATTGAAGGTTGATCCCAGTACCGTGTAATAAGAATTTTTGTTCTGGTAGGGGTTAGACTGAACCATAAATGGCTGCCTACGTACTCCTATTAAAGAGGATATCAAGTCTGCGTAGTTCGAATCTAGTATAAGAGGTTCAAAGCTGAATGTGAAAGGAAGATGGGTGTAGAAATGTTTTTGTTGTTTTTGTATAGAAAGGGCAGAAATGTTTTTGTTGTTTTTCTTTATCATGACCAAGGCCATATAGAATATGGTTGCCTCACGCACCTCGGTATCGGGGAGATCAGTTGATGTAGTTCCCCCATCCGGAATAATTGCAGCTGAAGAAAAAGCGTGAATCTAATGTGCAGGCTATACTGCGGGGAGAAGAAAGTTTGATCCCATAATGGGGATAAACTGCAAGTGTAGAAAAAGTTTGATCCCGTCCTCAGGACAAACTGCAAGCGTAGAAAAGTTTAATCCCGTCTTCAGGATAAACTGCAGGCGTAGAAAAGTTTAATCCCGTCTTCAGGATAAACTGCAAGTGTGAAAGGTGCAATCCCGTCTTCAGGATAACCAAAATTGTGAAAGGTTAAATCCCATCTTCAGGATAACCAAAATTGTATGGAAGGTTTGAAATGAAGTGATACTAGACTGCTGGTTTGAAGTGTATATTTCCCTGAGGGGCAAAAGAGTATGCAAAAAGAGAGGGTTCAAAACCGGAATGACTAGTGATTTGATGATCAAAACCAGGATGTTTGTTTGATGGTAACTTCATACATAGTACCGTTTCACGGTGTCCGAGTTGATAAGCTGTGGAAATTCATCGCCATCCATTTCTTGCAATCTGAGAGCACCTCCTGTCAATACCTCCTTGACAACAAATGGGCCTTCCCAGTTAGGAGCGAATTTTCCCTTAGATTGATCTTGGATGTCAATGATCTTCTTCAAAACCAAGTCATGTTATTTGAATTGCCTTAGTCGGACTTTTTACGTTATAGGATGAAATGCGATCCTTTGCGATATAATGACCATGGAAGATAACCGCGGACGCTTTCGCCTATTATTAGAGACAATTGGTGATACCTGTCTTGTATCCATTTGTCTTCACCCAACTAAGCATCCATCAATACTCTGAGGGATTCCATTTCCACCTCTATGGGGAGCACTGCTTCCATCCAATAGACTAATGAGTAGGGGGTTACCCCAGTGGAAGCACACATGGAAGTTCTATAGGCTAATAAAGTCAGAGGCAAGAGGTCAGGCCATCCTTTGTGATTGGCGGATTTTTTTCACCGATCTTTTGATGTTTTTATTAGCCGCTTCAACAACACCATTCATTTTTGACCGGTAGATGGCCGGAATTGAGGTGTTTGATGTGGAATTTTTTTGCATAACTCCTCCATCATTTTGTTGTTGAGGTTCTTAGCATTATTCGACACAATGACCTCTGGTTGTCCATATCGACAAACAACATTGTTTCTGATGAAAGCAATGATGACTTCTTTAGTAACCCTGGGGAAGGAGGCTGCTTCTACCCATTTGGTGAAGTAGTCGATCATGGTGAATATAAATCGATGTCCATTACTGGCTTTGGGCTCGATGGGCCCGATCACGTCCATTCCCCACATTGAGAAGGGCCATGGCAAACTCATATTGTGGAATTCCCTTGGAGGGGCGTGGATAGCATTCCTATGAATCTAGCATTGATAGCACCTCTTGACGTGATCATCACAGTTAGCTTTGAGTGCAAGCCAATAATGCCCCGTTCTGAGGATCTTCTTGACAAGAAAGGGTCCGCTCATGTGAGGGCCACATACTCCACCATGGATCTCATCCATGAGTCTCTGAACTTGGTCTTTATCTAGACATCTGAGGAGACCTAATCCAGCATCTCTTTTGTAGAGTACATCTTCGCTTAGGTAGAATTTCATAGCAAGTCGATGAATCCGCCTATTCTCAGTTAGACTCACCTCAGCAGGTGTAGATCCATCTTGCAAATATTCTTTGATGTGCTGATACCAGGGATTGTGGATGGGAAGTCGATACTTCTCCAACTCAATTCCCATAGACTGGGGCTTTTTGCAGAGTAAACGCGATGATTGGCATATTTTCCTTGTCAGGTATGTAAACCAAGGAGGCCAACATTGCTAATTCATCTACAAAATCATTCCTATTACGAGGAATGTGTAGAAAGGAGACTTCTTCGAACTCCAAAGACATCTGTAAAACTTGCCGATGGTAAGGCAATAAATGTAATTCTTTGGTTAGATATATTCCTGTGGATTGTCTAATTACCAATTCAGAATCCCCAAAGATGCTTAACCTACTGATGCCCATTGAGCAGGCAAGTTTTAGCCCCATGACGCCCTTCATACTCGGTGTGTGTTGTTGGTGTCGACAAACCGCAATTTGACGGAGACGGATATTGCTCCCCGCATGCAGAATATTAGAAGGCTGCTACTCGGCTCGAGCCTTACCGCGTTAACAGCTCCATCAAAATACATTTTCCACGTACGACATGTATCGTACTGATGTTATAGCTGAACGGTCATTATCCCTTCATCGGGAAAGTATGTTTCCAAGGTTTTGTAGTCCCCTGCAGGTGCAGCGGCCAGTTGATCCGTAATTCCTTGACCTTTGAGTGACTTTTGCATCCCATAGACGATGTCAAATTGCGGTAGGATCAACTGCCATCTGGACAGTCGACAATTTAGTATGGGCTTACTGAACACATACTTGAGAGGATCCATTCGGGATATGAGATGGGTTGTGTGACCATGGAGGTAATACTGTAACCTCATGGAAGCCCATGCTAAAGCATAACAAGTCTTCTCAATCATAGTGTACTTGTGTTCACTGATGATGAATCTTTTGCTGAGGTAATAGATAGCTCGTTCTTGGCCTCTATTGTCTTTTTGCCCCAGCATACAGCCCATGGCATTGTCATTTATGGACAGGTACATGAACAGGGGAACATCATCCCTAGGAGGTACCAAAATAGGAGCGTTAATCAGTTGCTCTTTAATGGTAAGGAAGGCCTTCTGACACTCATCGTTCCATTTCATGGAGGAGTTCTTCCTTAACAGCTTGAAGATAAGCTCACAGGTTGCTGTGAGTTAAGAAATGAATCTGCTAATGAAGTTAATTCTTTCCAAAAATCCCCGTATTTCCTTCTCTGTCTGAGGAATGGGCATTTCCTTGATGACCTGGATTTTGGTAGGATCCAGTTCAATCCCTTTGTGGCTGATTAGGAAACCTAGCAACTTGTCTGACTTAATACCAAAGGTGCACTTGGTGGGATTCAACTTCAAGTTGTACTTACACAACCTTTTGAAAAGTTTTCTGAGATGGTCTAAGTGGTCTTCCTCCTTTCGAGATTTGACAATGATGTCATCCACGTAGATCTCTATCTCTTTATACATGAAATCATGGAAATGAGTCATCATAGCTCACTGATAGGTTGCCCCGACATTGATGAGGCCGAATGATAACCGTCTGTAGAAAAAAGTTCCCCAAGGCGTGATGAAAGTAGTTTCCTCATGATCTTCATCAGCGACCATAATTTGATGGTACCCTGCAAAGCAATCAGCAAAGGAGTATATGTTGTATTGAGCAGTATTGTCAATAAGAATGTGGATAAAGGGCACGGGAAAGTTATCTTTAAGGCAAACTTTGTTCAAATCCTGATAATCCACGCAGACTCGCACCTTTCCCCCTAGTTTAGGAATGGGAACAATGTTGGATATCCACTTCGGATATGTAGACACCATGATAATGCCAGCTTGAAATTGTTTCACAATTTCTTCTTTAACATTTAAACTCCACTCAGGTTTCAATCGCCTGAGCTTTTGCCTAACTGGCTTGAATCCTTCTTTAATGGGAAGGCGATGAAGAACAATGTCAGTGGACAAACCCACCATATCTTCATGAGACCATGCAAACACATCCTGGAATTGGGTTAATAGTGCAACCATGTCATTCCGCTGATTTGTGGTAAGGTCTGAACCAATTTGGATTAGCTTAGAGTTATCTAAGGTTCAAATATTGAAAGAAGTGGTTTGATCAAGATTGGGTTTGGGTTTTTCTGTGACCCATTCCATAATCTCTTGAGGTGTCTCAATGTCCTCTTGTATGTCCATCAAGTCTAAGTCTAACTTTGCATCAAAGTTACAGCCCTTGTGGAGAGAAGGCACCTCATCGCCAAAGACGGCACATCTAAATTTGAGTCACGAAACAAAATATGCTTTCACTTAATATATGCAACTGTTCGATCATACAAAAGTGTTAGCATGTACTTGATAAAATAATCGCTAGTACTTGTAAAGGAAAGCAAAGCAATTAAAGTTATCTCTGAGGCGGAGGATTTTACGCCCATTTTACCGTCGTCGACCAATGCATGGAGTGCTACTCCAATTGTCGAGGGAAAATTCCTGAAGGACTACAGTGAGGGAAGGATCGTCATTGTCCTCTTTTTCTCGAATGATAACCATGACATCTGGGCAATCATCGTCTAGGGTGCATCTGACCATTAAAGAGCAGTTGTTAATCAGTTGCTCTTTAATGGTAAGGAAGGCTTTCTGACACTCATTGTTCCATTTCATGGAGGAGTTCTTCCTTAACAGCTTGAAGATAGGCTCACAGGTTGCTATGAGTTGAGAAATGAATCTGCTAATGAAGTTGATTCTTCCCAAAAATCCTGTATTTCCTTCTCTGTCTAAAGAATGGGCATTTCCTTGATGACCTGGATTTTGGTAGGATCCAGTTCAATCCCTTTGTGGCTGACTAGGAAACCTAGCAACTTGTCTGACTTAATACCAAAGGTGTACTTGGTGTGATTCAACTTCAAGTTGTACTTACGCAACCTTTTGAAAAGTTTTCTGAGATGGTCTAAGTGGTCTTCCTCCTTTCTGGATTTGACAATGATGTCATCCACGTAGATCTCTATCTCTTTATGCATGAAATTGTGGAAAAGAGCCATCATAGCTCACTGATAGGTTGCCCCGACATTGATGAGGCCGAATGACAACCGTCTGTAGAAAAAAGTTCCCCAAGGCGTGATGAAAGCAGTTTCCTCATGATCTTCCTCAGCGACCATAATTTGATGGTACCCCAAAAAGCAATCAACAAAGTAGTACATGCTGTATTGAGCAGTATTGTCAATAAGAATGTGGATAAAGGACACAGGAAAGTTATCTTTAAGGCAAGCTTTGTTCAAATCCCGATAATCCACGCAGACTCGCACCTTTCCCCCTAGTTTAGGCACGGGAACAATGTTGGATATCCACTCCGGATATGTAGACACCATGATAATGCCGGCTTGAAATTGTTTCACAATTTCTTCTTTAACCTTTAAACTCCACTCAGGTTTCAATCGCCTGAGATTTTGCCTAACTGGCTTGAATCCTTCTTTAATGGGAAGGCGATGAAGAACAATGTCAGTGGATAAACCCACCATATCTTCATGAGACCATGCAAACACATCCTGGAATTGGGTTAATAGTGCAACCATGTCATTCCGCTGATTTGTAGTAAGGTCTGAACCAATTTGGTTTAGCTTAGGGTTATCTAAGGTTCCAATATTGAAAGAAGTGGTTTGATCAAGATTGGGTTTGGGTTTGTCTGTGACCCATTCCATAATCTCTTGAGGTGTCTCAATGTCCTCTTGTATGTCCATCAAGTCTGAGTCTAACTTTTCATCAAAGTTACAGCCCTTGTGGAGAGAAGGCACCTCATCAGCAAGTACGGGCACATCTAAATTCAGAGTCCTGAAACAAAAGATGCTTTCACTTAATATATGCAACTGTTCGATCATACAAAAGTGTTAGCATGTACTTGATAAAATAACTACTAGTACTATAAAGGAAAGCAAGCAATTAAAGTTATCTACAGGGCAGAGGGATTTTCTGCCCATTTTACCCTCGTCGACCAATGCATGGAGTGCTACTCCAATTGTCGAGGGAAAAGTCCAGAAGGACTACAGTGAGGGAAGGATCGCCATTGTCCCCTTTTCCCGAATGATAACTATGACATCTGGGCAATCATCGTCTAGGGTGCATCTATTTGTATGTTCATCATGAACAATGACGCGTATGTCTGCCATCATCAAGGCAAGGTCATGTTTACGTTTCTATTCATTTTCTTCTGCCTCGGGATCAGGAATCAGCACCTCTTTTGCTTTGATTGACACTGGTTTCAGAAACAACATAGCCACAACATGGGCTAGAACCTTTACTGGAGATTGCATCAACTCATGAGGTAAAGGTATAGAAAATCGTCGTGGGGCAAAAGCTTGAGGAACCTGCTTGTGCTTATGAGGATTCACGTATGCAGGCGGAAGAATATCCTAATTTGGGTTGTTCCAATTTGACCGACATTTGGATAGGGTGATTAATACCGCTTATCTTTACCAAGCCCTTGTCCAGGTTGATGACCCAATAACATCATTTTTTGAGTGGCCGACATAACCTCATCAGAAATCTTGGGTACGGGAAGTGGCGCTCCAATAGAATAGTATTGCGTGTTACTCACTTCCAGAGTATGGAAACTGGTCGGTTTAACTTCTGAATTGAAGCAGATAATTGGTAAAGTTCATTGTTCAAGACATTCCGGCTCAGCGTTGACAGTGACTAGACTGTTGTTGATAATGTATTTAAGTTGTTGATGTAAGGTGGAGGGAACAGCTCCAGCCATGTGTATCCATGGCCTCCCCAATAACTAGTTGTATCCTGAGTCTATCTTGAGGACGTGGAAAGATACATTGAATGTATTTGGACCAATCTCAATTGGCAATTCAATCTTTCTAATAGAATTTCGTCGGGATCCATCAAAAGCTCTAATGACCGTATGGCTGCTTTGGATCCGCTTGAGATTGATATTCATCTTTACCAAGGTGACATAAGGATAGATATTTAGAGATGAACCTCCATCTATCAAAACTCCAGCTAGCATGTACCCAGAAGACAAAACTGCAATATGTAGAGGCTTGTAATGGCAGAAGCCCCTTCGAGGTAGGTGTCATCATCGGTGAAGGATATCACATTGTTGTTGAAAATGTGATCAACCAAATGTTGAAATTTTTCACATCCACCGATTTTGGCAAGTAGGCTTCTTCCAAAACCTTCAAGAAGATCTTAGATGATCCTCGGAAGAAAACCAAGTCCGATGATTGAAATCTAGTGTGGAGCTTCTCGCAAGCTTAAAACCACTTTGTCTTCATTGTGGCCCATAGTGCGGAGGAATTTTTCAATCTTCTTCATAGGCAACTTCCCATTTGCTTCGCAAGTAGGTTTAATAACCCGTTGAGGAAGATACAGTGGATTTTCCTTCGACCTTAATCGTGAAAGTATGAGACGTGGATCCTTGACTTCTCCATAATTCCATAGAACTTTGTGTAAGCTGACAACAGGATATTGTGGTCTGAAAGAAAAAAAAATTGGCTCTGGTGCGGCCATTTTCAAAGGATTGTCAGCTCCTTTGAGTTGAATTGGTTGTATGAGAAATACTTTGATAGTCTCATCATCCATTTCGGATATAACTACCACTGATCCCTTCCATTTGGTAGGACATGCATTTCCGCCTTTGAGTTGCACAATGTAATCATCTGCTATTTGCAGGACACCACTATCAATAAGATTCTGAATGAGATGGCGGAGTGCCCAGCATTCTTCTGTGTTGTGACCGCGAGAATGTGAATGATATTAAAACACTTCATCAGAATTAAACCATCCTGAATGGGGATTGATTGGAGGGAGAAGGAAGGTAATTCTTCCTTCGTTGATCAACATCTTCAGTATCTCCTCCATAGATTGGCCGAAATAGGTGAATTCCCTCTGATTGGCAAAATCCCGATGGGCTTTAGCATTTGCTCTCTTCGCAACCTTATCCTCCATAGCTTCACTTTCTGAAGGCGGTGAGGAAGCATTCATAACAAAAGGAAGGAGATAGGCATGCTCTGCTCGATTAATTATGCGTGTGACTTGATCTTTGGTGGGTCACCCATTCGCCAATTGCTCAATTTGTTTTCAAAGAGCTTTCATCTTTCGTTCTATGGTAAACTGGAACTTTGCATAATCCTATTTGTGAACACAGTCTTTGATGGGTTGGGATGATTCACCATTAGAATTGGAACCTTGCCCAGTGCTCCAACTGATCATGTTGACCTCTTCTTCTTTGTGTTGAGGAAGAGGGTTATCTTGCACATGAGGTTGATCTGGTTTGGTGACCACGATCTCACCGTTGTCTATTAGATCTTGAATCTTGTGTTTCAAGGCCCAACAAATCTTGAGTATCATGTCCAGGTGCTCCGGCATGATAAGCACACTTCCAAGTAGCATTAAAACCCCTCCCATTAGGGTTGGCTGGTGGACGAAGATGTGTAATTTTCTTCTGAGCAGTCAGAAGAGCAAGAATATTCTCGAGCGAGTCCCCTAAGAGTGTGAATGTTCGAGGTCTCTTTACTTCTCCACTTTTAGCCAATGGAGGGTTTGAAGATTGTGCTATAAAAGGGGGTAGTTTCTCCTCTACATAGGCATGCTTTGATTGCCTTTTTGTCCTTGTAGTATCAAGGAAACATCCTCCTCTTTCTTTTTAGGGACCCTCAGGGGGTTGTTTCCATAAGATCCGATTTGGATGTGCTTCAAGAATGACTTTAAGAGCGGCTAGGTCTTGAATTTTACTGGACTTCAATCCCATTTCAGCCATCTCTCCGTGCTTGATCATTTCAGAGAATGGTTTGCCAATACCAGCTAGAACTCTTTCATAGAAAGGAGCTTCCTGTACTTCTATGAAAGTTATAACCATTTCTGATTCTATCATGAAAGGAATAACTTGAGCAGCAAGGCGCCTCCACCTTTGAGCGTACTCTCTAAATGACTCATTAGACTGTTTCTTGACCTTGGTGATTTGATACCGGTCAGGAACCATCTGAGATTGAAAACTGTATTGAGTGAGGAAAGCTTGAGCCAGCTCTTCCCAGCAATGGATCTTTGAGTTGTCTAATCTGGTATACCATGAACGGGCTTCTCCAGTCAGACTTTTCTGGAACAGCTGCATTCTGAGCTTTTAATTTTCCGCATAAGATCCGAGTTCTCCAACGAACACCTTTAAATGTGTATAAGGATCCCCTAATCCGTTATATTTCTCAAAATCAGGGGTCTTGAATTTCTCTGGATAATGAACACCAGGAAATATGCAAAGGTATGCATATAAAACACTACCATGTGTTCCAATCCCTTTGAGAACACAAATAGTTTCCTCCATTTGAAGGACCTTCTTCCTGATATCACCGGTGTCTGGATCTCCTTTGAGATGGGTGTTTTCAGGGTCTTTGTTGGTCGTATCCAACTAAGGTTCTGGAATTGTCTTTTCCAGACCTTGAACTCCTCCTTGTGTAGAGGATTCTGTATGTGTAGGTATCTTCGTACCCTTAGTGGACTGGTGCAATTCTTTTAGTAGAATAGCTAAGTCTGTAATTTGTTTACTCAATCCGTCAAATTCTTCTCGGGAAACAGTATTAGACTGGTCAGAAGAAGACATGAGTGGCTATATGCCTGTGGTCTTTTTGGATTTTGAGCGGGTAACAGGCCCAATTGCTTACCTATAAAAAACTTACGTAGTTTAGTCTTAGGGTAATGTAAATGTTATCATAACATGTCCGTTTTAGGAATTTTTGTCCTGCAAAATTGATAACATGCATGCATGCACAAATATTCTTCATATTTTCCATTACATATGGATGAACATGGAATAAAATTACAAGTAAATGCATTTACAAGTAATTGAAAATGGAAAGTATGAAGAGACTTTCCTTCGCGTTTGGTTTATCAGAGGTTGACCTATCTTAGGGTTACTCTCGTGGCTTTTTGGCATGATGGTTCCTAGATCATCGCAATTTACTTGACAGGAAGTTAATCCGGTCTTTCAACTGGAGCGAATCTGGGTGGTGCCTTTCCTGAGCCTCACTGGAATTATTCTTCTTGCGAGTCCAGTAATCAAACATCGACAGGATAGCCTCCTGATGGAGGAACCACACAACATACATTCACATACAATGTGTCTCACCGTTTATGCAAAATGATGACATGTGCGATGCACTAATATCACAGATAGATATTTAACAGTGTAGTAAATAAAAATGCATTCGTACACATTCATCAGAAATGTAAATTCAACATTCACACACAAGCATATAACAATTTTGAAAAGCTTGTAATAGCGGCTTAAGCCCTCTTATTGGAGTCCCTAACAGAGTCGCCACCTGTCGACGTCGGGATTTTTGAGTGTCCCTTTTTGTTACTTGTTCTTTAGTGTTCTCATGTTAATGTAAGATTTGTTTGAAAAAAGAAGTGAAAAAGGTCCAACATGTATAATGTCGACGATTTGACTTTATGAGTCGCCAGTTGGTGTATTTAACTGGTTGCACCAACGCAACCGAAAAGGTTTGCACATTGACCCAGTGATTTGACACTGCTAGATGGGTCTATGAAACCGAGATTCATTTTGGGTCCGGGGGCTTGATTATGTGGAGGGAAGGTGTTAGGCACCCCCCCGACATCCGTGTTACCACGATGACCGCCACTTTTCAAAGAAACTGTTATATGAATGTGTGTGTGTGTGGATCAATGTGCAATTATTTGGAAGTAGTGTTGTACCTCATTCACACTTATATACATAGGGTTTGAATTTATAGGAAAATTCAGTTTTAAACAAGATATAGCAATGACGTTTTGTAAAAGAGGTTTTGTAAAGAGGTTTTTCAAACCCTGTGCTCAATATTAATTGAGGCCTTTGATACTTTCATTTTATTATTAAATGTTCGGCTTGTTTTCTTTTATTTTCGAGATGCGAAGCATTCTCAAGAAAATAATATACACCAATGCTGAACTCCTCATGGGCATGACAACCATCCAAGGAAATTCAGACACTGTAAAATAATGTACAAGTCGCTACAATTTGAAAAAATGTCCATCATGGGAACCAAATCTAGATTCAGTAGACTGAATCTGTGATCACATGATTCCTAGGCTCACATGATACTGCAATTTGTATGGAAAAAAATAAGCAGTTATATATATAAAAGTTGTAAATATATATACAGACATGATCAACCACCATGAAGCAACTCCATGGGGGTTCGGAAATGTAAATATATAAAAGAAAAAAAAATATATATATATATATATATATATATGGACATGATCAACAACCACGAAGTAAACTCCAGCTGGGACGAAATGTAAAAAAAGCTGTAAAAGTGATCAACTGCCACGAAGTAAACTCCAGGCAAGACGAAATGCAAATAAAGCTGTAAAAGCGATCAACTACCACGAAGTAAACTCCAAGTAGGACAAAATGTAAATAAAGCTGTAAAAGGCCACGAAGTAAACTCCAGGCCTGACAGAAACGTATATATATATATATATATATATATATATATATATATATAAGCAGTAAATGCACTGGATGAAAATTCAGGCTTATCAGACATGTCTGACAACAGTTATATATATATATATATAAGCAATTAAATGCTCCGGATGTAAAATCCAAGCTCATCAGATATGTCTGACAATAGTTATATATATAAGTATATATATATATATAAAAGCAATAAACGCTCCAGACCAAAGTCTAGGCTCAATCGAGGCATAACTCGATAATGTTAGTCCATATATGAAATATATACATATATAACTATATATATACAGACAGAAATGAAAACCACGGACCGAAGTCTGGGCAAATGCACACAACACGACTCTCAATGTGTATAACAGTGTGTGCTAATATGAGAAGAAGGCTTTATATAATGTAAGAAGGCTTACAGTGGGCTGCCAATGTAGACTTCTATGACTTTAAATAGATAAACACTCAGCTCCCGCCGGATAAAAGATAGCTATATGTGAGCTAACAAGTGTTTAAAGATGAGGAAACACTCAAAAGATGTGTATACAGAGTAAAATGGACAAGGCTTCCACGCCTTTTCCTCTCCTTCTCTTCTTCAAATGGCTGACCACAAGGCTCATATTTATAGGATCGATGGTCGCAGCGGTACATACTGCGGCAGCCGCAGCTTGTACTCATGGTCGGTCGTGGTGCATCCGAGCCTCGTGGGTCCCGTAGTCTCGAAGTACGTGCACTCATGCACTATAATGTCTGCTCGAACTTGCAGAACTTCAATCCGCGCATCCGAACGAGGTATATCTGACCTTCTTCAGACTGTTTGTGTCGAGAGTTACGCAATGACATGGATTAGAGGTTGTACGAAGTCAGGAAGAGGGGTCTATGCCCATGATCTTCAAGCTTCAAATTCTATCCAAAGTACTGCCACGCGTAATAGTCACTTGGGATTGTTACTCCTCGGTTCTTGTGGGACTTTGTTGTATGTATGTATGTATGAAGTGTTGAGACGACGTGCAAGTGTTGAAGGGGCAAGATGATGTTTGACTCCTCGCCGGGGTTATCGCCGATTTGAGTTGGAAGTAGACGTTGCTCAGGGTTACATCTGAGATTAGACAACTTTTTGGTATGTCGCGATATCATCTTGTGAGACAAAACATTGAGGCAGTAAGACGACATTTTGACTCCTCACTAGGGTTATCTCCGGTTTGAGCGGAAAGCAGACGTTGCTCAAGGTTACATTCGGGATTGGATTGCTTGTTTGTATGCCTCACTTTATCATCATGGGTGTGTGTCGCATCGCGGTTTGTTAGCTCACGGGTGCGAGGTATGAGTTCCTCGGCAAGAGGTCTGAGCTTGAAGTTGATCGCATGTGTTTGAAACAAACAATTCTGGAGTTATCGCCATAACTACAAAAGCATCCCTTGGGGCTATCACCAAGGATGGAGTCACTACTCCCAGTGTTGGTTCTGGGACTGGAACTGAATGTCACGGTGTTATCGTCGAGACAGAACTGTCATCTCCGATGTTGTTGCCGGTCTTTTGATCTGTATACCTCGGGGTTATCTTTGAGATTGGAAATGACACTCCCGATTTGTGTTCCGGGTTAGAACTGATGTTCCCGGTTTGTGTTATAGGTTGGAACTGAACTTCCGGTAGTATCCAGAATGGATGTAAGCTGTCTTTTAGGGTTATCATCAAAAGATGAATCTGCCCTCCTGCAATATTAGTAACAGGCATGCAGAAAATTTCGAGTGTCTACACCCATCTTGAGTCACCAGATACATGGTACAAAATTCAAATATAAACTTAAATATACAACATGAACTGTGAGTTTTAATACAAATATTATCTTCTAGACAGTATTCAAACTCAAAAATTCTCATATATACTGTGAGTTTCAATACAAATATTGTTACGTATATAATACGACAATATTTATATTTAAATTATTACAATGTCATATAAAGTACAGCAGCAAATATATCAAGTCCCCGAAGGAACACGAAAAGATTTCTGTTTTCCTCATTCTAATAGAGTGCACCTTTGACGCTTCCAAATTCTGATTCACCTCACCCTATTGTTGTTCTCCAAAATTAAATATCAAATGATGTATAAAACATGTCACACACATTTTAAGTTCTCAGTACGATTATTATGCCACACCGTTTCATAATTTGATTAGGCTTGTGACTAATTCGTATCACCACTTTATACCCATGTTCTCTCTGCTAGTCCCAGCTACCCTTTTATTACCTGAAAGGGGTGGTGAAGTAAAAGGGTGAGCTCAACTAGCCCAGTAAGAAATATTATGACTAAGATAATGCAGAACAAATTATCTTTAGTCTTCAACAGTATAATAACTGATAGAATATAATAGACAATAAGTTTTAGATCAACAACTGCAGCGGAATAAGCAATCCATTACAAGAGTCAAGTAGAACATAATGTCTACTATCTCCTCTAGATTAAAAGTCCATCGTTAATACTTCATTCCTGTAATACTCATCAACAGTTCTTTGCTATACTCAAGACAAAAAGAACTCTCATCACCTGTCATCACCTGAACCACCACAGATTATAATTAAATCACAATTCATATTTATAATCAAGTAAATCAACAGTCCAAATTTGCACTACAGGCTAAGGATATACAACTGAAAAAACAATAACCAACAATCCATCTTTGCACTACAGGCCAAAGATATACAACTGTAAGACTAATAGTGTTTAGACTCAGCTTAATAGTATCACGACCAAAAATTATCCATGCACTACGGGCCAAGAATATTCGTGTTTTCAATTACGATCATGATTATACCGAATAATCCCTGGTCATAATCATACCAAGTCCATCTATGCACTACGGGCCAAAGATGGCTTTTACCACATCATTTGTAATATTACGGTCATGATTATACCGAATAATTCCTGGTCATAATCATACCAAGTCCATCTATGCACTACGGGCCAAAGATAACTTTTACCACATCATTTGTAACATTACGGTCATGATTATACCAAATAATCCCTGGTCATAATCATACATCTATGCACTACTGGCCATAGATGACTTTCAACATAATATAAGCATGAGAATGATGACAATGATATAAAGAATCAATCAAATGAGATAAATGATAAATATTAAAGACTTTAATAATATAATTTATCCAAAATTCAATAATGTCCAAATTGTCAACATGATCCCCAATTGTGGAGTAAAATTCAAGAATAATATTATATCAAAAATAATTTGAATAATATTCCAATAAATATTTGACGAAGATAATAACATTAATCATTATGTTATAACCTCCATTTAATATTATTCATTATATAATAATATTAAATTCATTTACTAATATTATTAAACTCCATTTAATATTAACAATTCATTATTCCTCTTTTAAACTCTATTTAATATTATTCATTATATAATAACATTAAATTCATTTACTAATATTATTAATCATTAATCAATGTGTTAATAATACCTTAATCCAAATGTTATCAATTACTTAATAATCTCATAATCTAATATTATTAATATTACAACAATATTTTAATCATTTCTTAAACATATAAACAATTTATTTTAATTGTTTACACTTTAATAGTTAATGAATTTAATCATCATAAAATGCCAAACTCATAAGATTTCATCACCAATAACCAAAACCCTCATCAAAAATCGGCATATACCTTATATATTCTCAAGCCATAAAATCCTATTTTCCAATTTTCTTACTTCACATAACATATTTAATCCATTTACTCATAACTAGTCCATTTTCATAAAAAATACCAAATCAGTAAAAAACAAATTTTCTTTTCTGGGATTTAGTAGAATATAGTCACATATTGAACATATATTTTTCTCAGAATTTTTAAAATTCATTTACTATTTTTCATATGACCAAAACTGTCGAATATTTAGACATTTATCATAAACTCTACTCTTGTCCAAAACTTCCGAAATTTACAAAGTATACTTCTGTTATATACATGTACTCCCAATAAAAATTTCACCAATTTTGGAGTTAAGCACAAGGAGTTATAAAGGTTTACTTTTAAAATAGTCTTTTCCCATAAAATTCATAACTCCTAATCTATACATCCAAAAATTATCATTTTTGGACACAATTTAGAAAACTCATCAAATTATCATTTCAAATTTTTCCAGAATTTTTGAAGGTCAGAAAAATTACGAAACATGAAAAACATAATAACCCTTAAAATCTCTTACCTCAAAAGAGCAGTATTTTTGATAGGAATATCGGATGTAATACAGAAGGAAACTTGTAAGACCCCGAAATTTTTTTTAAATAAAAAGGAATTTCCTTTATTTATTATCTTGAAATAGTAAGGGTTGATTTGATTAATGTGGATAGTTAAGGGTTAAATACATCATAAATATTTCAAAATAAGCAAGTGGTTATAAAATATTCATTTTTTGTCGAGGGAATATTCGTTTGGTCGTGGAATATTAATCTTTGTCGAGAATATTCGTTTGGTCGTGGAATATTCATACGCATCAGGGGAATATTAAATGCTACGAAACACCATAAGCGAAAGCGATTGGATGAGGAAAACGACAAAGTTTGGGTGGTTATAAATAATGGCAGTAGTTATTACCGTTAAGGCATTGGAATACCTTGCGATTGGTTAAAAATACGATGTCTGGCGTGGTTAAAGAGATATAGCACGGTATTGCACGCGTATTGTTGAATTATTGATCCTTACGTAAGATGGCACTACTCAATAATTTTCACGGTGAGTTCTCGCTCGATATTTTATTTTATTGATTGATAATTGCTACGTTGGTATTTTATATTATTCTTTGTTTCAATAATTGTCCTTTGCATGATATTTCCATTATCGGATCAATAATTCATATTATTTGAATAATATTATTAGATAACATTATTGGCAATGTCTAGAAAGTTACATAAGGAGAGGTTTGGTCACCTAATTGCTTGGCAAGAAGAGAGAGATCCTTATTGGAAAGCCCCTCTTTCTGAGGAATGACTCGGTTGTCGTAAATGTAATTACATAATATTATTTGTGAATAATTAATTATTGATTCATATGATAAGGAAATATTTATTTTATATGAATATAAATGATGGATTTATTTATGTGGTTATTAATGAAGGAATTAATGTTGAGGTGTTTTATCGGTATTTTATCGGATTGAGGTATTAAAAATCAAATCGGGGTTTTGAGATATATTCATGGGGTTATAATTTTTAATCAAATAGTTGGATTGTGGTAATTTTTGGGTATGTTATACATACATAAGTTGAGTATATGTCCACAATTTTGAACCGTTAAAAATGCACGAATGATTTGTTGTGAATTTTAAGAGGTATCGGATTCGGAAATTAGGTTTATAATTGATTTTGGTGGAAAATTCTAGAATTGAGTGGGCCCCACTTGTGGTTGGTGAAAAATGTGCTGAATTTTATTTCAAATGTGGTGGGGTGGCAATAGTAGAAGTGTAAAGCCATCGTGTAGTGAGTCAAGTCCGCTTTTACGGCTAACATTTTCCTATAAATAATGGGCTAAGTTAGAATTGAAAATCACACCCTAAACAAAGTTTTCTCTTTCTCTCTATATTATTGAGCGTATTTTGTGAGTATTTAGATACTTTGAGAGTTCTTTGTTCAAGATCAAGTTTCATTCAAAGATCACTTGACCTTTCCTTCCAAATAATCGATTCTTTGAGGTAAGGGATGTTATTTTTTCTCAAATGATATTAATTCTTCAATATCATTATTTGAAATATTGGTTGGTACTTTTTTATCAAATTTGAAACTTTTTTATGTCAAGGTTACTATTCATGAGTTACTATTCACGAGTTACTATTCATGAGTTACTATTCACGAAGTTACTATTCACGAGTACTATTCATGAAAGCGTGAAGATGTTTTTGTGGAATTTCTATCTTTGGGTGTCGAGTAGTTACTATTCACGTATACGCCTGACTATTCACGATATCAAGACTATTCACGTATATAAAGACTATTCACGAATCACGCTATTATTCACCTAAAAATGAAAATTTCTTCTTTTCGTCCAAAATATCTATTTTGGATACTAACTTTGATTGTATCCATGTTTTGATCATTCTTGAATTTTACACCACTATGATTATTTTTGAGGTATTATTTGGATATGGATAAAACAAAGTACAAATCCTTAATCCTTAATCCTTGTCATTTTGTTTCAATTGGATTCGTTTCTTTAAAAATATTTTTCATCATCCTCATCTTAAATGATGATATTATTGAATATCTTTGGCTGTAGTCTGAAAAAGATGAATGATTTCGAAGAATATCTTGGCTGAGAGTCAAAAGATGAGCAGGTGTTTAAATGAACATGACCGAGTGATGAATATCTTTGGCTTCAGTGCAAAGATGAACAGTGTTGAGATGAACATGACCGATTGATGAATATCTTTGTTCACAGTGCAAAGATGAATATTTGATTTGAGATGAATATTGATTGATGTTACAGGATAAAATATTGATGATGGACTGTTAAATTCATAGATTATAGTAGATTTCATTCTCTACGTAACTCTTCTATGAATTACTATTTCATTATGAATATTGATCCGAAACTTGTTGTCTATTGTATTCTATCGAGTTTTTCCTGTTGGAGACTAACGATAATTTGTTGTATATTATCTTAGTCATAACATTCTTTCTTGGGCTAGTTGAGCTCACCCTTTTCCTCGTTGTTCCATTTTTCTTCTCGGAGGCGAGAATGTAAATGAGTACTAGTCGAGGGTATGGAATGAAGGTTCTAGAGAGAGTTGTTTAGTAGTCCTCACCATTATTGTAAAATAATGTATCAATAAATGTGATGAGGATTTATTTGAGTATAAATATTGTCTAGAAGATAATATTTGTATTTAAACTCACAGTTTTATTGTTGTGATAATAAAGTTGTAGTTGTTTCTGTACCATGTATTTGGCGACTCAGAATGGGTTGGGTGGAATGGACCTATTTTGGGGTCGTCACAGTTGGTATCAGAGCTTAGGGATATGATCTCTGGCGGAGATCGGGGAATAGAACTAGGAGGGGAGAGACGAGTAAATCCTTCGCTAGTGTGTCCTACCTAAGCTTATTTGTTAGTTGGTCAAGATATATAGGGATATTAGGTGATTGATTTCCTTAATTAACCCTTATTTTATGTGATGTATTTGAGAATGTCGATCGAGAATATTAACAAAGGAGTAAATGAGACCGTGGAGATGCCTCAGTACTCACCAACGAGGAGAACGTACAATGGCAGTGGCAATGTACCTCCTGTGAATAACACCTTTGAAAGCGAGATGATGAACGAGGGGATGTTTAGAAGCTTTTTGCAGTTCATGCAAAATCGAGACGAGGAGACTCGTGTTCAAAATACAGGAGGAGATGATAGAAATTACGGGTGGTCACAACCAAGCAGTTCAAAGAGTTGGGACCACCTGCATTGGGAAAGCGGATCCGATCGTGGCGGAAACATGGGTCAAGCAAATTGCAAGATATTCGATGTCTTGGGATGCAAGAAGAACAGAAAGTTCCATTCGCTACTTTTTATGTTCCGTGGCGAGGCGGACATGGTGTAGGAATACGTGAAGCGTACCCATTCACCGCAAGACTCAAAGCGTGTCGTGGGAGACGTTTGAAGCTTGATTCAATGACAAGTACTTCCCGAAAGTATTCGTCGTATGAAGGAAGTGGAGTTTATTAGATTGGAGCAGAATAACATGGCGGTGTCCCAAAGACGAGGCGAAGTTTATGAGTTATCTGTGTTTGCACCTCATTTGGTGGAGAATGAGGAACGTATGATGCAGATGTTTCGAGAGGTTTGAAACCCAAGATACGTCAAGATCTCATTTCTCATAAATTTTCTCTATTCAGATGTTGTAAGCAAGGCTCGCCATTGAGAGCGAGATAACGAAAATACGTTCAACCGAGGGACCATAACCGGATCATATCAAGATAAATAGCCATCGTCGAATAACGATAACCACGGAGAAAGAAGAATAATCTGACAAAGGCGGTAACCACTCTGGTGGTAATCATAGCCGTGAAAATAGAAGAAGCGAGTTGGGAGGAGATTTTAAAAAGAGGAGATTCAACAACGACCATGTGAAGAAGTCGCCACGCCCTTGATGCAACCGGTTCCAAGGAGGAGAAAGACCATCGATTCGTATGTTACAAATGTGGAAAGAGGGACATATCAATTAAACCCGCCCTAACAGCTTAAGGTATGCTATAATTGTGGAAAAGAAGGACATATCGCCGAGATTATGCGATATCGAAACCAAGTCCGGTGAGGAATGGTGACTCAAAAGGATATCGAGAAAAAGTCAAAGTCAGCGGTTCTTGGAAGAGCGTTTGTCGTGGACTTCAATAAAATATCGAGGAACCCGAACGAAGTTAGCACGGGTTAGTTAATTATAAATTCTTCATAAGTTTATACCTTACTAGAATCTGGGTTCTACCCATTCTTTTATCTCTCTTGCTTGCAGCCAACGTTTGAACTTGACTCTGGAGAAATTAGACTTTGACCTATTTATGGAGACTCCGTTAGGAGAAACTTTCATTACATCCGTTGTTTAAAAATCTTGCTTGATTCAGGTTGGCACTATCACATTACCTGTTAACCTTATTTCTATTGAGATATTTGCTTTTGATGTGATTTTAGGGATTGATTGGTTAACTACTCATCATGCCAAATTGATTGCTTTTGTAAGGTTGTTAGTTTTCATATTCCTAAGCAACCTGTTATTCGAATTCAAGCAATCAAACCATTGTAGTCAAACATTTTCATATCAAGCCATGAAGTCATTCGTTTATTACGGATGTCAAGTTTTCTTAGTCCATGTTATGGATTTGAATAAAGACACGCCGATTTGAATAATATTCTGTTGTTATTGATTTTTCTGACGTATTTCGAAGAATTTCTTCGCTTACTCCCAAAGCTTCGATATTAAATTTTGTATCGACTTTGAACCCTAAGACAAAACTCATTTCTAAAATCTCATATCGAATGGCTCTATTGAACTTCGAGAGTTAAAATTCAACTATAAATTTGGTACTGAGCCTTTATCTTGTGACTTCCTTTGTGGAATTCACCTAAGCGAACTCTCTATGGGGACGTCATATAAGTGCGATAGTAAATCGATAGGTGTCATTGTGACGTCTTATATCCAAGATTGGGATATGAGTCACAGTTGAGAGCAACCTAAGTCGAGAATCGAAATCGTAGCTTTCAGGCTTAGTTGGTTATTATCGGAGATTCGTTGAAGGATATTCTCGAATCGCTATTCCATTAACGTGGTGACTCGTAGAGATACAAAATTCGAATGGAGCAAGGAATGTGGGAAGAGCTTGAAAGAACTCAAGAGGAGACTCATTTCAAAGACATGTTACGACCATGCCATCCCCGAAAAGCGACGTGGTGGCGGCGTGTTGAGTAGAAGATCGTATACAAGTCACGAGTACGATGTTGTCAAAGACTAATTTCAGTATAATATACAAATAATAGAGATGGAGATGAAAACTCTAGGTACCCACGTGATGATATACGATGCACGTGATGATATCTGAGTATAATCGACTTTAATCGATAAAGTTAAAAGTCATTCAAGCTACACCGGAAATGATGAATTTGAAGAAGGAGGTGCAAGAAGTTGTTATTTTAAAAGCGAGAATCGGTGAGGTGAGAAAAGCTCAAACCTTCGATTTATTAATCCATTTGAAATTCTCGATCGAATAGGAAGGCGTGGCCTATAGACTCGTTTTACCACCAAGTACGACGCATGTTCATAATTTTTTCACGATCGATGTTACGTAAATATGTGGATGACCGAACCACGTATTGAGTTGAACCGGACGAGATATAGAAGACTTAACGTGCGAGGAGGTACCGGTCAAGATATTGGATAGGAAAGAACATACGCCCCACGCCAAGAAAGGTCATACCACAAGTTAAAGTTTTGTGGAGGAATCATCTTATAGAGGAAATGACTTTGGGAATTGGAAAGCGGAAATGAAAGCGAGGTATCCTCATCTTTTCGAAACACCCAGTCGTCGTCAATTTCGAGGACGAAATTTCATAAGGAGGGAGGTTGTAAGACCGAAATTTTTTTAAATAAAAGGAATTTCCTTTATTTATTATCTTGAAATAGTAAGGGTTGATTTGATTAATGTGGATAGTTAAGGGTTAAATACGCAAATATTTCAAAATAAGCAAGTGGTTATAAAATATTCATTTTTGTCCCGAATATTCGTTTGGTCGTGGAATATTAAATCTTGTTTGGGAATATTCGTTTGATCGTGGAATATTAAATGCTTGTGGGGAATATTAATATGCATTTATTGCCTTGACCATGTGTGGGCCCCATGTGAAAGCGATTGGATGAGGAAAAGCGACAAAGTTTGGGTGGTTATAAATAACTACAGCGTAGTTATTCTGAATTAAGATTGTTGGAATACCCGGTGGTTAAAATACTGATAATACTCGTGGTTGCACAAGAAGCATTTACGGTATTACGCAAGATTGTTGAATTATTGATCCTTACGTAAGATGGCACTACTCAATAATTTTCACATGAATTCTTATTCAATATTTTATTTTATTGATTCAATAATTCCTGCATTGGTATTTTATATTATTCTTTGCTTCAATAATTGTCCTTTCGCACGATATTTCCATTATCGGATCAATAATTCATATTATTTGAATAATATTATTAGATAACATTATTGGCAATGTCTAGAAAGTTCGCATCTAAGGAGAGGTTTGGTCACCTAATTCAAGCGCCCGATGAGGAGAGATCCTTATTGGAAAGCCCCCTCTCTCGGGAAAGCAAACTGGTTGTCATAAATGTAATTCGTAATATTATTTGTGAATAATTAATTATTGATTCATATGATAAGGAAATATTTATTTTATATGAATATAAATGATGGATTTATTTATGTGGTTATTAATGAAGGAATTAATGTTGAGGTGTTTTATGATATTTTATCGGATTGGAGGTATTAAAAATCAAATCGGGGTTTTGAGATATATTCATGGGGTTATAATTTTTAATCCGAGCCAGTTGGATTGTGGTAATTTTTGGGTATGTTATACATACATAAGTTGAGTATATGTCCACAAATTTTGAACCGATTAAAAATGCACGAATGATTTGTTGTGAATTTTAAGAGGTATCGGATTCGGAAATTAGGTTTATAATTGATTTTGGTGGAAAATTCTAGAATTGAGTGGGCCCCACTTGTGGTTGGTGAAAAAATGTGCTGAATTTTATTTCAAATGTGGTGGGTGGCAATAGTAGTGTAAAGCCATCGGTGGCAAGTCAAGTCCCTTTTGGCTAACATTTTCCTATAAATAGAGGGCTAAGTTAGAATTGAAAATCACACGTAAACAAAGTTTTCTCTCTTTCTCTCTCTATATTATTGAGCGTATTTTGTGAGTATTTAGATACTTTGAGAGTTCTTTATTGATCAAGACAAGTTTCATTCAACATCACTTGAACCTTTCCTTCAATCTTGATTCTTTGAGGTAAGGGATGTTATTTTCTTCTCAAATAATATTAATTCTTCAATATCATTATCTTTGAAATATTGGTTGGTACTTTTATCAAATTTGGAACTTTTTTATGTCGAGGTTACTATTCATGAGTTACTATTCACGAGTTACTATTCATGAGTTACTTATTCACGAGTTACTATTCACGAAAGTACTATTCATGAAGCGTGAAGATGTTTTTTGTGGAATTTCTATCTTTGGGTGTCGAGTTACTATTCACGATATCGGCACTATTCACGATATCTAACACTTTTATTCACGATATGGCACTATTCACGAATCTGACACTATATTCATAGAAAAATGAAAATTTCTTCTTTTCGTCAAAATATCTATTTTGGATACTAGCTTTGATTGTATCCATGTTTTGATCATTCTTGAATTTTACACCACTATGATTATTTTTGAGGTATTGTTGAACATGGATAAAACAAAGTACTGAATCCTTAATCCTTAATCCTTGTCATTTTGTTTCAATTGGATTCGTTTCTTTAAAAATATTTTCATCATCCTCGGTCTTAAATGATGATATTATTGAATATCTTTGGCACGTAGTCAAAGATGAATGATTTCTGAAGAATATCTTGGCTTTGTAGTGCAAAGATGAGCGGTGTTTAAATGAACATGACCGGTGATGAATATCTTTGGCTGTAGTGCAAAAGATGAGCAGTGTTGAGATGAACATAATGGATTGATGAATATCTTTGGCACTGTAAGTGCAAAGATGAATATTTGATTTGAGATGAATATTGATTGATGTTACTGGGGATAAAATATTGATGATGGATCGTTAAATTCATAGATTATAGTAGATTTCATTCTCTACGTAACTCTTCTATGAATTACTATTTCAAACGCGAATATTGATCTGAAACTTGTTGTCTATTGTATTCTCATCGATTTTTCCTGTTGGAGACTAACGATAATTTGTTGTATATTATCTTAGTCATAACATTCTTTACCGGGCTAGTTGAGCTCACCCTTTTCCTCGTTGTTCCATTTTCTTCTCGGGAGGCGAGAGAATGTAGCGTAGTACTAGTGGGTATGGAATGAAGGTTCTAGAGAGAGTTGTTTAGTAGTCCTCACCATTATTGTAAAATAATGTATTAATAAATGTGATGAGGATTTATTTGAGTATAAATCTCAGAATGGGTTGGGTGGAATGGACCTATTTTGGGGTCGTCACAAAAACTTATTGAATAGGAAATCTAAAATTATCTAAATACTCACAAAAATACGCTCGACAATATAGAGAGAGAAAAAAAAACTTGTTTCTGGTGTGATTTTCAATTTTAACCTAAGCGCCTATTTATAGAAAAATGCTAGAATACCATAGAAGACTAAATTAATAAAATATTAATATTTCAAAAAATTTCTACGTACACATTTTAAACCCAAATTTCCTCCACCACCACTAGGGCCCACCAAAATCAGATTTCCACACCAACCAAAAGTGGGTCCCACCTTTTAGAATTTTCCACCAAAATTATTTATAAAAATAATTTCTGAATCAGTCACCTCTTAAAATTCATAACAAATCATACGTTAATTTTTAACGATTCAAAATTTGTAGATATATACTCAACTTATATATGTATAACATATCCAAAAATCACAACGATCCAACGGTCGGATCAAAATTTATAACTCACGCATATAGCTCAAGAACACTGATTTTTCAGACTATGAATCTTTTGGACCAGTTTCATTCAAACAGTCACCACAAAATATCCACTAAGAATTTTTGGGTGATTCAATTTTCTACATTTAGCTTACTTTTAGGGCTTTCTTTTGATATATGGCTCATCTCCTAACTCATTATACACAAAGAGTTATGGATTTTACAAAATCAAGTAATGAACTAATTTTTCTGAAAATCTCATATTTTGTTCTTTTTTTCGACAAAATACTAATAAAACACCTCAGCATTAATTCCTTCATGTATATTCATATAAAAATATATATATGTCCTTATTATATAAATCAATAAATTATTATTTACAAATAATATTACAGAATCACAATAATGACAACCAGGTCGTTCCCAGGAAAGAGGGGGCTTTCCGATAAGGATTTCTCCTTACTGGCATGCAATTAGGTGACCAAACCTCTCCTTGACAGAACTTTCTAAACATTTTCAATAATTTTATCTAATAATATTATTCAAATAATATGAATTATTGATCTGATAATGGGAAATACTGTGCTGTGACAATTATTGAAACAACAATAATATAAAATATCAACGCAACAATTATTGAACCAATAAAATAAAATATTGAACAGTAATTACTGTAATAATTATTGAGTAGTGCCTTCATACATAAGAATCAATAGTTCAAAAATACTGTGCAATACTGTGTGCTATTGTGCAACCATGCGTATTACTGTATTTTAACCACCAGGTAATCCAACAGTATTAATGGTAACATTTACGCTGTTATTTATAAAACTCAAACTTGTCATTTTTTTCATCCGACAGTTATTCTGTTATGGGGCCCACAAATGGCTGCGCCGTCGTACGAATATTACCCGAGAACAAGAATATTCCACGACCAAACGAATATTCCCCGACAGAAATGAGTATTTTATAACCACTTGCGTATTTTGAAAATTATATATATATCACCCTTAACTTTAAACTTTTATAAATTTAACTATTTACTAAATAGCAAAATTGAATACTTTTATTTCATAAAATTCGGTATCTCCCCTCCTTATGAATTTTGCCCTAGAAATTTACGTTCGTACCTGGTATATCAAAGAGAAGAGAATACCTTGCTTTCTTTTCGGATTTGTACCTTCCCGGTTATTTCCTTTCTATCATGATTTTTCCATAGCTCATCTCCTGTATTTCAAATTATCATTCTCGAATATAGTTTCAAAATAAGGGTTAATTGACATGCCACATATTATCCTTATACTCTGACCGACTAATTAAATACCAAATAAACTTAGGTAGGTCATACTAGCGAAGGAATTCCCCGTATCTCCCCTCCTAGTTCTTGTCTCACATCTTAGCCAGGGATTATATCCCTAAGCTTTGTTACCAACTGTGACGCCCCCAAAATAGGTATACATCACCTATCTTAAGTCGCCAGATACATGGTACAAAATTCAAATACAAACTTAAATATACAACATGAGCTGTGAGTTTTAATACAAATATTGTCTTCTAGAAAGTATTCAAACTCAAAAATTCTCATATATATACTTTGAGTTTCAATACAAATATTGTTACGTATATAATATGACAATATTCATATTTAAATTATTACAATGCCATATAAAGTACATCAGCAAATATATCAAGTCCCTGAAGGAACACGAGAAGATTTCTATTCTCCTCATTCTAATGGAGTGCACTTTTTGATGCTTCCAAATTCTGATTCACCTCACCCTATTGTTGTTCACTAAAATTAAATATCAAATGATGTATAAAACATGTTACACACATTTTAAGTTCTCAGTATGATTATTATGCCACACCATTTCATAATTTGATTAGGCTTGTGACTAATTCGTATCACCACTTTATACCACTGTTCTCTCTGTTAGTCCCAGCTACCCTTTTATTATCTGAAAGGGGTGGTAAAGTAAAAGGGTGAGCTCAACTAGCCCAGTAAGAATTATTATGACTAAGATAACGCAGAATAAATTATCGTTAGTCTTCAACTGTATAACAACTGATAGAATATAATAGACAACAAGTTTTAGATCAACAATCGCAATGACGGAATAAGCAATCCATTAGAAGAGTCAAGTAGAACATAATGTCTACTATCTCCTCTAGATTAAAAGTCCATCGTTAATACTTCATTCCTGTAATACTCATCAACAGTTCTTTGCTATACTCAAGACAAAGAGAACTCTCATCACATGTCTTCACCAGAACCACCACAGATTATAATTAAATCACAATTCATATTTATAATCAAGTAAATCAACAGTTCAACTTTGCACTATAAGCAAAAGATATCTGTTGAAAAACTAATAACCAACAATCCATCTTTGCACTCTGAGCCAAAGATATACAACTATAAAACCAATAATACTGAGACTCAGCTTAATAGTATCACAACCACGAATTATCCATGCACTACGGGCCAAGGATATTTGTATTTTCAATTTTGGTCATGATTAAACCGAATAATCCCTGGTCATAATCATACCAAGTCCATCTATGCACTATGGGCCAAAGATGACTTTTACCACATCATTTGTAATATTACGATCATGATTATACCGAATAATCTTTGGTCATAATCATACCAATTCCATCTATGCACTACGGGCCAAAGATGACTTTTACCACATCATTTGTAACATTACGGTCATGATTATACCGAATAATCCCTGGTCATAATCATACCAAGTCCATCTATGCACTACTGACCATAGATGACTTTCAACAAAATATAAGCATGAGAATGATGACAATGATATAAAGAATCAATCAAATGAGATAAATGATAAATATTAAAGACTTTAACAATATAATTTATCCAAAATTTAATAATGTCCAAATTGTCAACATGATCACCAATTGTGGAGTAAAATTCAAGAATAATATTATATCAAAAAATGAATTGAATAATATTTCAATAAATATTTAATGAAGATAATAACATTAATCATTATATTATAACCTCCATTTAATATTATTCATTATATAATAATATTAAATTCATTTACTAATATTATTAAACTCCATTTAATATTAACAATTCATTATTCCTCTTTTAAACTCTATTTAATATTATTCATTATATAATAACATTAAATTCATTTACTAATATTATTAATCATTAATCAATGTGTTAATAACACCTTAATCCAAATGTTATCAATTACTTAATAATCTCATAATCTAATATTATTAATATTATAGCAATATTTTAATTATTTCTAAAACTTATAAATAATTTATTTTAATTGTTTACACTTTACTAATTAATGCATTTAATCATCCTAAAATGCCAAACTCATAAGATTTCATCACCAATAACCAAAACTCTCCTCAAAAATCTGCATATACTTTATATAGGATTCTCAAGCCATAAAATCTTATTTTCCAATTTTTTTACTTCACATAACATATTTAATCCATTTACTCATAACTAGTCCATTTTCATGAAAAATATCAAATCAGTACAAACAAATTTTCTTTACTGGGATTTAGCAGAATATAGTCTCATATTGAACATATATTTTTTTCAGAATTTTTAAAATTCATTTACTATTTTTCATATGGCCAAAACTGCAGAATATTTATATATTTATCATAAAATGTACTTTTGTCCAAAAATTTCAAAATTTACAGAGTATACTTCTGTTATATACATGTACTCCCAATAAAACTTTCACCAATTTTGGAGTTAACCACAATGAGTTATAAGGGTTTATTTTTAAAATAGTCTTTTCCCATAAAATTCATAACTCCTAATCTATACATCCAAAAATTGCCATTTTTGGACACAATCTAGATAACTCATCAAATTATCATTTCAAATTTTTCAAGAATTTTTGAAGGTCAAAAAAATTACGAAAACATGAAAAACGTAATAACTCTTAAAATCCCTAACCTCAAAAGAGTAGTATTTCTGACTAGAATATCGGATGTAATGCCGAAGGAAACTTGCACTGAATAGTAACTCTCAAAGTATCTAAATACTCAAAAAAAATACGCTCGACAATATAGAGAGAGGGAGAAAACTTGTTTCTGGTGTGATTTTCAATTCTAACCTAAGCGCCTATTTATAGGAAAATGCTAGAACGTCATAGGAGACTAAATTAATAACATATTAATATTTCAAAAAATTTCTGCGCACGCATTTTTGATCCACATTTCAGCCACCGCCAGTGGGCCCCACCAAAATCAGATTTCCACACCAACCAAAAGTGGGTCCCACCTTCAAGAATTTTTCACCAAAATCATTTATAAAAATAATTTCTGAATTTGTCACCTCTTAAAATTCATAACAAATCATACGTTAATTTTTAACGGTTCAAAATTTATGGACATATACTCAACTTATATATGTATAACATATCCAAAATCACAACGATCCAACAGTCGGATCAAAATTTATAACTCACATAAATATAGCTCAAGAACACCGATTTTCGGATTATGAGTCTTTTGGACCGATTTCATTCAAAGCATACCAACGTAAATATCCACAAAGAATTTTTGGGTGACTTAAATTTCTTCATTTCGCTTACTTTCAGGGCTTTCTTTTGATATATGGCTCATCTCCTAACTCATTATACACAAAGAGTTATATATTTTACAAAATCAAGTAATGAACTAATTTTTCTGAAAATCCCATATTTTGTTCCTTTTTTCGACAAAATACTAATAACACACCTCAACATTAATTTCTTCATTTATATTCATATAAAATATATATATATATTCTTATCATATAAATCAATAAATAATTATTCACAAATAATATTACAAAATCACAATAATGACAACCAGGCCGTTCCTAGGAAAGAGGGGGCTTTTCGATAAGGATTTCTCCTTCTTGCGGCGCAATTAGGTGACCAAACATCTCCTTGATGAGAACTTTCTAGACATTTCAATAATAATTTATCTAATAATATTATTCAAATAATATGAATTATTGATCGATAATGGAAAATAATGTGCGTGACAATTATTGAAACAACAATAATATAAAATATCAACGCAAACAATTATTGAACCAATAAAATAAAATATCGAAGCAATAATTATTGTAACAATTATTGAGTAGTGCCTTTATACGTAAGAATCAATAATTCAAAAATATTGTGCAATCTTGTGTGCTATCTTTTGTGCAACCATGCGACATTGTATTTTAACCACCGGTAATCCAACAAAGGTATTCTTGGTAACATTTATCACCAATTATTTATAAAACTCAAACTTGTCATTTTCTTCATCCAACAGCTTATTACATTATGGGGCCCACAAATGGTTTGCGTCAGTAAATAATAATATTCCCGAAAACAAGAATATTCCACGACCAAACGAATATTCTCCGACAGAAATGAGTATTTTATAACCACTTGCGTATTTTGAAAATTATATATATCACCCTTAACTTTAAAATTTTATCAATTTAACTATTTACTAAATAGCAAAATTGAATACTTTTTTTTCATAAAATTTGGGATTTCACAATCTCCACTCCTTATGAAATTTCGCCCTCGAAATTTACGTACGTACCTGGTATAACGAAGAGATGAGAATACCTTGCTTTCTTTTCAGATTTGTACTTTCCCGGTTATTTCCTTTCTATCATGATTTTTCCATTGCTCATCTCCTATATTTCAGATATCAATGTAGAATATAGTTTCAAAATAAGGGTTAATTGACATGCCACATATTATCCTTATACTCTGACCGACCAATTAAATACCAAATAAACTTAGGTAGGTCATACTAGCGAAGGAATTCCCCGTCTCTCCCTCCTAGTTCTTGTCTCACATCTCACCGAGGATCATATCCCTAAGCTTTGATACCAACTGTGACGCTCCCAAAACTGGTATACATCACTCATCTTGAGTCGCCAGATACATGGTACAAAATTCAAATACAAACTTAAATATATAACATGAGCTGTGAGTTTTAATACAAATATTATCTTCTAGACAGTATTCAAACTCAAAAATTCTCATATATACTGTGAGTTTCAATACAAATATTGTTTTGTATATAATACGACAATATCATATTTAAATTATTACAATTCCATATAAAGTACAGCAGCAAAAATATCAAGTCCCCGAAGGAACACAAGAAGAATTTTGTTCTCCTCATTCTAATGGAGTGCACCTTTGACGCTTCTAAACTCTGATTCACCTCACCCAATTGTTGTTCTCGAAAATTAAATATCAAATGATGTATAAAACATGTCACACGCATTTTAAGTTCTCAGTACAATTATTATGCCACGGTTCATAATTTGATTAGGCTTGTGACTAATTCGTATCACCACTTTATACCCATGTTCTCTCTGCTAGTCCCAGCTACCCTTTTATTACCAAAAAGGGGTGGTGAAGTAAAAGGGTGAGCTCAACTAGCCCAGTAAGAAATATTATGACTAAGATAATGCAGAACAAATTATTGTTAGTCTTCAACAGTATAACAACTGATAGAATATAATAGACAATAAGTTTTAGATCAACAACTGCAGCGGAATAAGTAATCCATTAGAAGAGTCAAGTAGAACATAATGTCTACTATCTCCTCTAGATTAAAAGTCCATCGTTAATACTACATTCTTGTAATACTCATCAACAGTTCTTTGTTATACTCAAGAGAAAAAGAACCCTCATCACCTGTCTTCACCTGAACCACCACAGATTATAATTAAATCACAATTCATATTTATAATCAAGTAAATCAACAGTCCAACTTTGCACTACAGGCTAAGGATATACAACTGAAAAAAAAAATAACCAACAATCCATCTTTGCACTACAGGCCAAAGATATACAACTGTAAGACCAATAGTGTTTAGACTCAGCTTAATAGTATCACGACCACAAATTATCCATGCACTACGGACCAAGAATATTCGTGTTTTCAATTACGATCATGATTATACCAAATAATCCCTGATCATAATCATACCAAGTCCATCTATGCACTACGAGGCAAAGATGGCTTTTACCACATCATTTGTAATATTACCATCGTGATTATCTAATAATCTTTGGTCATAATCATACCAAGTCCATCTATGCACTACGGGCCAAATATGACTTTTACCACATCATTTGTAACATTACTATTAACATGATTATAAGAATAATCCACAGTTAATAATCATACATCTATGCACCTTCGCCATAGATGACTTTCGAACACAATATAAGCATGAGAATGATGACAATGATATAAAGAATCAATCAAATGAGATAAATGATAAATATTAAAGACTTTAACAATATAATTTATCCAAAATTCAATAATGTCCAAATTGTCAACAAGATCCCCAATTGTGGAGTAAAATTCAAGAATAATATTATATCAAAAATGATTTGAATAATATTTCAATAAATATTTAACAAAGATAATAACATTAATCATTATATTATAACCTCCATTTAATATTATTCATTATATAATAATATTAAATTCATTTACTAATATTATTAAACTCCATTTAATATTAACAATTCATTATTCCTCTTTTAAACTCTATTTAATATTATTCATTATATAATAACATTAAATTCATTTACTAATATTATTAATCATTAATCAATGTGTTAATAACACCTTAATCTAAATGTTATCAATTACTTAATAATCTCATAATCTAATATTATTAATATTACAACAATATTTTAATCATTTCTTAAACTTATAAACAATTTATTTTAATTGTTTACACTTTACTAATTAATGCATTTAATCATCCTAAAATGCCAAACTCATAAGATTTCATCACCAATAACCAAAAACCCTCATCAAAAATCGCGTATATATACTTATATAGGATTCTCAAGCCATAAAATCCTATTTTCCAATTTTCTTACTTCACATAACATATTTAATCCATTTACTCATAACTAGTCCATTTTCATAAAAAATACCAAATCGGTACAAAAAATTTTCTTTTCTCGGGATTTAGCGAATATAGTCCCATATTGAACATATATTTTCTCAAATTTTTAAAATTCATTTACTATTTTTCATATGGCCAAACTGCATCGAATATTTAGACATTTATCATAAACTCTACTTTTGTCCAAAAATTTGAAATTTACTGAGTATATACTGTTATATACATGTACTCCCAATAAAAATTTCACCAATTTTGGAGTTAACCACAAGGAGTTATAAGGGTTTTTTTAAAATAGTTTTTCCATAAAATTCATAACTCTAATCTATACATCCAAAAATTGCCATTTTGGACACAATCTAGAAAACTCATCAAATTATCATTTCAAATTTTTCAAAAATTTTTGAAGGTCGAAAAATTACGAAACATGAAAAACATAATAACCCTTAAAATCTCTTACCTCAAAAAGAGTAGTATTTACATTTGGAATATCGGATGTAAAGTCGAAGGAAACTGCACTTTGAATAAGAACTCTCAAAGTATCTAAATACTCAAAAAATACGCTCGATAATATAGAGAGAGAAAACTTGTTTACGGTGTGATTTTCAATTCTAACCTAAGCGCTTATTTATAGGAAAATATTAGAAACACCATGTAGGAGACTAAATTAATAAAATATTAATATTTCAAAATTTTTAGCATGCACACATTTTAAACCCAAATTTCATCCACCACCATTAGGGCCCCACCAAAATCACATTTCCACACCAACCAAAAGTGGGTCCCACCTTCTAGAATTTTCCACCAAAATCATTTATAAAATAATTTTTGAATTAGTCACCTCTTAAAATTCATAACAAATAACAAATCATCGTTATTTTTTTTCCGGTTCAAAATTTATGGACATATACTCAACTTATATATGTATAACATATCAAAAATCACAACGATCCAATATTGGGATCAAAATTTATAACTCAACAATATATAGCTTAAGAACACCGATTTTTGGACTTGACTATTAGTCTTTTGGACAAGTTTCATTTAAACAATACCATTATAAAATATCAAAAAAGAATTTTGGGTGATTTAAATTTCTTCATTTAGCTTACTTTAGGGCTTTCTTTTGATATATGGATCATCTCTAACTCATTATAGATACAAAGAGTTATGGATTTTACAAAATCAAGTAATGAACTAATTTTTTTCGAAAATCCCATATTTTGTTCCTTTTTTTCGACAAAATACTAATAAAACACCTCGGCATTAATTCCTTTATTTATATTCATATAAAATATATATATTTTCTTATCATATAAATCAATAAATAATTATTCACAAATAATATTACAAAATCACAATAATGACAACCAGTAGTTTCCAGGAAAGAGGGGCTTTTCGATAAGGATTTCTCCTTCTTGGCATGATTAGGTGACCAAACCTCTCCTTGATGAACTTTCTAGACATTGCCAATAATTTATCTGATAATATTATTCAAATAATATGAATTATTGATCTTATAATGGAAAATAATGTGTCGTGACAATTATTGAAACAACAATAATATAAAATATCAACACAACAATTATTGAACCAATAAAATAAAATATTGAACAGTAACTATTGTAACAATTATTGAGTAGTGCCTTCATACGTAAGAATCAATAATTCAAAAATAATGTGCAATAATGTGTGCTACTGTGCAACCATGCGTATTACTGTATTTTAACCACCAGGTAATCCAACAGTATTAACGGTAACATTTACGCTATTATTTATAAAACTCAAACTTGTCATTTTCTTCATCCAACAGTTATTCTGTTATGGGGCCCACAAATGGTTGCGCCGTCATACGAATATTCTCCGAAAACAAAAATATTCCACGACCAAACGAATACTCTCCGACAGAAATGAGTATTTTATAACCACTTGCGTATTTTGAAAATTATATATATCACCCTTAACTTTAAAATTTTATTAATTTAACTATTTACTAAATAGAAAAATTGAATACTTTTTTTTTCATAAAATTTGGGATTTCACAATCTCCACTCCTTATGAAATTTCTCCCTCGAAATTTACGTACGTACCTGGTATAACGAAGAGATGAGAATACCTTGCTTTCTTTTCAGATTTGTACTTTCCCGGTTATTTCCTTTCTATCATGATTTTCCCATTGCTCATCTCCTATATTTCAGATATCATTGTAGAATATAGTTTCAAAATAAGGGTTAATTGACATGCCACATATTATCCTTATACTTTGACCGACCAATTAAATACCAAATAAACTTAGGTAGGTCATATTAGTGAAGGAATTACCCGTCTCTCCCCTCCTAGTTCTTGTCTCACATCTCAGTCAGGGATCATATCCTTATGCTTTTATACCAATTGTGACGCCCCCAAAACAGGTATACATCACCCATCTTGAGTCGCCAGATACATGGTACAAAATTCAAATACAAACTTAAATATACAACATGAGCTGTGAGTTTTAATACAAATATTGTCTTCTAGACAGTATTCAAACTCAAAAATTCTCATATATACTGTGAGTTTCAATACAAATATTATTTTGTATATAATACGACAATATTCATATTTAAATTATTACAATTCCATATAAAGTACAACAGCAAATATATCAAATCCCCGAAGGAACACAAGAAGATTTATGTTCTCCTCATTCTAATGGAGTGCACCTTTGACGCTTCCAAACTCTGATTCACCTCACCCTATTGTTGTTCACCAAAATTAAATATCAAATGATGTATAAAACATGTCACACACATTTTAAGTTCTCAATACGATTATTATGCCACACCGTTTCATAATTTGATTAGGATTGTGACTAATTCGTATCACCACTTTATACCTATGTTCTCTCTGTTAGTCCTAGCTACCCTTTTATTACCTGAAAGGGGTGGTGAAGGAAAAATTTGAGCTCAACTAGCCCAGTAAGAAATATTACGACTAAGATAATGCAGAATAAATTATCGTTAGTATTCAACAGTATAACAACTGATAGAATATAATAGACAACAAGTTTTAGATCAACAACTGCAGCGGAATAAGCAATCCATTAGAAGAGTCAAGTAGAACATAATGTCTACTATCTCCTCTAGATTAAAAGTCCATCGTTAATACTTCATTCCTGTAATACTCATCAACAGTTCTTTGCTATACTCAAGACAAAGAGAACTCTCATCACCTGTCTTCACCTGAACCACCACAGATTATAATTAAATCACAATTCATATTTATAATCAAGTAAATCAACAGTCCAACTTTGCACTACAGGCCAAAGATATACAACTGAAAAACCAATAACCAACAGTCCATCTTTGCACTACAGGCCAAAGAAATACAACTATAAAACCAATAATACTGAGACTCGGCTTAATAGTATCACGACCACGAATTATCCATGCACTACGGGCCAAGGATATTCGTATTTTCAATTTTGGTCATGATTAAACCGAATAATCCCTGGTCATAATCATACCAAGTCCATCTATGCACTATGGGCCAAAGATGACTTTTACCACATCATTTGTAATATTACGATCATGATTATACCGAATAATCTTTGGTCATAATCATACCAATTCCATCTATGCAGTACGGGCTAAAGATGACTTTTACCACATCATTTGTAACATTACGGTCATGATTATACCGGATAATCCCTGGTCATAATCATACCAAGTCCATCTATGCACTACTGACTATAGATGACTTTCAACAAAATATAAGCATGAGAATGATGACAATGATATAAAGAATCAATCAAATGAGATAAATGATAAATATTAAAAACTTTAACAATATAATTTATCCAAAATTCAATAATGTCCAAATTGTCAACATGATCACCAATTGTGGAGTAAAATTCAAGAATAATATTATATCAAAAATGAATTGAATAATATTTCAATAAATATTTAACGAAGATAATAACATTAATCATTATATTATAACCTCCATTTAATATTATTCATTATATTATAATATTAAATTCATTTACTAATATTATTAAACTCCATTTAATATTAACAATTCATTATTCCTCTTTTAAACTCTATTTAATATTATTCATTATATAATAACATTAAATTCATTTACTAATATTATTAATCATTAATCAATGTGTTAATAACACCTTAATCCAAATGTTATCAATTACATAAAAATTTCATAATCTAATATTATTAATATTACAACAATATTTTAATCATTTCTTAAACTTATAAATAATTTATTTTAATTGTTTACACTTTACTAATTAATGTATTTAATCATCCTAAAATGCCAAACTCATAAGATTTCATCACCAATAACCAAAACCCTCATCAAAAATCTGCATATACCTTATATAGGATTCTCAAGCCATAAAATCTTATTTTCCAATTTTCTTACTTCACATAACATATTTAATCCATTTACTCATAACTAGTCCATTTTCATGAAAAATATCAAATCAGTACAAACAAATTTTCTTTTCTTGGATTTAGCAGAATATAGTCTCATATTGAAATATATTTTTTTTTGGAATTTTTAAAATTCATTTACTATTTTTCATATGGCCAAAACTGCAGAATATTTAGATATTTATCATTAAATGTACTTTTGTCCAAAAATTTCAAAATTTACAGAGTATACTTCTGTTATATACATGTACTCCCAATAAAATTTTTACCAATTTTGGAGTTAACCACAAGGGGTTATAAGGGTTTATTTTTAAAATAGTCTTTTCCCATAAAATTCATAACTCCTAATCTATACATCCAAAAATTGCCATTTTTGGACACAATCTAGAAAACTCATCAAATTATCATTTCAAATTTTTCAAGAATTTTTTAAGGTAAGAAAAATTATAAAACATGAAAAACGTAATAACCCTTAAAATCCCTTACATCAAAAGAGTAGTATTTCTGACTGGAATATCGGATGTAATGCCGAAGGAAACTTGCACTAAATAGTAACTCTCAAAGTATCTAAATACTCACAAAAATACGCTCGACAATATAGAGAGAGAGAAAACTTATGTTTCTGGTGTGTTTTTCAATTCTAACCTAAGCGCCTATTTATAGGAAAATGCTAGAACGTCATAGGAGACTAAATTAATAACATATTAATATTTCAAAAATTTTCTACGCACACATTTTTAACCCAAATTTCAGCCACCACCAGTGGGGCCCACCAAAATCAGATTTCCACACCAACCAAAAGTGGGTCCCACCTTCTAGAATTTTCTACCAAAATCATTTATAAAAATAATTTCTGATTCAGTCACCTCTTAAAATTCATAAAAAATCATACGTTAATATTTAACGGTTCACAATTTGTGGACATATACTCAATTTATATATGTATAACATATCCAAAAATCACAACGATACAACGGTTGGATTAAAATTTATAACTCACGCAATATAGCTTAAGAACACTGATTTTTCGGACTATGAGTCTTTTGGACCAGTTTCATTCAAACAGTCACCACGAAATATCCACAAAGAATTTTTGGGTGATTCAAATTTCTACATTTAGCTTACTTTCAGGGCTTACTTTTGATATATGGCTCATCTCCTAACTCATTATACACAAAGAGTTATGGATTTTACAAAATTAAGTAATGAACTAATTTTTCTGAAAATCCCATATTTTGTTCTTTTTTTCGACAAAATACTAATAAAACACCTCAGCATTAATTCCTTCATTTATATTCATATAAAATATATATATATTTTCTTATCATATAAATCAATAAATAATTATTTACAAATAATATTACAGAATCACAATAATGACAACTAGGTCGTTCCCAGGAAAGAGTGGGCTTTTCGATAAGAATTTCTCCTTACTGGCGCGCAATTAGGTGACCAAACATCTCCTTAACAGAATTTTCTAGACATTGCCAATATTGCTATCTAATAATATTATTCAAAATTATGAATTATTGATCTGATAATGGGAAATACTATGCCGTGACAATTATTGAAACAACAATAATATAAAATATCAACGCAACAATTATTGAACCAATAAAATAAAATATTGAACAGTAATTACTGTAACAATTATTGAGTAGTGCCTTCATACATAAGAATCAATAATTCAAAAACTACTATGCATTAATGTGTGCTACTGTGCAACTATGCGTATTACTGTATTTTAACAACTAGGTAATCCAACAGTGTGAACGGTAACATTTATGCAGTTATTTATAAAACTCAAACTTGTCATTTTCTTCATCAAGCGGTTATTACATTATGGGGCCCTAAATGGTCGCTTGCGTCGCATTGCGAATATTCCCCGACAACAAAAATATTCCACGACCAAACGAATATTCCCCGACAGAAATGAGTATTTTATAACCACTTGCGTATTTTAAAAATTATATATATATATATATATATCACCCTTAACTTTAAACTTTTATCAATTTAACTATTTACTAAATAGCAAAATTGAATACTTTTATTTCATAAAATTCGGGATCTCACAACTGAGGTTGAATTCATGGTGTATTAGAAGGAAACAATGGTTAATAAGGAGTGGTTTAACAACCCGCCACCAGCCATCTCAATAGCCATTAGCTTAGCAATCATCACCTATGCTTAGCCACTTATTTAAACTTGGAAGTTACATAAATTAGCCTTAAGTTACTGTTCATGTACTTTGCTAAACTGATGAATTTTTATATTACAGCAACGTGCTTCAATTTTGCTCAGTTAGTTACTTTAACTCCCAAATGTAATTTTAATGTACAATTGTTACCATATTAGGAAATTTGATGGATTATTTATGTACTCACATCATATAATTTACTTACATTAAGTACACATAATAAAATAATGCAGTTAGGTATTATTGTCTGGTTATCTCCATAATTATTTTTACTAATCACATAACAACATTATAACATTATTTAATATTAACTATCCGGTTTACACACGTAATTCTATTCCCAATTTCTGGAATACACAGATATTTAATTATTTATGTATTAAAATCACTTATGATTTTATTGTACTACTTGATACTTTATATCATTAAAATTTATTCTTATCATATGATTTTATTCATGTCACACCTTACATTAATGTTCCATTTCATTTCTATAGTAGAAACTAATTTTCCCAGATTAACCACTGGCGCAACTACACCATTTTGTACTGCTGGGAGGGCGCAGCTACACTGGTCCCTGGCAGTGCCAAAATGGTTTAGCTTCAAGCCAGTTCCAATTTCTATAACCACATAAGTTTAACATGATATGAATTAACTTCTATAGTGGTGATATTACTAGTTTAAGAGTGTATTTATTCCTTATATGGAATCACATAATTATACACAATTAATCTTCCCTTTAGTTTAATCGCTTAAATTTCCCTTCTCACGCCACACAAGGCATTTCTCCATTCTCATCACAACTTTCCACTTATAAATTCAACTTGAATTAATTGAACTACTCGTTTTACTACACATCAATATTTATATTCAAATAAATACTCATTTTCTTATTATATTGAAATAATTATTTATTCCTGAAATTCTCGGTTTTTGCAAAAGGTTTAACTGGAATTATTAAAAGAGAATTAATGGAAAGAGAATAAATGATTAATATTGATCATTGTGATATTTATGTGTAATAGAAAATAATTGGTTGAGAATACCCAACCGAATTATATTTAGCCCAATTAAAATATTATTTGGACTAGCCCAATGTACCTGGGGTATAAAATTATATTTGTGTATCTTTAAAATATAGGTATTTTCCTATATGTGGGTAGGTACATATATGTGTGTATATATGTGCACATAACTTAATTTAATGTAGCAATGTTGAGTCATTACAATTGATTTAACAAGCCCAAAAGGAATTAACTTTAGTAGAATGTAGGCCATTTTACTGATAATTTAAGGGAGTAATGTGGTTTATCCCAAAATATGTGTCTCAACTTATTATAACAGTCGTGTATAGGCCATTGGCCTATCCTATTCATAGTCATTGTTGGTAGAGCTGATGATGAAGGAAGGAATGTGTGAAGAGGGAGTTGGTGACCAACTCTTCAATACCCAATGGCTTCTTCTTCTTCCTCTTGGTTTAAATTGTTGGGCAAAATCATTATATGGACAATGATTTCTCTATAAATGGGGACTCCTCCTTCTCATTTCCATTTGCTGAGATATTCTGATAAGTTTCCTATTAGGAGTGAATTGTTATTACAGAGAGAAATCTAAGATTGGAGGATTGAAGAGAAGTAGTTAGCCAATCAAGCAATCAAGAGGTAATAATACTATCATATAAGCTCTTGATTCCTGAATTTTGCAATTTATTAGAAATGTTAAGAAAATACTTGCTTTTGAGTTAAAAAATTGATGGCTAAGGATTATTGTAATCCATGAATTGTTGTTAGATATTAATAATAAAGTTAAATACGAAAACAACGGAAGTTAAATGGACCAATTTGGTTAAGAAACGAATTCGTAGTGATGAAATTAGCTAAACTTGTCAAAACATAAAAATTTAGTATGAACATGAGTTTTGGATTAATATTTGGGTTAGTTAATGTTTATGTTAAATTTTTATTCTTTGGTATGTTGTATTTCTATGAATTACAAATCCATAGAATCGAAAACGGACTAATTGGATGTGTATAACTCGCGTTATGAAGATCGGAAGGAGAATTGGTCTGAAAATTGCGAAGATCAGAATTTGGGAAACTATTTTGCACCACTGGGCATAGCTACGCTGTACCCAAGGCCATTTTGGGTGCAGCTGCACTTCCCTCAAGGCCATTTGGGGCGCAGCTGCGCTGTAATAGTGTCAGGTAGGACTATTTTGACATGTTGTAGTAAATTAGGCATAACTTCTTCATACAAACTCCGATTGAGATGATTCAGGATGATTTGGGAATATAATCAGTGGACCTACGACTTTCATTCTTTAGGTTTTTCAATTTGAAGTCGTTAGAAGAGACACTACAAGAAAATGTTGTAATAAATGACCAAAAAAACATCGTGATCGCACTTTTGGTCGCAGAGAAAGTATTCTAGCGACCGCCATTAGCTTAATCGCCCTTGAATTTGGTCGCTAGAGTGTGTTAATGATCGAACCCTGGCCGCTATTCTATCATAAGTTCAATTTTACCTCCAAAAAATTGGCACGAAATATTGGCGCCTTAGTTATTTGCGACCACTCACCATCAGCGACCGCATGCGGTCGCTGATACTTCCACATCATTTAAAATTAGCGACCGCATGCGGTCGCGGATAGCGGTCGCTGATCTATTCCAATTAACCTGTTCCAGTTCCAGTTCGTCACTCTCGATCGGTAGAAGAAAAAAAAGAGGGAGAAAAGAATAGGGAGAAGGGGGAGAAGAGAAGACGGAAAAGAGGGGAAAACGGTCGCCGCCACCTTCACCACCACCACAGCTGCCGCCGCCGCCATCACCATCACCATCACCACCACCACCACCATAGTCACCGCCGCCACCCACCCACCACCACCACCACAACCGCCACGACACCACCGCTTATTCCGCACAAGTAACAAAATCATATGTGCACACCTGATTTACGACTGTGAAGTATTTGATATGCAACAAACTATGTGATAGCTTAACTATTTTGGGTACCTAGACTAAATTTGTTCAGTATTAGTTTTGCTATTTCATTAAAATGGACATGAATTCTTATTAAAATTAAAATTAGTATTAGTTTTGAAATATATTAAAATTATATTATGATATAAAAGATAAAAAAATTACAAAAAACAAACTCAGAGTGTATCGTCAATCGTAACAACAACATTAGTGAACACCAAATAAACTTTTGAATTACAGTTATATCCCAAAATAATAATAGAATATGCAGATTCGTACTGTTATTCTGCACAAGCAATGAAAAAACAAGTCGTAATGGAAACACCACATTCAAATCTGAATAATTTATCTTCAACAATTCATGCATTGAAAAAAAAATTACGAACAAAAAAAATCTCACAAATGGAAAAAACAAAATCTCCCAATAAATAATAATGAAATCTCCTCACAAAAAAAAAAAAAACAAACAAACAATCATGAGATCTCATGAAGAAAACAAGTCCCACGAAAACAGAAAATAATTTTCACAAAGAACGAAAAATAATTTATTATATCAAAATAAAAGAGATTTAGGGAATGGTATATCCAAGAAAAGAGCTCTCCCTCATATCTAAGATAGAGAAGCTAGTTATTAATTATGATATATATTATACTCTCAAATATAAAACTATATGTACTCGTGACAATGCCAGATACAAAACTCCTACTATTATCTATTATTACATGTTAGGTATTATCTATTATTTATGTTTAATTAGTTTTATATTCTAGATCGCTTTCGGTCATGTGATGAATACCATAACCTATACAAGGGTTCCTGTGCCTAACAATTTGACTACAATGGTATAAAAGTACAAGTTGAATTTGATTAATAAAATAACCAAATATGTGATAGCTTACTAACTGTTTTGTGTGTTGGGATTATATTTTGCTGAAATTGGTCAAGTATGCATGCCCTCGTGCATGTGGATAGTCCATATTATAGGGAGACTCATCAAATTTTTTCATATATAAGTCAAATGGCCATATAACTTGAACATGAGTATAACATAAAACATAACTAGGAATTAAGTTTATCCATAATTCAATCAAGAAGAAGGTTCAAAGAAGTTTTTCCATAATTCACAGTCGAGAAGATAAAGAAAATGACACACTATTAATATGTATGCTATAAGTATGGCTTAGCTTAGAATAGAAAGAAAATGAAAAAAGTACAAACACAAACACAAGCACCATAACTTCAATCACACTATTAATGAGTTGTTTCTAAAATATCCATACTTGTCTAAATCTTCATATATAAGTCAAATGGCCATATATATGCATTCAATGTATATATGATGTTTTTTGTTGTGTTTAGATATGGACCTCGAATCATATATGTATCCTTGTTAAGTAACTTGATTAAGAAAAAAAAAGAGTTGAGGGACCAATTAATAAACTAGCAAAAATATTGCCCATAAATAGTCAAGTTACTTCATTTTCTTCACTTTTCATGGTGATTTAAGGTTTATAGGAATGCTTAAAGACCATATGTGTTCTATTGTAGACTGTTTGGGATTTGGTAGCCAAAATTGTGCCTATAAGGGAATTTATTATGGCCAACTTGTGTGACTAGTGTTGTTAGATAGTGAGGAGTACATACATTGCCTATAGATAACATGTAAAAATGGTTCCCTAAGTTAGTTAAGGTCTACATGGTGTGTTGTGCAAATTCTTGCTTAAAAATCATTGAAAATAAGCTTTATAGAACAATGAACACTAAAATAGTGAACCACCGTACCTGGACCCCATACACAAGTTTCAATAGTCATAATAGGACATAAGAAAGCTACACAAACTAAAGGAACCAAGCCCAAGCCATTTTGAGCATGAGACTTGTTAAAAATCACATTTTAAAGCCAAAAATGGACTGTTTTGGACAATTCATAGTACCTGACCTTAAAGGACTATTATGAGAAGATACAAAGTTGCTCATACATGCTAGTAATGATTCCCAAACATGGTTATTAATAAAGCCAACAAGAAAACCAATTTAAGCTCTCTTTTCAAGCCTAAAGTGAGCTTTGATAAGTCAAAATGAGTTAGATGATTAAATAAAGTTTGGTGATGCTAAAAGTAACCTTAAGTAACTTAAATATACACGCCTAGACTATCCTAGTGGCCTAGACTATCCTATCCTATTGTCCTTTTGTTTACATACAATTACATATCCTGATGTTCTCTATATCCCTGACATGTTTATGTACCTTTCATTTATAACTTATACTAACATCCTAAATTTTTATTTATAGATGTCTTCTGAACCTGCAAAGACGAAAAAGCGTGGGTTAGGTCGGGGCCCTAATCATGTGCCGAAGGCTCGGCTAATCCGGATGATCGCATTCTTATACAGATCCGTCCTCCTCCAGATAGCACGTAAGTTAAACATCGTATATATAAATCATATATATTGTAGTGATTTTCAAGATAGTAAAATTGTGAAGTGCATTTCACAATTATGCTTCTGAAGTAGCCTCACGCCGGTGATTACGTGTAATGACACACCTCTCGCCCATAAGGATGATTTAATTTGAATTTCGTATATTTTTTTATCACTCGATAGATAATACATAGTTAATCAAATAATATTGTTTAGTAATATAACAGCTTTTAATATTATTATTGTTATTTTATTTGCGTAAACGATATAGATGGGACGACGCCTTACGAGCATCGATTATTCAAACACTATTTCGCGTAAGTGTGCCGCATTTAACTAAAGATAATTTGAACAAGGAACGACAAAAAGCCCTACACAATGCCGAGATTGACCATCCAGACGAGGTGAGCGATATATACGAAAGCATAGCCACAGTGGTGCGCACAAACCCATATGGGTGCAGATGTGTGACCGGTGGAAAGTCGAGAGTTGGGTCAAGAGGTATTAAGATCGCCGCCTCTAATGCAGATCCTCAGTGTATCGACGGCGAGAAGGCAAAAGGCACGTGTCGGGAAGATATCATCACATTGCAAAGACATTTTCGCTGTGGTACGTATGTTATGTTTACAGTCATCTTTTGTAGCTAAAATATCATATGTTTACATAATAATATGAGAAAATGAACTATAGGAGTCTCAGTCTCAAGGTCAACCTATCAATTGGTTGGATGTGTATGTGGCCACCCGCGATGGTCTACCTGAAGCTGTTCAGATAGCGGTAATAAGTTCACTTTATCCTAGACTATCCTTGTTTAGTATTTTTTTTATTTATTTTTAACTATTTAATTGTTCATCTTCTGACAGGACACTTATAAGGGCTTAATGAACGAGTGCTATCCTGAAGGCACCCCGCGTCCGTCGATTGATCAAGAATTATGGGAGAGGCGCCCATCGTGAAGAAAAATTATGTCAAAGGCCAAGGACAAAGACGACGTACCGACCATCGATGGCACTGCACGACTACCGCCACCCCGTCTACACGAATATCAAAGTTATCCGACCTATCATACTCCCGCCGATCGTGTGAGAGCGATCTGTCAGATCGTGATCTTCTTCAGATATCTTGGGCATCGCATCTGCGAGTCTCGATGAGTCTGATGAGTTAGCGGAAAGCGATGGCGGCGGCAGAGAAGAGAGAAAGCAGCAGCTAAAGACAACAACAGGAGCGTGTATATATATATCGTTTATTGTTTAGCTACATTGTCTTATATGTTTATAGTCTACGAGTTAATGACTTACTTATATGTAACATATATGTTTTATTACTTTGATAATTACAGATCCTAATTTGGATGATCCGTGAAGAGCGCTAGACTTATTTTTTAGATTTTGAAAGCCTTATACTCTTTTAGATTCATTCTTTGGACAATTGTATTAGTTTATATGGATGTTTACGATATCGATTATATTGTGTTGGATGAATGTTTTGTATTGTATTGGATGAATGTTTATTCATGGATGAATGTTTTGTATTGTATTGGATGGATGTTAATATGGATGCTTATATATATATATATATATATATATATATATATATATATATGTCGTGTTGGGATTGAAAGCGGTACAAAGCGAGGTTATTTTGGGAAATCAATAAAATAGGCAAAAATTAAAAAAAAAATCAATGATCGCGACCGCGGTCGCTTAAAATCATATCAATGATCGCTTGATTTTTTTGAATCTAGCGACCACTGCGGTCGCTATTATTGGTCGCTGACACGTGTGACACGTCACGCATGACAAATGACTCAGCATAAGTTATAATAGCGACGGTATCGGTCGCTAATAATGCGGTCGCTATTATTGGTCGCTAATGTCCTTCCAACGACCAGATTATCTGCGACTTCATATCGGTGAATCGTGATACGATCGCGAGATATCATATCTGTGACCGTATCGCGATTCGCGGATGTCTTGATCATTGATAAGCCTTTTTGTTGTAGTGAGATAAAAATGTCCATCTTTGTGACTACTTCGTATTCAAAGGCAATTGGAGGGCGTCGGACATGCACATACACAATTGTAGTGCTCCCGACGATAAAATATGTTATTCTAAGTTATACAACATAAAGATGAATGATAATAGACATGACATATATCTAAGATCACCTTACTCATAATGGAATGCTCTAGCATGATTTAGTATGTGTTTTAAAAAGAAAACTTAAATTTTTGAAAACAAATATTGACGACCCTTGAGTCTTTGAAGTTCTGATATTTTAACAGATACATATTGCTTTACTTATTATCAACTTACAACAGCTTAGTTGAAAACGATTTCTAAAGAAAGCTTGAAACTTTGAGAACGAACTTAAAGGAACTTGTGTACTTAAAGTTCTAAAAGTGATAACATATGTACATGGCTTAGTTAACTGTGAAATGAGATTTAAAGTTGCACCGAGTTGCTTTAACTTGGCCTAGAATGACTTTTAAAAGTAAACTTGAACGCTTTGCAAACTTATATCTACGAGCAGTGTGTTGCTCACATTTTGGACTTGTAGGGATTACATGCTAGTATCTTTTAGGTCAATAAACATGGTCGATAAGTGCGCTCATCTAGTTTGACAAAATAAAAGTCATTCAAGCATGTTTTAAAAGTAAGTTTTCAAGTGATAAACTATACTAGTCATATATAGATGAAATGAATACTTACAAACATGATGATATTTATATTCTAAACTTATAGCATGGCATGTTAATACTATTAGTGTCTTTAAACATGGACTATAAGTGAACACACATAGTTGAGACAATATAAGTCATATGAGCATGATTTTTAAATAAGTTTCAAGTGATAAACGATAATAGCTAGGTGTAAATGAGGTGAATACTTGCGAGCGTGCATATTACAGATTATATGACCTTTTCATATGAATAGATGGATAACATAGTTGGTCTTATGATTTCATAAACTTAGTTGGCCTTAACTTAGTGGAAATTTCCAACTAGAGACATATTGTGTAAATATGGACTTGAAATGACTCTAAGAAAGTCCAAGACCTCTTAAGATGTATGCTTGTTATGTGTTAATACTCTGGTATACTAAAAAGTGGAATGAAACCAAGAAAACAAAAGCTTAAGTTTAGTGCGGCAGGGGGACAAGAAGTAGTGATTACCATGATCCCAAGCCTAATCTCAACGCAGCCTACTGTTGCGAGGCGATTGGTGCGGATATTTTAATTGCTTTTTTGATTTTGGCAGCTTACTTATAGTACTATTCTAAGCTATAAGACAGAGTATTAATGCTGTTTTAAATATTCATTGGTATAATGGTTATATAAAACCCAGATTTGTTAAGGTTTGCAAAAATGTATGAACAATGTAGATCACACATCTATAAATTGTAAATATGTGTCAAACACGTAGCAAGTCAAGTGTGTGATAAATGTATATCAATTTTGATGTCAAGTGTGGGTGGTTAAGGTATACCTATACATACCTAGATATTCTAAGAGTATGATGAGAAAGTGAAATTAAGGTTTTACAAACCTAGTTAGGAAACGATGTAATATTTATTATTATATTAAGAACGTATGAAATGTATGACTGATGGATATGAATCCATGATTACACAACTATATAGGAATACACGAAGTGCAGATAACTATAAGTAGCTAAGTCATAAATGATAAACTACGAGCCGGGCAAGTCTTTCGCTTCCTATTTGATATATGAATTCGATAACTGTTAGTTGAGCTATATTATGCTATGAGAATGTTGATGCATATATATGAAATGCATATGAGATATGTATGCAATTTGAAAGTTGATCCTTGATGATATGCTTGTAAAGTAAATCTCTGTAATGCCCCCAAATTCAGGTACTTGAAACCCGAACTCAGTGCTTCACGATACCATTTCTATGAGCGGAATATTACTAATAATAATAATATAAAAATCAATCTTAATTTAAATATATCAGAGTCTAATCCCAAGTACGCAACCTTTACTATAATTCTTTACATGATAGATAATACATATTATTATCTTAATACAGTCTAACTATTACAAAAGATACCATTAAACATGTTCCTTTTCACTTGTTTTTGCTTAGCAGAAAACATTTAAATTTAAAGCAAGAATGAGCATTTGGGTGTCCAGCAAGTAATAACAATTATAAATATAATTAGCTAAAAGAATTAAATGTTTTCTTTGTACATCACTTCTACAACGAATTAATAGTTATGAAGTAAACTGAACCGATAATAATAACATAACAATTCTATACCAAAATTTTGAAACTACATATTGACTATAAATGGGGTTTAGTTGACATACTATGAACATTTTTTTCAATTTTTGAATAGGTTTAGCAGAACTTCATCCGCAAACCGTCATAACTTACGGGCACGAGGGTGTACATCTCATGGGCCCTGTATTGATCAATACTACATGCAAGAATGATATTATCGTTCATTCTGTCCGCCTTGGGCGCATAAAATTTTTCCCTTGTTTGGGATGTTCATACTTAGTCTGGAATCCGAACCAAAACAATTTGATTGGATATAAAAAGGTTTTATCATATTCAACGACATTTCTAAATCTGTGTCTAGCTGGTCAAATAGCTTAGAGGTATGTATATATATTTATATATATATATATATCAACATGTGATTAAATACAATGGTTATCCAAGTGGGGACACTTGAATAACAATATTTAGAAATTAATGAACAGAATATATATATCTGAATTATAATATAGTACCATGTTGATAATCAATGATCGGATATAACATATATAACAATAGGGTTAATAATCTGGTACAATAATAATATAATTCTGAAACTTTTATAATCATGTCCATTGCATAAAGAAAATGCGAAGGTTGGATACTTGCCTGGTCTGCTGCTTACAATATGCAACTTAGTTTTATCTTTTATACTAAAACCTATTATTAATAAGATCATTTGATCGATTAGAATAACATATTATAACACATAGCACTGCTTATTGCAGTCAGCGCATAACCTAATCACCTTGTCACACACATTCATCAGTCATTGAATCACAAACAAACATTAATACATTCAAAATATCTAAGTCTAGATCAAAACATGTCGGTGTACCGACAGCTTTATCGGGTATTTATCGAGTCTAAGACTCTAACTTGAAGTTCAATATCTGTAAGTACCAGTCATAATATTTTTTTTTAAATGACTTATAATAATTTTTAAACATTTATTACTACCTCCGTCCCATAATAAGTGATTTTTTAGTTTAAATCACACATACCAATACATAAGCTAAAATGGCAAAAATACCCTTAATATACTTTCTTTGGAGTTGAAGAGTTAATGAGTGTCATTTAATTGTAGTGAGTAATGGAGGAAACGAAGAGTCAAGAATAATGGAGGGCATATATGTGAAAATATTGTAAAATTTGTATTGGAGTTCTAACACATCACTTATTTTGGAAAAAAAATATTAAGGCTAAAAAATCACTTATTGTGGGATGGAGGTAGTATAATTTATCATAAATTTTCAAACACCGGAATCATTATTAAATGATTTAAATATTAAATAATTTTATTATCATTAACATTTAATTAATATTAAACTATTAATAAAACCATTGCCAAAATATTAAAGGTATTTATAATAACTTCAAATATTTTCAAAGTACTAATATTACCCTTAAATGATTTTTAAAATAATTAAAATCATTTTTAAATAATTACCATTAATATTAAAATATTAATGCATTATCTATCAAAATATTAAAAGTCATTAATTATAACTTAAAATATTTTTAATTCATTTATATCCTTTTAAATGATTTTTAAATTAATAAAACCATTTTAAAACTATTTATTTAATATAATTATTAAATAAATCCAATATCATTTAATATTAAATTAATATCATTAATATTAAATTATTGATGAAAATCCTTTAAATATGAAAAGTTATATTTTATAACTTAAAATATTTTTATAACCTTTAAATCATTTTTATATGATTTTTAAATCATAAATTCTATTTTCATAATTTATTTAATACATTTATTAAATAACTTAATTATCATTAATATTAATTTAGTAATGAAATTCATCACAAAATATTAAAAGTTATAGAAAATAACTTAAAATATTTTCTTATAACATATAATAATTTTAAATAATTTTTCAAGTATTAAAATCATTTTAATTAATTTATTTAATATTATAATTAAATAAATTAAATACCATTAATATTTCAAAAATATTAAATATTTATGAAATATACTTAAAATAATTAAAAACTAATTTTTGGACTTTAAAATAATATTTAATAATTTATTTTATATTTTTAATAATTAAAAACTTTTTTTTACTATTTATTTAATTAAAATAATTAATTTCCAAAAATATTTGTCGCTAAAGGGCCCTATAGTGACGAAACTGTCGCTATAGGTGTTCTTGAGTGTTCTTGGGCCAAACCCAGAACTTCATGTCAGTTAACAAGTAGGTAAGTTTGACCAATCATAATTGTTAGACCACAATGATTCTGAGCTTGAACTTTTGTTAGGATTGTAGTATTAATGTAATACTACAATCACCAACTGGTTTCATGTCCATTCCATAATATAACAGAAAGATCTACAGCTCCAAAATTGTTGTCAGTACTGTTCTTCATTTTCTGGGTTTTCCCAGAAACAAGGAACAGTCGAGGCACCCACTTTCCAATCCTTGAATCACACGTTCTGGGCTTGCTAAGTTTGTTATAAATGTTCAGACTTAAAGTATTGATGTCAGTGTACAATTATCAAACACTTTTATAACATTTTATCAACACATAAAAGAGATTTAAGCCGGTCAAAGTTTGTCAGAAGCAATGTTCTAACGGTTTCTGGAAATTCCAGAAACTGGACTTCGTGATTGAGTTGCTCAGTTTGACCACAAACTACTACCAACATATGTGTTGTTTAAGAGACCTAATAGCATGGATCTAGAGTTCACATATCAGGCTACAACTTTATTACAACAACAAGCACAAAACATCAAACAGAAGCAAGATCAAAGCTACAGAAAAGCTTGTTAGACGTTTCTGGGTAACAATCTGGGTTACCAGATCAGTTTGGTCATGGCCAGTCAACGGCCTTTGACCACTAATAACTTGTGATTTACACATGATTTATGCATGAATCCAGTTCCAAATGAAAGATCACATAACAAACTACATGTTTAAACCTTTAAACAACAAAAACACATAACAGATTGAGATCTACATGGTCTGACATTCGTTGTTAGACCACTAAAAAAAAATTCCCAGATTTTGAAAAACTTAAATTTTGAGCACTTTGATGTTATGGATCTAACATGTGCAAACCCAGATCACTAATAGACACTACATAGAACATATTTTAACACTTAAACACCAAATCCAACATAGCATACAAGATCAAAAAAAATTAGTTTAGGTTTATACCTTTCTTGGACAATTTCTTGATTCTAGGCAAATGATCTGTTAATGGAAGTAGTAGAGCTTGTCTATGGGACTGATATACTACTAAATTTCGTGGGTTTTAGAGAGAGTGGGTCTAGGATGAGCATGGTGAATAAATGAAGCAAAATAATGCACTATCTCTCTCCAACCTATATATATAATGTGAATACAATGCATGAATCTGATGTTGCTGTCAATAATTGGCTGATTTGAATAGATTTTTAATATATTGGCAAGTCAAGGGTGGTTCAACCACTAAAGGTTTGGCAAGATATACAAGTTTCCTACTAAATAATTCAAAAAGGGTATTATGGTCAATTTGATTCCAATTTTAAGGGCATTCTTGACAATCTAATCTAACCCTTAGGGTTTAACCCTAAGGCTTTAACCCTTAGGTTTTACAACATTAAATTTTTAGGTTTTCATTTAGGGTTTAAAATAAAATAAAATTAGTTTCTAAAAATAGAAAATTAGGGTTTGTTAATTAGATTAGGTTTCTAATTACATAAAGCTTTACTAGTTAATATTAGAATTTACTAATCATCATTAGGGCTTATAAATTAGGATTAAGGTTTCCAAATTTAGAAATTAGATTCCCTAATTTTGTAATTAGGGGTTTTCAATTAATTAGGATTCCTAATAAATTAAGGTCTTCCTTAATTAGGGTTAAAATCAATACACGTGACATTCATAGTCTAATGCAATTACTTGACAATCTTACAGTCTTATTTGACTAACGTATTAGGCTTTATTAGTTGGCAATTAGGGTTTTTCCATAATTAGCATTAACACTTATAATACAGATCATATACCACATAACACAGTGACTTAATGAATCTTACAGTCGTAATTAACTTTCAAATTAGGGTTTTATCAGGTTATAATGAAACTGCTCTCAGATTAACCTTACACACATAACATACATATTTATAGCACTGAAAAATTAAAATAAAATTAATATTATATTATCATTCTAAATTCCTTGATCAAAACCCAGAATTAGGGTTTGGATTCCATATCTGATTAATCTGTCATATACAACATTATTCATTATGTTAAAATAATTAACTTAATTAATCTAACATAAATTCATATAATAAAATAATTATAATAATAATTTAAAATCATTTCATATATTATTTAAATAATATAAAATCATATTTTTCATGGAAAATAATTAATAAAAACATTTCTACTATAAAATTAATTAATATAAGAATATGCTTTATAATGATCAATAATTCTAAAATAAAATTATTTAAAATTATTCATGTAATAAATAAATTTTTATTTACCACAAATATACACACACATTACCTGGCACATATTTCCACCTTTAATAATAATAATAAAAATTCATACGCAAAATTTTTAATTTAATTATATAGAAAATATCGGGTTATTATAATCTCTATGCCTGTTATGTGAGAAGTAACATACGTAGTAAATATTAATTGATTATGAATGCATGAACTGAGTATGTTATTATATGTTATGTAATGCATGAAAACTGTTAGAATTGTCGAGCTGTCGAGCTCACTCTTGCAAATAACCATTTTTGCAAGTTAAGGATTCACAGTAAGGATTACGTGCTACTTGATTGATAGAGTTTAATAGTATCGAAGGAGATTGATTTATTTATTTAAATATATGCTCTTGAACCATGTTTAGGTTCTAGGAGATGTACATGATAGTAGTTTACGATGTGTAATTAATACTTGTTGAGTTGTAAAGTTGTACTATGTGATGCATAGAGGAATTCGAATCGAGATGTAAAAATTTATATAGTAATTCGAATTGAATGAATCATAACATAATTTGATTCAAGGTTATGTAAATGATTCGAGTTAAGAAATCAATAAAATATTTTTTTCAAAGGATATTGAAATTTTTTAAATTATTCCGCATATTTTTATAACATTGAATATGATGTAAGACAGGAATGGTAAATAAGCAAGATTTGAAACTTATAAAAGTTTGGGGTCATTATATAGATTCTGGAAATGGAAAGAATTTATATTCTAAATTGTAATAAGAAAAGTTATATTCATTTAGTTATGAATAAAAGATATAAATAGTTTGACGATAGTAGTATCGTGGCGGACCGGATTCGAGGTTCGAAGAGACCCAGATTTGGGGGCATCATAGGTATAATCTCAATGAAGCATCAGAGAAATCTGGTGAGGATAAATTTGAAAAATTGTCTTCATCGGAAGGAATGATGATGGAATCTGTTATAAAAAAAATCCCCATCAGGGCATCGGGAAGGATCCGATGATGTAAGCCGTTGAACATTACTTTAGTGAAGATATCAGTCTATCTAATATGGTAAACCTTTAGCGACAATTCAGCGTAGAATCGGGAAGGATTCGATGATGTTAGTCATTGAACACTACTTCAGCGAAGATATCAGTCTGTCTGATATATTGTAAACCGTTGGTGTAAATCCAGTTTAGCATCGGGAAGGATCCGATACTGTAAGTCATTGAACACTACTTCAACAAAGATATCGATCTGTCTGATATTATAAATCGTTGGCATCAATCCAGCGTAGCATTGGGGAAGGGTCCGATGATGTAAGCCATTGAAAACTACTTCAGCGAAGATATTGGTCTGACTGATATTGTAAATCGTTGGCATCAACCCCGCATGGCATCGGGGAAGGGTCCGATGATGTAAGCCGTTGAAAACTACTTCAGCGAAGATATCAGTCTGTCTGATATTGTAAATCATTGGCGTCAATCCAGCGTAGCATCGGGGAAGGGTTTGATGATATAAGTCGTTGAAAACTACTTCAGCAAAGATATCGTTCAGTCTGATATTCTAAACTATTGGCATCAACTCAGCGTAGCATCGGGGAAGGGTCCAATGATGCAATCCGTTAAAAACTACTTCATCGAAGATATCAGTCTCTCTGATATTATAAACGGTTGGCATCAACCCAATGAAGCATCGAAAAGGTTCAGTGATAACAACCTTTATAAACTACCATGTCGGTAGGCATCGAGATAATTCGGTGGTGACAACCATTGATACTCCATCCCCAACAGAGATATCAAGAATGTTTGATGAAACTATAAGCCGTTGAAAACTGTTGGAGTCAACACCAACATAAGCATCAACAACACTGATAAAAAATCAAAACTGTTGGAGATAGCCCCAACGTAGGCATCACATCATTGCATCTGTATTGCATCACATAGCATTTCATCTGCATTGCATCATAGCATTTCATTTGCATTGCATCATAGCATTTCATATGCATTACATCATTCCATTTCATTTGCATTGAATCATTATGTCATGTCAAGTTTTAGGTGTCTAGTAATCTTTATCTTGTTCATTCCATTGTATTGCATAAACATGATAAAGAGGGGCATCTGTAGACACTCAAAATTTTATTTTGCTGTTACTAACTATGTAGGAGAGCAAAAGCGTCTTTTTCACACTCCAAAGATAAACATGGAAGTCTATAAAAATCAAATCAAACCCTGAAGATAGCCCTAGAAGAATATCAAATCAACCTCGAAGACAACCTTAAGGAAGAAGAGGATCGACTACAATCAAACCCCGGAGATAACCCCGAGAGACAGCCAAAAGTCCCATCAACCCTGGAGACAACCCCGAGAGGGAAAAAAGGTCATTTTGACAAAATAACATCAATAACCACAGTACAACTGTAGATAGGGTGACAAAGAGCCATTGCAGCACTTTCGAGCGTAAACTATGCAAAAATAGCTCAACAGACTTCCTATAAAGACACGAGGATGCCAGTTTGGACATGGACACATCTTCCTGGATTCGAAAAAGGGCCACTTCTATGTCATTGCATAGCTCTCAGAAAGAGCTTTTCCGGAATGGTATGGCACATCTCCATAGAATTTCTAGATTGCAAGTTACGAATGTTTCAACAAATAACGCATCAATTAAGGTGCACGTGTTAGGTTTGTAATATTCAAGAACGCAATCAAATTGCATAAAAATACGAAACGTGGAAAATCAGAGTTTAAAAATTTACAAACCATATACCCGGATCACCCTTTATGCACAATTATTAATTAAACGAAAAGATAAAGAATAAAATCATACCCTTGAAGATCGAGCTTCCTCAGGTACAAGTTCACCTCCAAATCCTTTCACGTTCAACTTGAATCCACCGGGGTTTTGTTCCTTCCTTTGATCAACATTAGCCACCCATATGTTTGGCCTCTAGAGGTGATCCACCAAGGAAAAATAAAGATTCAAGAAGATGGGTGGTTGGCTCTAACCCTAGTTTTCTATCTCTATATAGAAAAGAACGTACTCTCCCAACTATTGGAATTACATATGTTGTAAAAGTCAACAACAAAACCCCATCACCCATAATAAGACTCCTCTTATTTATAGATGTGGGCAACCCACCTTAACAATTAAGGAATTGGGTTTTATTTAATTAATTAAATTCTTTTAATTAATTAAGCTCCCTAATCTTATTAGGGATAATTAATTAAACTCCTTTAACTAATTTTCCTTCCTAATCCAATTAGGAATAAATGAGAGTACTTATATTAAATTAATTCCTAAACTCTTTTAGAAATTAAAATAATAATAATTGTAATAATATTAATAAGACTCCTCTTATTAATTTATATTTAATATTTCTAAAATATTAAATAATAAATATTAAGCTATTTAATTTATTCTATCACCATAGATTAAATTAAATATACATAACATATATTATTACGATTATGCCATTAACTTCTTAAATAATTATTCTTCCTTTTATGGTGTGACCCTTTAGGTTCTCCATATTAAGCGGGTTGTGAATAAATCAATTAGAATAATTTAATCTTATTTAAATAAATAAATTAAATAATTTATTTATTTAAATAAATAATATTTATTCTACAATAGGATAAGCCTCTCCCAATGATCAACGATTTTCCGGATAATATAGATTTCAACATTAATCATTAAAGAACCTTTGAGTAAATAGTTACCGTATAATTCAATCCTTCCACCATACAATGTCCCAATTAAATATAAGACATGGAATTACTTGTCAAGTCTTATTTTATTTAATTATATGTATTTCGATCCTTAAATGCACAACTCAAATAATGCAAATTAGAAACTCCTTTCTAATTTCATTACGCTTAACGCCAAGGACTCTTTGGGTTGTCATTTATCGAATCATATAGGACATTCTCTTCTTTTTAATAAGTGGTAGATTCTTTATTGATCATACATTATCTCAATGTACAACTTATTATACCCAAGCATACCCTTTGATATACCCTAAGGGTCTTAAGGAATAAGTCAAAGTATAACTCATCATACACAAGATACTATGATGATCTCAAGTCCAAGGATCACTTGAACTACTATCACTACTGAGAATTCTATTGACGACAGCAAGTAAAACTCCATTAGGTATTCCTTAGCGAGCCACAATTCAATTGAACTTATTCTCTAATAAGCACCTACATACTTGCTTTAGTGTCTCCACACAAATGATCATGAGATCAATCATCCTCATCCAATGAGAAATCAACGTATGTACCAATCTATCCGGATTCACTAATCCCCAATTTAGTAATCCAATGATTGGGAACTATTTTAGTTTTAAGCTTTCTAAGAATTTAGATCTCATTAGAATGATCATCATCATTATTCTAAAAGCATTGCTTAAAACTATGGGTTTATCACATATTATAAAAACAAAGATCACGTAGATAATTAAAAGCATTTAATAAATTAATACTTTTATTAATAAATGAATAAGATTGTTACAAAGTATATGCTTTATCATCAAACATGATTGGCTTGTGTGCATATTACTTTCAGCACGAACTTTGAGGTGGTGGGACCCCCAGGGCATTTTTTTAGGTCTACCTACAGAAGCCCGACCCTTTAAATATCAGCTTCTATCAACTCATAAAAAAAGAAAAAGAGAGAGAGAGAGAGAGAGAGAGAAAAGGGCCCAAGAGAGAGATATCCAAACCTTATAGTGCAAAACTGCTCAAATCTTACTTCTAAACCTGTAAATCTCACTTGTAAACCCTCATATACATATATACTACCACATATCAAGTTTTACTCAGCGAAAATCGAGTTTAAAGGCGCCAAAAGTTGTTCGATACCCATCTTGTGCAAGGCTGTAAGATCTCTTCAGATCTGTGTCTTTTTCCTGGTTTAATATATATATATATATATATATATATATATATCTTGGTTAATATTGCATATGTGACAACCCAGAAAATCGGATTGTCTAGAATTTAAGATTTAAAGAATTAGTTATTAATAAAATGAATTTTTATTAATAATATTTTGTGTTATGTGTTTATTAATCTTTCTAGAACCTAGGATGATTATTAATCAGGAGGATTCTGGCTACGAGCTAGACTGAATGAGTAAGAATTTTTAAGACAGAAATAAGAAATTTTCGGGAACAAAAATATTTCTAAGGAAAAGACGAAATAGGCATTATTCAACTGAAAAAACCCTAAAGGTTAGGGTTTGAATAACCTAAGCCTTTCCGAGAGTTCGTTATGTCAAAATAACATTCTGTCGAAAGATTTGATGATAATATATCATGAAAAGTTAAGTAAGCCGATAAAAGTTTTTACTTGAAAAAGTGCAGAAATCAGACAAAATAAAAACGACGAAAAGTACTGTTATGTACTTTTCATTCATTTAACTACGTTAGGGAAAACGTGGAGGAAAATGCTTAATGTCGAAAAGTATTTTTTAGTTTTTCAGAGATCCGAAGAATACGTAAAAGTTAATCGGTAAAGGAAAGACGAAATATCCAAAAATATTTGGATTTTGAGAATCGCAATTTTTAAAACTATCGGATGAATTCTGCAAGACGAAAGCATGAAGCTTCCAAGGGAAGCTTCGTGAAGAGTAAGGAGGTGTGAATAGTAAATCTAGGGGCAAAATGACTATTTTGCCCCTAGCTTTGAAACTCTATATAATGAAAGTGTTAGTTAATTTTTTTCAAAATCAACCAACACTTTGGAAGAGAGAGAGAGAGAGAGCTTGAGAGCTTGGAGAAGAAGGAGAAGGAAGAGAATGAGCATGAATGATCAGATCGAAGGTGTTCATGAAATAGAAAAGCTAGCGAATTGCCAGCTTTGTCTAAAGGAAGAAGAATAAAGAGGAAAGGTATTAAAACCTAACTTCTAAGTTAGATTTTCTTTAAGTTTTATATGTTGAAAACATAACTTAATGAGAATAAAAATTAAATACTGTTAGGAATGATTTCATATGGTTGAAATCATTGAGAAAAGAAGAAATAAGAATTAAAAATTTATTTTATAAATTTCTTAAGGAAGTATAAGATTCGTAATGAATTTGAACGATCCGAATGAATCATATGAACAATTCGGTAAAATAAGTAAGGAATGGTGTTTTATAAAATTGAATTCTAATAAAAAGTAAAATCGTAATCAAAATATCGATTAAAAATGAAGAACGAACGAAGAACGCGAAGAACACATGAAGAATGTTGTTGATAGACAAGTTTAAAACCATCGTAGTGTAATTGTTATTGATGGATAAGTTTAAAACTATCGCGTAAAAGTTAGTTGTTTATTGCTTGGTTAGGAACGATAGAAACGTTCATGAAGAACTGATTAAAACGTAACTATAACGAAGTTATGGCAAAAATTTTGTAAAAGACGAATGAGAATTAGAAAGTATGTAAATGAACCCGAACGTGTAGGGTTTCATAAGAAAGTAATAGAACATAGAAAACTTGAGTTGTGGACTCAAGAATGAATGAAGTCTGAGTTTCGTTGACCGAATTATGGACGAACGAACGAAGAACGTTAAAAACGTAAAATGAACGAAGGACGAAAATTAAGCCAATTAAAAGGCATGTTAACGAATTCAAAATGAATTTCTGTCTGAGGGGGATTGAAGTAAGTAAGATAAGGAAGAGAATGGCTTTAGAACGACCTTGTTCCGAGTTATAAAGAATAAGTTATGAGATCGGGAAGTAAGTGTCTCAAAATGAAGTTGACACTTAGAAAATATTTCAAAGATTGGGCTTTGGCCGCAGCAGCTACCATACTTATAAGGTGGTATTTGAGCGCTGCACCGAGAAGCTTGACACTGGAAACTCATGTCGCAGTGTGAGTTATAACACAAAGAGTGGCGTCGCGGCGCCAGTGGCGCTGCAACGCGAAGGAAATGAAGTGGACCGGCGTCGCAAAGACTTGGGGCAGGCAGGCAAAGCCCGAAGAATGAGCTTTAATCGCTCAAATCACGGGGAAGTGCAATGAAAGCTAATTAACATATAGTTCATCGAATGTAACACTTAAATAAGTGAATTAAACCTTTAGTAAAGGTTAAACGAAAAGATTAAACGAGATTAAAAGACAAAGAATGTGAAAGCGGGTTACGGAACCGATATCCAGGGACCGTAGTCATGATAAATGAACGTGGGGGATTGCTGTGATTGTTATTCCTTGGACGTTGAGTGAAGAGGGTAATGAATAACATTTCGATTTTATGTTGTGGTAATGAGAGGTAAGTGTAAAGCGTATAGACGTTGTGAATGCAACGCTGTTGCGATGAACGATCAGTCTTAGCATATAACAAACAGTATAGCTTCGACATTAAGGAAGAGTAATGAACATGGGGCTCATGTAATGGATAATGAAAGTATTAAGAAAGATATGAATTATCAAGAAAGCCGTAACGAATGGTAATAAGATTAATGGAAGTCGATCGTGTTTCGGATGGAGAATGTTAGAATAAAATGTAAGCGTTAAACACTTTAATCGTCGTGAAGATTGAGTGTATGCAAATATTAAATGGACAGAACCTACACCCTATGTATGGTTTGACCGTATGATAATGAAGACCAATGATTAAACTGTGAACGGTGAAGAAGCTGAATTAAAGAAAATGACGTTTAATGTAAAGAAGTAGAGTTAATGATTGACTTGAATGATAGTTCTGAGTATATAAAAGATTGTATGACTTAGACGATAAGAATGAATCCTGAGGTATGGTATTTATTTACCAGAAAGACATAAGGAATAAGAAATTGACTTAACGAACATTATAGTTTAATAGTTTGGATAAGTTAAGATAAGTTAGGCTGTGGTGCAATCGTAACCTTTAATGGTTGACATATGGGAGCTGGGCTAAACAATTCCTTCAGAGAGCGAAGGTATATACGAAACTAGAAACTTATCTAACTCATTGTAATGGTAGTGTAGACGAGACGGGAACTTATTTATTGGTTGTTTGTGGGAAACCACTCAGAGTACCATATGGACTACTAGCAGAGAAGCGATGTGTGCTGAATCCTAGAGAAGTTATAAGAAAAAGATAAGAATGCAAATCATCAAAGATGATGAACGCATTGAACAAGACATCTCCGTATGTCATAAAGCCATAAAGCGGTAAAGGAAGTTATCGCGTAAACTTAGGTTGAAAGAACGCGAACCTTAAGAAGTAAAGTTAAGTAAATCAATGTGTAAGTCAAGTATATGACTAATTGGTGTATGTGTTATTTCCTTATATGTTATAGGGATTGGAATGAGCAGTTCAGCGTAAGCTGTAGTTGTGCGTAAGGCAAGTTTCCTAACTTCATTCATATTCTAAATGAATGCTAGTTTCTAAATCTTCTCAGATGTCGAACTTGAGAAGTTCTGTCTATGTGTAAATGTGTGATATTTGTACAAGGTGGTAGAACGTATGAGGCCTTGTGCCATAATTTGAACACTTTGGTGTTTCTATGAGATGAACTGTTCTGTGATTGAACTGTTCTATAAGAGAATGTTCTGTTTATACATGATCCGTTATTGTTAAGTCTGTGCTAATGATTCTAGCCATATAGAATGTGTATGAAAAAGGTTGAAGAATGAAAGTATTTCAAAGTGAATGTGAATAATGTTTTAAAATGAATGGAATCGAGATTATTCCTATTATTCAAGCTGTTTCATAACCTTTGTTCGGTTATCGAAGTTCTAAAGGAATGTTTAAATTATTGAAGTTGTTTGTTCAACTACTATGACTTGTTAGATAATTGAATACTCACACTTGCTTTAAATGAAAAATAGTTCAGTGTACGATGTTAAAAGAACCTAAGGATCCCGTGAAGATCCAAAAGAAGTGTCATTCATTAGATGAATGAGCGTGAAGATCAAGCGAAGAATTGTAATTGTAGAATAGTTTAATTAAACTATAGAATAGTTTAATGAACGATTATATATCCTTGGTGGCGGATAAAAGTCACTCGTGTAAGATGTAAAGAATAATGTAATTAACATTATTTGTAATGAAAGAGGTTATAAGGTATTAGAACCTAGGAATTGAGAATGTATGTTGTTATATTTCACTATATAATGATGTATGTTTGGAAAGAAGTGGGACCATGACGTATGGAATCCGGGTATGAAGATACACCGGATTTCGGGGCGTTACAGCATAAATATAGCTTTTTAACTTTTCATTTTGTGTAAATAGTCAATATTTGAAGTGTATTGACTAGATCTAACTTTTAACTGGTTCAAAAGTTGTAAAACTTGAACCGTTGAGCTAAAATGGCTAAGATCTAGATAGATCTAGTTACTTTCTAGTTTTTTTTAAAATATTATGCAACCACGCGACCCTAGATCTGTATCTAGAGGAAACGGGAAGCATGGCTACGTGCATGAAAGAATTTAACTAATGAATCCTTTGTTTTGCGATGTTTAGAAGTAAATATGCATTTTATTTCAATATATTAATTGTGTAAGTTGTGAAATGATATCATATGAGCATAGGAGACACAGGGTCGACGATTCAATCAATGAATCTAACTCCGGTTCCCATGATAGACTTCTTTAAGTTGTACAGTCAGCTTGCAATCCCGTATACATGTAATTGCGGGGCCTTAAAATGATTATTCGAATTTAAGGCTTCAAAATAGTGAAAATCATGCATGTGGTGCTCGGGCTTACTTCGATGGCTTTCATGCCCATAAAAAGTCTGACACTTATATATATATATATATATATATATATATATATATATATATATATATATATATACTGTCAAAGATGCTTCGCATCTTAAATCAAATCAAATCAAGCCGAATATGGAATAAAATAAAAGTATCAAAGGCATCAATTCTTATGCGAGAGAAAGGGTTTGAAAACAACTTTTTAAAATTTCACTTTCATTACTTGTTAAAAATAAACTTTTTAATAAATCAAACATTTTGTATATAGGTGCAAAAGAGGCATAACACTACTTTAAAATGAAGCACAAAACATCTTCTCAATCCAAAGCTTTCAAACACACACACACACACACAATGCATAGGGAATGAAAACGTAGCAGTAATCGTGTTTCACAGAAGTCGAGGGTGCCTAACACCTTCCCCTCTCTTAAGCAAGCCCCCAAACTCTATGAATCTCGAGTTCTAGACCAATTATATAGTCACATATTGGGCCATATTGCAAAAAATCTTTCAAAATTTGGTTGAGTTGATACATCCATTTAAACTCATATCAACTGACGGCTCTGTCTAATTCGGCACAATCATTAAAATCAAAATTTTCAAATCGTTGACATTGTATGTCAGTCTTTCCAAAATCTCATTCTTTAAGCAAGATCAAATCAAACATAGAACACATAAAGGGTAGTAAAAATAAAACCAAGGAAAATTTCCCCAATGTCGACAGTCGGCAACTAAACTTGTGCGTTTATTAATGCTGATGGTGGGGTATGGTGCCCGGCCGTGAGATTTTGACATTTATTAACTGGTTTTGTTTATAAGAAATATTAAAAAAATAAGTTTTCTCTTTGTTTAATAATGAAAAAATATTTACATAAATTAAAAAAAAGTACTTGATATTCGAAAATTTGTTTATTACGACAAACAAGTGAAACAATGATAAATTATGTAGTATATTTGGTCAAAATTAATTAAGTATTAAATTTCACAATTATCAAAATTATTAAATTGATATTTCTGATTATTTTCATAAAATTTTGTTTTTAAAGCATTTAAAAATTCATTATTATACATTTTTACTTTTTAAAGCTAAATATAAACATATTTGACTATTTATAAGTTCTTTGAACTACCCTATAAACTTTGAACTACTTATATACTCATTTTCTAAATAGCTTATTTGTATTAGTTTATTAAAATACTTTTGAATTACTTATATTTTGTTGTGAATTAATAAATGAATTCAACATTCCACAAACTAACTGTTTTGAATAATTTATAATAAATTATATTTGAATCACTCCAAAAAATTAGAGTAAAATACACTAACATCTCATGTAGATAATATATGATAACATTCATCAACCCTCTAGTTTTTCAAGTAAGAGTCGGTACCCCTCTAGTCTATAATATATAACATTCACTATCATATTGTAGTCAGTGGCGAAGCAAGAAGTTTTTAGCAATGGGGTCAACATTGTTACTAAATTATAAGAAAATTTGGTGGGGGTTCGGGGGCAGCGCCCCTGAGATAATTTTTTTAATACTTTATACTTTCTGGTGTATATATATATATATATATATATATATTACAATGAAAATATAATGAATAATAATATATGGTATATATACACTATATTAACTCATAATAGATTTTTTTAATCACAACTGTTCATAAGTAAGTAATTTATTGTTTATTTTTAAAAATAATATAAATTAGATTATTATTTAGTTTAAAATATTATCACTACTAAAAAATCGACCTATAGCTACGGTCGCCGACCGTCGCTATAGGCTAAAAGACCGTCGCTAAAGGTTTAAGCGACGGTCGCCGACCGTCGCTATAGAAGCCGTCGGTAAAACTTTTAGCGACGGTCTTTTAGTTTATAGCGATTTTGGCCTACGACCGTCGCTATAGGTCATGACAAAATCGTGTATATAGATTACATATGACGCCACGACCGTCGCTATAGGCATGTGTTTTATAGAACACTATAGCTACGATCGATTAATCGTCGCTATAGACTTTTATATTTAAAAAAAATATTAATAATGCAAATTTATTCAACAAACACAAATACAATATAAAATAAAATATACAAAATTTTATATACATAATTTAAAATCATTAACATTACAACATTACAATATAATAGTTGAATAATTCATCTCCCCAAATATGATGATCATTATTATACCAAACTACTAAACTAATAACTTTTACAATCTTAAACTAACAATTTTAAAACACATCTATACTTTAACTCAATTATATCAAGAATTATATGCAATTGCAAGATCAAATGATTATATGCGATTGTATTTAAACTACTTAACTCAATTATATGCAATTACAAGATCAAATGATTATATGCAATTATAAATTGAGTTAAGTAGGACCAATACCACAAGATCGCTTTCAAAGAAGATCAAATGATTTCATTAAATCGACGGGCACATTAATGGATTCAACTTTATACTTCAATGGTGGTGTAGATAATCTGGTACATTTATAAGCGAAGAAACAAAATGTCCAATCATGGTAGAAGTATCGATGGAGTTCTTCGATGATCCGCATCCATATAAAGTATAATGATTCCATCGGCTCCAATTTACCTTTCTTTGTAGTTGTGCGGACTTCTTCATCACACTTCTTTCCGAATCGCCAGTGCAATATAGAGACTGAATTGGGCTCGCCATCTGCAGATTGAAAATGCTAGTGAAGCACTACATGCGTCGATTTCGCTTAGAAGGTCCATTTGAACTCGCCATACTTGCATTGTGGTCGGCTATTTGAGGCACGCATTCCCTCGAAAAACATTAAAATTTTAAGAACCGTGCTCAAAATAAAACAAGGATTCGCAGTCAAAGTTGTACCATGATCAGCTGCAGGAAGACCCACAGATCTCCCAGAGCTACTATTTCGTGGAGAGCCTCTTACACTACTTGGCCGGAGTCCGCTGACATGAGATGAGCCCAAGATATTATCGTAGCAGATTTCAATGTCACGCATATAAAGCCGAACACATTTGTTACAAAAAAGCGGTGAAAGCGTAACACACTTCTTATATATTAGTGAACAATCACATAAGTATCCACGATCGAGGTAAACTATTGATTTCTATTGAGAAAAATAACTTACATATTAGAGAACAATCACGTAGAATCCACACGACTGTGTAAACTATTGATTTCTATTGAGAAAAAGAAAACCTAGAGAACAAAAGATCGTGAAAAATCTCACATTTGTTGCGCTTTTACTAATAGTTGTTCACGAGGAAGTGTAGTCAATTATTGCAAAATTCATCTCAAGGCGGTGGTAATACATTCCACGGACGACGTTGCATATCAATTGTAGCACCAAGAATTTGTTGAACTCTACTCCTTTAAAATAACTACATAAGTTAATTAGCCGGATAATAAATGGTCAATGAGGATTCTAATCAAGGCAACCATTGTTTTTTTCGAACACACAAGAATATATTATTGTTAAAATATGGCTAAAAAGAAGAGAAATTGAGTCTAGATGATGAAAGCTAATTTAGATAATAGGAAGCATAACTCCACGAAAGACCATTTTAGGTCAAACTCCCTAATTATTTCATGTTGACAATTTGAAAGATTAGCACGTGATATTGCTCAAATAACAACACTAATTTGTTGCGCTTTCCTCTTCGTAATCATTACAATTAACTAGAGAGAAACCAAAACAAAGGGTTCCTTTAATTTTTTTAGTACACAAAGAATATATGATGACTAAAAATTTCTAGGCATGGTTATATATGCCTAACATGAATAGACGCCAATTTTAAATCAAAGCTCGAATTATGTGATACCTTCAACAAATTCAACTACCTCCAAAAAATTCAAGTTAATATACATGCATATAAAAATTTGAAATGCATTAACTATAGTAAACAATTACAATATAAGAAGAACTGTAGAATGAAGCTTTTATTTTCAACACTTGAAAAAAACCCCATAATATACCAAATGCAAAACTTTTCGATTGTTTACAACATAAAGCATAAGTTTTGAAGAATATTTTAGAACTAAAGAATTGACCGTCCGTCACATTATCAATTAGGTTCGAGTGTGGTGGTTAGATGATCATGTATTTCCTTATACGCACCTCGAGATAACATGTAATCAAGAAAGGAAATAAGTAGGTGTTGAATGCACCATACAATACCTTGTGTATCTTGATATTATTTCATCCTCATGAAACTATCTTCTTGTGTACCAATTTCATGCAAGTACAGATAACTGGATTTCTGCGTAAGGCTGGACATAAATAATAGCATTAAGAGAAGCACAAAAGCAATAGGCCAAGATCCTACCATTAATTTGTTAAAGAATCATACCACATTCCTCAGCCATGCATGGCAGTATTTTGTAGTTCCAAAGCATGCCCTGCAACATAAAAACCAATAAATAAATACAAATAAACAAGTATTTCATGGTTGCAATTGATGAAGCCCAACACGTTCCAACCTCAAAGGTCTACCCTCCATTATCTACACCACCATTGAAGTATAAAGTTGAATCCATTAAATTGTGTTTAAACTACTTAACTCAATTATATGCAATTGCAAGATAAACTAACAATTTTAAAACACATCTATACTTTAATAGGAACATACCAAACATATTTAATCAAAAACCATATATATACCAAATTCTGAATATTCAACCATGAACCATCAATTAAACACCAAAACTAGTGCATGAAAAACAACTAACCATCTTTGGGCATGAGAGGATAATCCGAAGCACTAAGATTAATAAACCGATCCCAATCTTTTAGTGCGCTTTAACAATACCAAGAAGCGGCATGAAGCGTCTGACAGCAATCATCATAGGACCCTTATAGGTAACCAAATTCGGCCACCGATCACCATCACATTTTTCATTATCGACTCGATTTGATATACTTTTGAAGCTCAATTCTCTCAAAGATCCAAGCATCAAGATCGAGATGCAAAGAAATAGTAATTTCTAGGATGATATACATGTACCGAAAACAATATTGTTTTATATGTTATGCTTGCCAGAATAGTCAAACTTGTTCACAAGGTTCTCATAATTATTACACACTAAAATGCCAGGGAAAAAGGAAAAATAAGTAAGTATAAATAAAACCCACCACCGAATAAGCAAATAAATTCATTGTAACATACTGGTATAACCAAGTGAACCAATAGCTATATAGAAATTAAAATGAAAATTGTTACGATCGAGGAAACTAGAGCAACACATACCGCGCATGGCATGGCTCTGACAGAGCCAAGAAGTGGGGTGGCTTTTCTCTGTGATGGAGTGAGGGGAAGGACGCACAATGATATGCCGAGAAGAAACTCGAGGATGATAAGGATACAACATTTTCTCAAGCCAATGTCGATTTTTTAAGCTTTGTAGGGCAAATTATATGGGTTTGTAAGAGGGTTCGAGTACTTGAAAATGAACCAACATTCGATCGCAACAACGAACAATGTTAATTAATAAGAAATGTAAAAGAAAAATAGAAAAATAGAAAAAAATAGAGATTTCAATTGAGATTTAGGTTTTGGTTACCAAAGTAGAAAATGGGCGCCATTTGATTGAGCTTGCTACTACCGATACTACCGAAGCACCTCTAAGCACCTCTACCGCTTAATACTCTTTGAAGCACCTCTAGTCGCCAAAGGTGTCGGTTCGATCGACCGAGATGGTGAGAGAGGAGATTCGCGATTGAGATGGTGAGAAAGGAGATTCGCGACTAAGATGGTGAGAGAGGAGATTCAATCGTGAGATGGTGAGACGATCGATTGAAATGTTGAGATTCGATTCGAGATGAGACGAACGAATCAATGTTTTGGGGCTAATGATTTGGGGAAAAATAGAAGCTCGGGATTTGTATGCATACCAAGCTAAAGACCCAGTAATGACCCATCCAAAAAAAACTCCCTACAACCGACGGCCGAATCGACCGTCGCTATATACTCCTATAAAGCGCCGCCCGCCCCAACCCGTCATATATTTCGTCGCTATATGTTGAATTTCTAGTAGTGTATAGAGAGATACATATATTGAAATGATATGAGTCATATATGATTAAAATTTGATTGACAAAATTATAAATTTTCAATTTGACCCCGTATAATAGAAAATTTATAAAATTTTAGAGGGGTCAATTTATATATATTATTTAAAATTTTTAAAATTAACCTTACATTATAAAATAATTTTTTTTTCTAGTGGGGTCAATTGACCCCACAAAATTGACGTGGCTTCACCACTGATTGTGGTTGACCATATAATATCTGATTTTTTTTAATATAATGTCTAATACACCCTTCAAATTATAATATTTAATTTATCCACTAAATATAAATTTGTATATTATAATTTGTACTTAACTTGATTTAATTAATTAAATTATGAACTTGTGCAATAAATAACATAAATGTCAAAAAATAATAAATATTCATTTTATCATAAAAATAAAGTCATATAATGTTTTCTACTTAAAATTTTCAAATATTAAAATTTACATGATATGTATTCAAATAATTTTTTTGTAATTAAAAAGTAAAATTTTAATACCCATAAAATTACAAATTAACATAATAAATTTATAATTATTTTTCTAAATATTAAAATTTACGTAAAAATAACTTATTAATATAAAACAAATCTTATTATTCATATAAAAAAAATATTAAAAATTATATTGATTATTTTTCTCATATATTAAACTAAGCATAAGTCACATTTAAGCATAATTATTTACAGTAAAAATAAAAAATATTGTTACTCAAAAAAAGAAAAATTATATAAAAAGAAACTTCTTTTTACAAGATAGAGGTAGTTGTTAGTTCCCAGTAGGCACAATAGATTTCGAAGTGGGGGTTGAATAGATCCTTGTAATTTCAAATACTTTTTCTCGTTTATTTTGTATTGCTAATAATTTAGCATATGACAAACATAAGAATCTTTTCAAGTACAGCGAAATAAGTAAAAGATCCCCTTCATTGATATATTCATAATCATACATACATTGTTAAGTAGAGTTAGTTCGGTGGTAAGCAGTTAAAACATACATAGCTTATTATAGCGGTTAATGTACATAATGTAAATGACATAAAGTAAAAGACACAAGGGATTTTAAGTGGTTCAAAGACTCAAGCTCCTAATCCACTCTTACGCTTTCAACTAGCAGGATTTCCACTAAGGAAGGGAAGCACCCTGAATCATTAATATTCCTTCAAGGCAAGTGACCTTGGGACTTGATTCACTAAGAACTCTTTAAGGCCGGCTGACCTTGGAACTTCTCTAGTTCCTAGGAACTCTTCAAGCCCAATGAGGCTTGGAAACTTCATTTAGTCCCTCAGACAAGGACCCTCGAACCACAGCTTCTTGTTATTGTAGTTGTTGTTGTTGTTGGTGCTGAGCTGCTAAGATGTCTTTAAGCTTTGAACATCTTTTGTACTTAGCAGCTTGATGTGGTCCTCTTTCCATTCTGCTTCGAGTCTGGACCACTTCTTCTTTGGTGCAGCTGATCTTTACTCTTTTCTGCTCATCTTCATCTGATGTCAGTTGTGCACCATCACCATCTGGATTTGCTAATTCCTTGAGCTTTTGGTAGACTTCTTCTGGCACTTAGCAATCCCTGAACCCTTCTTGAATGTTTTGCAGACATGGTTCTGCACTTGTTCAGGTTCAGCTTTAGGTTCATGGTGATTCGTAGAGTGGCTCTCCTGATCATCTTTGTACTCTGCCACTTTCCCAAATGCTATCTCTTTGGCCTTCTCGGCTCTTAGCTTGGCTTCCATATTTAATGGCATTCTCATCTTTGTTGAGTGAAGCTTTGATCCGTTTAAGTCCTTCTTCAAAGCTACTTCATTTCCACCTTGGTAGTCTCACTGTCATTGAGACTTATTTTGTTGATCTTTGGTGGAACTCATAGAGTCAACAATAGCATTCAACAACTCAACGATTCTGCAACATGGCAGTCATCAGCTACACTTGATCTTTGAGGCTCTGTTGATTTATACTGCTTTCTAATCTTCCCATTGGAAAGTAACCGTTTGAAGCTATTCAAATGGCTTCACAGATCTCGAAGTTATTTGGTGCAGACTGCAGATGTGACATGACATCTTTTTCTGACTTTCTAACACTGCAATCTACTGTTTCTCCTACCCCGTCAGATATGTTACTTTGATGTCTCGGGCAGGTCGACGACTTTATTTCCCCTTTTCTAATTTCTTGATCAGAGGTTGTCCTTGCATCGATGCTCTCAATAAGCTTTTGTTCGAATGCCAACCTTTAGATTGAACCGTTGTCAATCCTTCAATCCTCAGCTGTTCGAACTCTACGATTCTGATGCACTTCTTCTTGGACCTGACCGTAGTGTCTTATTGACTGATGCTCATTAACATGTAGAGTTAACACTACAATCTTGAAGAGTGTTCACTTGATCTCTAGTGAAGAACAACTCTTCCTTCTTTCGTGTAGTGCTTCAACACTTCTGTTTCCCTCAACTATTCTCAAATATTGATGGCTTGACTCTTTGCTTTGGCCCCTTCTGAATAACAAGACACTTCAGATTTGTGGCGTGTCCAGCTCACTTTCTCCTTGTGATCTCCCGTTCATTTATCATCAATGGACTGACCCAATGCTTAATCACTTTAGCCTTGTTCTTCAGAGGCAGACGAGTATCTTTGTATATACTCCATCAGTTCCTTCTTCGTTTGGCAAACACTATGATCCTGGTTACTTCCAAGATCATTGTTATCTTTTCACTTGACAGCTACTGCATATGCTAACTTTCCTCAGTCAGCTACTGAAGTCTTCTTATTATCATCTTGTGGAAGACTTCATCTTGAATGGCTTCACAACTCAATCTGGATGCTGATTGGGTTGATGCTTAGATCTTTGATTAGCTTGCATGCCATTCGTTGAGTGCTCTCTGGTTTCCTTTAGGTGAGATGTATCTTTGCAGTATCAACCAGAGGCTTCATTCCTTTGGATATTATGGGAGTGCTTAATTGTTGAGAATCATTTTTGCTCTACGATTCTACCTTGGCTTTGTGAGCACATCTGTTGAGATCTTAGCTCTGCACTCAACGATTGAGCTTCGGCTGTGCAGATACTACAACTCCGAGATCAGATCTTGACACTATGATTTCTGTCGTTGTACTTGTTGTCTTCATCTAATCTTGCTCGACTACGATCTCTGCCTTTGATACAATTAGTAGATTCTATGATTCTGAGTGTAGTCTACGATCCTTGACTTGGTTGTTAGTAGACTCTACGACTCCGAGTGTAGTCTACGATTCTTGACTTGACTTCGATAGATGCTCGATTGACTCGTAGGCAGGCTGTCTCTAAGATTCTGAACATGACTTCCTCAGCAGATTATGGCTCCAAGGAAGCTTTACTTGACACACTACGATCCTTTCTCGCCTCACTTGGAAGTCTACGAACTCCGAGATCTACTATCTTGCAGACTACGATTCTGCCTCGATAGCTCTTGAGTTATCCTTGACTCTCCTCGCATACTACAATTTCTGGTGTAGTGTTCGACGATCAGACAAGCCTATCTATTACATCATAAGATCAACCTAACATGTTTGATCTTTCTATGTTTATAGTCCTTGTACATCATTTCTTTTTAAGGACTTTACAAAGCCGTTTTGCTTATGTAGGATCAACCTAACATATTTGATCAATTCATTCTAAGTCCTTGTACATATGTTTCTATAATCTATCGAGAGACTTTCTGACTTTTCTTAATACAAGCATACTTGCATATATTCATTCATATATATCATAATCAAATCATATATAAATTGGAATATCATTCACATGTTTATTCTGACAATCTCCCCTATTTGATTATAACAAAAATAATAAAGTGCATATGCATGTTATGAATGAATCTTATATCTGGGTGAATTCTTTGTATTTAAAAAAGCAGATAATCATGAATGTCATTTATAATAATATGGAATTTAATACACTATGAAATTTTACATCCCGGATCCAGAACATACCTAACTAGTTAGAGATGTACCTCTTTTGCTCCGTGTATGTTTCCAGGATGTCTGTTGATCAGCTACGCATTTATTTGATTTGCTTGCTCCTTCTTCTCCTCTTCTTCCGCCTCCCCCTTAGTCTTAGACTCATCATCCTTTGGCTCCCCCTAAGATGATGAACCATCTTCTTCTTCTGCTTTCTTCTTCTTTGTCTTCTTGACTTGTCTGCTCCTTCTCTTCTTGCCCTTTCTTGAATGCCTCTTACTCTGCCTTTTTCTATGCCTCTTTTTCTCCCCATTTTTTTGTCATTAATTACTTGAGAGAGTTGTTCCATGTTGTATATAAGCTGCTCTAGTTGATAAGAGGAGTTACCAACTTCAATCTTGAGTTCTTGTTGGCTTAACTCAAGTTGCATAGAGAAGGACTGATTCATGTTTTCAATCTTGTCAGAGAGAGCTTTTAGTTGATCTTCATTTTCTTTTTGTTCTCGTAGAGCTTCAGCCTTTTGATCATGTATGACCTTCAGATAGATGTGATCTCTCTCTTTGATTTTAAGATATACATCTGCCATAGTGGTTTGGATTCTGTCTTAAAATGTGTTATCTTCTTTTGCTATCAACATCTTTGACTCTTCATTGATTAGGGATATCTTCTAAATTAGCTCAGTAGAATTCCTCAACAGCTCTTGCTCCATAGGAATTTGGTCATCTGGTCTGGCAACTTCTTGTTGAACACTAGCTTGGACTCTACGATTTTTATCCTTGGACATATTTTCGAAAGTGTTGACAATCTGAAAGATCGTTGAGTGCCAATCAATATTGGAAGATGAAGGGATTTTGGGCAACAATGCTTGAGTAGATGAAGGCTTCTTATCTTGAACTTGAACATTATCAGTGACAGAGTGAACAGACTCTACGATTATCTCCTTGGTCATAAACCTTCTGCCTTCAGAGTTCACTCTACGATCGTAGGGGATATAGTGATTGCCAGCATGTCGATAGACTTTGTAATGGGGCTGGTCATTGATCATCATGGTTGCAAACTTCTTTACCCTGGGGAAGTTTTGTGACACAAGTTCCAAATTTAGAAACTGAGAGTAGCACCAGCTGAAGTAACTCTTATCTCTCTCATTATGTGCTTTTAGCCAAGGCATCCATGGAAAGAACCATCTCAGCAGAAGATCTTCAGAATTATACAATATAGTTGTGCAATCTAACTCCATATTTTTCCAGTTATGAAGCACTTCATATGTGGTCATTCTTACAACTCGAAGTTGTTCATTTCCATGATTTATCCATCTTGTTGCTGGTTCAGCTGGTGGTTCATCAAAGATTTCTACTATTATTCTTCTGCTGATTCTAGCTGGAGAGAGAACAGGATAGTGTTCTGGTTCCTCTAATTTCTGAGGTGCAGAATCAGAATCTTTCTCTATTTCTTCCCTTTTTGATCCAGAATCTCGCTGACTTCCTTCATCAGATTCATCAGAGAAGTCTTCTTATAGAATTTCATTTTCAAAACCTTCTTCAGCAGTATCTTCCTTGGATTTATTTTCTTCATCACTAGTTCCATCTTCAGCACTTTCTTCCTCAGATTCATCATTACTTACTTCAATGACTGCAGCAGAGTGATCACTTTTCTTGTTAGAGGCAAATTTAGCCAGTAGTCCATAGCTCTTCCTTTTCCTTGGAGGTTCAGCTATGGGCGAATCAGATTCTTCTTCTTCTTCAGACTCTGAGGCCTTTGAGTTATCAGACAAGCTTCCTTGATTTTCATTATTGGCAGGGGCAGGTGTTTCTTTTTTGAATTCATCATCTTTTAAGCCATCATGAGGGCTTGTTGAAGCATTTTTATTTGGAGATTCAGATGGGTCGTCTTGCAACTTCTTTTCATCTTCAAAGTGAGTACTCTGAGAGTTCGTCACAAGACTTGCATATTCCTTTTCTTTATCATCAACCTTGGTTCTTTCTTCCATAAATTCAACTTCTTCTTCATTGTTGAACTTTCTCCTTGAGGATTCAATCTTTGAACTTTTAGTTCCCTTCCCATCTTCAGACTCTTCATGATCCTCTTTGTTGGATGGACTTTCCTGGGGAAATGGGGCTGGTTTGTTTACCACCTTAGCTTTCTTTCTTGAAGGCTCTTGAAGCAGTCTGTTGCTTCTTCTTCTGTTTGGGTTTATATCAGTTGATGCTAGTTTTTCTTCTGTTCCTTGTTTCTTCTTATCAATGGAGACATATCTTGACGAAGCCTGTGCATTCTTCATATTCTTAGACTTCTTCTTTGTTGGTGTGGCAGTAACTGACATAGAGTCATCAGACTTAGAGCTTTCTTCCTCCTTTGCCTTTCTCTTCTTTGTAGAGACTTTTCTGTTGCTTTCAGTTTGTGTTAGCCTCTTGTTTTCCTTTGGATTTTTCTTCCAATTTATAAATAGTTATGAAGACATTACTTTGTGAACATTTAGAGGTTCTCCCTCATCATCCTTAATCTTGCTTCCCAGCTTCTTCTTCATCACAATACTTAGCAATCTTCTATGAAATACTTTTGTAAGTGGTTTCTCTGTAGATTTCTTCAACTCACCCTTTTCTATCCATTTGGAGATTTGATCGAACATGATGGCTCCAAAGTTGATTTGCTTCTTCAGAACTATCACAAACATAATCTTTAACTGGTGATCGAGTACAGTGTCGTATGCAGTATCCTTGCATAGTATACATTTTCCCACTATTTCACCAAGGAACTCGAATTCCTTAGGAAATTCCTTCTTCTTCATGTCCTTCAGGCTAGGGTTTCTTTGGTACCGTATTAGCCTCTTGCCTTCCTCAATGTCAACTTCATCCAGGTTTATCAGACCTTGATTAGGAAACCTTAGACATTGATTGATGTCTGATGCTCTTATTTTCAGACTTGATCCTTTCACCTTAGTGGTCAGAAGCCCAGAATTTGTTGAAGCATTTGAGTAGAACTGCTTTACTAGCTCTGTATATAAGCTGGAGTGTTGGCCTCCAAGCACTTTCAGAGAACCCGACTTTCTTCTGAGTTCAAGTATGTCCTTGAACTTCATCTCTGATTCTTCAAACTTTGTAAACCCGAGTTGAATACCAGTTATAACTTTCCATTCTGCCATTTGAAGAGTTCAAGGTATATGGTATGTGATTCGAAGAGATTTAGCTAAATATGATGTGGGCTCTGGAGGTTTGATTGGTTTGGCTTCGAAGAGGATTCTAGGGTTTGAAAAATGGGAGGGAGAGAGGTTCAATAGGTTCTGGTAACTATTTGTAGATTTTAAATTTGTCTTTATGGCAGTTCCTTCTGATTCTGCATACGCTTTGATGTGTCAACTAGCCATTGGTTGCACAATGTCCAGTAATGAGTTGTAACTCCCTATTAGCTTTTTAGTTAGATGTCTCTTTTAGAAGAGTAGACGTTTGATTGACGTAAATTAACCGTTGACCTCTCTAGTTCGTAGAGTAGCATGATAAGGCAGCTATGGACTCTACATTTTCCTTTGTTGACTCAACGATCAACACTTGAGAGATGTTGCATTGGATGGTTTTGACATTCTTCTCATTTTAAACCTGCAAGGTTTAACTACTGATGTACTTCATGAAACCTTGGGCACGTATCTTCAGCAAGACATCTTTCTAACCAGTCTTCGAACTTATCTCCCATAATCTGAATGTTTGAGCATTTGTCCTGTTCTTCCAAGCTCCTTATAAGTTAAGAGTAGCCTCTTATAAGACTTGATCGTGAGAGTCATTTTTACGATCATTTGAGGTTGTCTTTACGATCGAAGGTTACATCACGATCGTTGAGTTTTCTCAAACTCTACTCTGCGATCGTTGACTTTCTTGATCCTTGAGATGAACTTGATTAAGCAATTCTTCTGGGTTAAGGTAGCTTAGGAAGGGCCAACCTCTTAGAGTGAGCTAAGGGTCAGGTTTGTCCCTGAGGCACTTTCCAGATGAAATGCTTTAGGAGTAATTTGCACCGATATCTCTTTTGACCGTTTCTGGTGAGGAAGTCCTCTATCAACTTCAAACAATTGCATTTGATGTGATCGTGGTGTCTTCCTACTTTTACACTACGATCAGATATTTGATTGTAGGCACTCCACGATTTTAAGTTAGGTGGTTGATAGGTTATCAGTAGTACATTTTGAGACGTTTCTACTAACTATGGATCTTCATTTGGTTCATCAGCCATAAAGTTTTGGGACTCTGTAGCTGGTACATTGCCTCATAGAATATTTCAGTGCTGTTGTTCCTCAACAGATCACTGCTCCCCCATGGTTGATGCTGTCTTTTCAGTGAGGTGTGATTCTTTTCCTTCATGTACATTGGAAAGCATCCCTGCATATCTCCTTATGGTTGAAGTCATTAAATCTTCAGAGTTGATCATTCTTTGATCCTTTGACAACACTACGAACGTAGTCTTCCTTGTCAGCTTGTGCTTATGAAGTTCTGCTCTCGTGATAAGTTCCTCATGTTTGATTCTTGATGGTCCTCTGATGTGGGCTTCCTTGAGGACAAGTTTTGCGTGCTTGAGCATCTAAGACCCTTTTTCATCTTTAGTTGAGTGGCCTGCTTTCATATAAAGGTTAGCAGCCATTTGAGCTTCATTTAGATTAGCTCAGCAGGTCTTCAAGGACAGACTTTGACATGTAGGAGTTTTGGTCAGAATTATTTCTAAACAGTCCTAAGCCTTCTGCTGGTTGAATCTTCTTGACTGAAGTCTTTTGCTTTAACATTCCTTAGTGTGGTCAGATAGACCAAGTACCTGCAAGTTATACATTTCTAATTTTTGGTTCCCATGGTTAAATGGGTCCTGCTAGGTTAGTTTTCTAAACCACTGTTCCTCATATCTTAGGATAATCATCATATTGACCACCATCAGTCGTATTCATGCATATACTTAATTTAGATAATATATTTTGAGATGCATGGTGGTGAGTGTGAGAGAAATCTGCCATTTTAATGGAACACTCTTTTCCTTGATGGTTTCATCATTTGCTAAGTTATGTTCACAAGGTTTAAATGTTCACAGAGTGAGAATCAACTATACGATTTATTAGTATCTGGTTGATTTATGGAGGTGATCAGTTTTTATGAATCTTCAAGATTCTCTTGTAGAACTGATCATACTCTGTGTGTTATTAAACACTTAGACCATAGGTTGTATACACATACTAACCCATCAGCAAAGATTACTTCACACTAAATTATTTTAATCTTGTGATGCTATTATGACCCATTTCAGATTTCTTTTCAAGATGTCATCTTCATCCTAAAGCTTGGATGGAGAAAAAGTTAATAGGCATTTGAGTTTCCACCTTCAGAGTACTTTCTCTCTTCATCTGTTTAGGTAAATTATAATTTCTTAAAAGAATTCTGTTATAGTTCATAAGAAGGTGCAATCATGATGTATATATTTGTATATGAGGGCCGCCTTTTTTTTTTGTCGGTTTCTTAACGGTCATTTATCTAAGATATCTTGAGTTTAGGCATTGATGTGCATATTTTTCTCATTTGCTTACTGATGACTAGTTGCTCCAGTTGACCTTCGATCAATCAGTCGTAGTTTTGAAGATGCAAGCTAAGAGAATATCAGCATCTTTAGTTCTTTGACATTCTTGAGTTCACAAGGTTTACATCCAGTTGTAGGTTGACCAGACATATGATTGAGAAGTTCTTCTTTCTTCTCTGGATAAGCATTACTTAGCATGTATGGCCTTTTCATTTTTTCAGGCTGGTGGATGTTTGATTCTTTTTGGTTGATGTCTCTTTGAGCTTTCTAGCCTGGTCTTCAGACTACAAGATTGACCGTGAGTGAGGATTGGTCGTGTTGATATGACAATCAAGAACATGGACCAATCTGAGAAGCCTCAGGTGTATATGCACATTTACCTGTACACAATATTTCCAACGTGTGAGTTCATCAGCAAATAACAAGTGACTTACTACTAAACTAAGTTTAGAATAATGTTTGTGCCTAGGATCAGACTCAAAGCGATTAGCTTTTGAATGTAGCATGAGAACTTGCTCTAATACCAATTGTTAGTTCCCAGTAGGCACAATAGATCTAGAAGGGGGGGGGGGGTTGAATAGATCCTTATAATTTCAAATACTTTTTCTCGTTTATTTTGTATTGCTAATAATTTAGCATATGACAAACATAAGAATCTTTTCAAGCACAGCAGAATAAGTAAAAGATCCCCTTCATTGATATATTCATAATCATACATACATTGTTAAGTAGAGTTAGTTCGGTGGTAGCGGTTAAAACATACACATATGATTATATAGTTAATGTACATAATGTAAATGACATAAAGTAAAAAACACGAGGGGTTTTAAGTGGTTCGGAGACTCAAGCTCTAATCCACTCTTACGCTTTCAACTAGTAGGATTTCCACTAAGGAAAGGCAGCACCACGAATCACTAAGATTCCTTGAGGCCCGGTGACCTTGGGACTTGATTCACTAAGAACTCTTGAGGCCGTGACCTTGGAACTTCTCTAGTTCCTAGGAACTCTTCAAGCCCAATGAGCTTGGAAACTTCATTTAGTCCCCTCAGGACAAGGACCCCTCGAGCCCCACGGCTTCTTGTTGTTGTAGTTGTTGTTGTTGTTGTTGGTCTTTGAAATTTTGCTAAGATTTCTTTAAGCTACGAACATCTTTTGTACTTAGCGACTTAATGTGGTCCTCTTTCCATTTTTTGCTTGAGTCTGGACCCATCTTCTTTTTGGTGTGGTGATCTTTACTCTTTTCTGCTCATCTTCATCTGATGTCAGCTGTGCACCATCACCATCTAGATTTGCTAAGTCCCTAAGCTTTTGGTAGACTTCTTCTAGGACTTAGCAATCCCTGAACCCTTCTTGAATGTTTTGCAGACATGGTTTTGCACTTGTTCAGTTTCAGCTTTAGGTTCATGGTGATTCGTAGAGTGGCTCTCCTGATCTTCTTTGTACTCTGCCACTTTTCCAAATGATATCTCTTTGGCCTTCTCGGCTCTCAGCTTTGTTGCCATCTTTAATGGCATTCTCATCTTTGTTGAGTGAAGCTTTGATCCGTTTAAGTCCTTCTTCAAAGCTGCTTCACTTCCACCTTGGTAGTCTCACTGTCAGTGAGACTTGTTCTGTTGATCTTTGGTGGAACTCATAGAGTCAATAATAGCATTCAACAACTCAACGATTCTGCAACATGGCAGTCATCAACTACTCTTGATCTTTAAGGCTCTGTTAATTTATACTGCTTTCTAATCTTCCCGTTGGAAAGTAGCCATTGGAAGCTATTCAAATGGCTTCACAGATCTCGAGTTATTTGGTGCAAACTGCAGATGTGACATAACATCTTTTTCTGACTTTCTGACACTGCAGTCTACTATTTCACCTACCCCGTCAGATATGTTACTTTGATGTCTCGGGCAGGTCGACGACTTTATTTCCCCTTTTCTGATTTCTTGATCAGAGGTTGTCCTTGCATCGATGCTCTCAATAAGCATTTGTTCGAATGCCAACCTTTAGATTGAACCGTGGTCAATGCTTTAATCCTCAGTTGTTCGAACTCTACGATTCTGATGCACTTCTTCTTGGACCTGACCGTAGTGTCTTATTGACTGATGCTCATTGACATGTAGAGTTAACACTACGATCTTGAAGAGTGTTCACTTGATCTCTAGTGAAGAACAACTCTTCCTTCTTTCGTGCAGTGCTTGACATACATTTTGCCTCATTTGTTCTCGAGATATTGTTGGCTTGACTCTTTGCTCTGGCCCCTTCTGAATAACAAGACACTTCAGATTTATGGCGTGTCCAGCTCGCTTTCTCCTTGTGATCTCCCGTTCACTTATCATCAATGGACTGACCCAATGCTTAATCACTTTAGCCTTGTCCTTCAGAGGCAGACCAGTATCTTTGTATATACTCCATCAGTTCCTTCTTTGTTTGGAAAACACTACGATCCTAGTTACTTTCAAGATCGTTGTCATCTTTTCACTTGGCAGCTACTGCATATGCTAACTTTCCTCGGTCATTCTTGAAGTCTTCTTATGATCATCTTGTGGAAGACTTCATCTTGAATGGCTTCACAACTCAATCTGGATCTTTGATTGGGTTGATGCTTAGATCTTCGATTAGCTTGCATGCCATTCGTTGAGTGCTCTCGGCTTCCTTTAGGTGAGATGTATCTTTGCGATTATCAACGGAGGCTTCATTCCTTTGGATATTGCAGGAGTGCTCAATTGTTGAGAATCGTTTTTGCTCTACGATTCTTCCTTGGCTTTGTGAGCACATCTGTTGAGATCTTAGCTCTGCACTCTACGATTGACTTTGGTGTGCGAGAACACTCGACTCAAGATCGAGATCTTGACACTACGATTTACGTCGTTGTGCTTGTTGTCTTCATCGATCTTGCTCGACTCGATCTACGCCTTTGATCTGATCGATAGATTCTACGATTACGAGTGTAGTCTCGATACTTGACTTGGCTATTAGTAGACTCTACGACTCGAGTGTAGTCTACGATTCTTGACTTGACTTGGCGGATGCTCGGTCGACTCGTGGGCGGGTGTGCTCTCTACGATTACGAACATGACTTCCTCGGCGGACTACGGCTCAGGAAGCTTTACTCGACACCTACGATCCTTCCTCGTCTCTCACGGAAGTCTACGAACTCCGAGATCTACTATCTTGCAGACTACGATTCTGCCTCGATAGCTCTTGAGTTATCCTTGACTCTCCTGGCGAGACTACGATTTCTGGTAAAGTGTTCGACGATCAGACAAGCCTATCTATTACATCATAAGATCAACCTAACATGTTTTATCTTTCTATGTTTATAGTCCTTGTACGTCATTTCTTTTTAAGGACTTTACAAAGCCGTTTTGCTTATGTAGGATCAACCTAACATATTTGATCAATTCATTCTAAGTCCTTGTACATATGTTTCTATAATCTATCGAGAGGACTTTCTGACTTTTCTTAATGCAAGCATACTTGCATATTCATTCATATATATTATAATCAAATCATATATAAATTGGAATATCATTCACATGTTTATTTCTGACAGTAGTAATACATATTATTATATTTTCTTTTATTTAACATTGCACAAAAATAATGTCAATTGTATACTAAATTTTTTAATCAAAATCATAAATATCCCAAATTTTTTCATATACTCATGAAAATTTAACATATAAAAATCATAATATAAAACTAAGAATTCAAATAATAATTTTTGTTGTTAAATATCAAAAACTAAACTATTAACATACTCAATCACTCTAATTAGAATAGGGCTAAATGATATTTTTGTCCATCTAAGTTGTCATTCACTTTTAAAGTCGTCCTTAAAGTTCATTTTTCGTCAATTAGGTTTTTAAAGTGATATTTTTTAGCGTTTCTGTCCCTTTTACCCAATTTGATTGTAACCTGACCCATTTATCTTTTACCCGAGTCGACATATTTTTCACTTCTGTCCCTCTAAGTTACCCGATTTTATTTTTTTTATATTAAAAAAAACATTATTTTTAAAAAATAGAAAATTTTATTTTTGTAAGAAAATAAGCAAAGTTTCATAAAATATATATTTAACAACAAAACTTTATTTTCAAAAAAGAAAAATATTTTTAAAAAAGAGAGTAAAGTTTAATAAAATATGAATTTAAAAAGTAAAAAAAAATTAAAACTTTAATTTTAGAAAAAATACTTTTTAAAATGAATAAAGTTTCATAAAATATATATTCGAATAAAAAAATAGAATTTTTATTTTTAAGAAATTAGTAAAGTTTCATAAAATATAGATTTAAAAATAAAATAAATAATAAAACTATATTTTCAAAAAAAAAAATTTATTTTTAATAAATGAATAAAGTTAAATAAAATATAGATTCAAAAAAAACTTTATTTTAGGAAGAAAAAATTATTTTTTTCATAAAAATGAGTAAAGTTTTATAAGCTATAGATTCAAAAAATGTAGAACAAAACAACAAAACTTTATTTTAAGAAAAAAAAAAAGAATTTTTATTTTTAAAAAAATGAGTAAAAAGTATCATAAAGTATATATTCATAAAAATAAAAAATTGAAATTTTTGTCAAAATGAGAAAAGTTTAATAAAATATAAATTCAAGGAAATAAAACTTTATTTTCATAAAAAAAATTCCTTGAAAAAATGATTAAAGTTTCATAAAATATAGATTTAAAAAAAGTAAAACAAAAAAATAAAACTTTATTTTCAAAAAAAAGTTAATTTTTTTAAATGTGTAAATTTCATAAATTATAGATTTAAAAAAAGTATAAATAAAAAAGTAACACCTTATTTTAAAAAAATTATTTTTAAAAAATGAATAAAATTTAATAAAATATAGATTCAAAAAAAAGTAAATATAAATTTTTATTTTTCAAAAGATGTAAATTATTTTATGAAATTTACTCATTTAGTTTATTTACTTTTTATTCATTCAATTTAAATTTATTTTACATTTTTATTTTAAACTTTTCTTGAATCTATATTTTATGAAACTTTACTTTTTAAAAATAAATAAAATATCTATTTTTCTAAAAAATTAAATTTTAATTTTTGAATTTATATTTTAAAAACTTTACTCAATTTTTTTAAAATAAATATTTTTGAAAATATATTTTTATTTTCTTAATTTTTAAATCAATATTTTATGAAACTTCTCTTAATTTTAAAAAATAAAAAAATCTATTTTTTTCTAGATATAAATTTAATTTTTTGTTTTAATTTTTGAATCTATATTTCATGACAATTTACTCATTTTTTAAAAATATTATTTTTCTAAAAATAAATTTTTATTTTTTGTTATTTTTTGAAATTGTGCTCATTTTTTAAAAAAAATATATATTTTTGAAAATAAATTTTATTTTTTGAATATATATTTTTGAAACTTTAATCATTTTTTTATTTTTTCTAAAAATAAAGTTTTCTTTTGAAAATAAAAAAAAAATCGGATATTTAGAGGGATATAAATGTAAAAAAGTCGAATGGGGTAAAAAATACATGGTTTGGGTTGGGTTACAGCCAAATCAGGTAAACGGGATAGATACGTCAAAAATATATCACTTTAAAGACTTAATTGACGAAAAATGAACTTTAAAGACGACTTTGAAAGTGAGTGATAACTTGGAGGGACAGAAGTGTCATTTAGCCTTAGAATAGCTCCATTAATAACTTCATTTAAAATTTTTAATATTTGTATCACTTATCCAAAAATAAGTGTTAATTAAATTAAATTATTATTTTTATAAGTTACCAACAATTTAAATGAGATAGTCTTAATTATAAATAAAATTATAATTAAAATGTATTGTATTAAAAAAGGATAATTAAACATATATATATATATATATATATATATATATATAATTTAGAAATTAAAATTTGATAACATACAAGTGTAAATATGTAATTTTATCTATTTAATCAACCCTAAAATTTTCAGTGAGCTACTAATTGTTACTTAAAAACTAAGAGAGAAGGTGTCGGTATATTTCACTCAAAAAATTAATGTTATACTTAATTTGAAATAAAAAAAAAAACTTTGTTAAGTTAGTGCAGCTGAGTTAAGATTTAAAAATAATATCGTCTAGTTTTTAAGCATGATTTATACTCATCAATTCTATACTAAAAAAATATATATATATATATATATATATATATATATATATATATATATATATATATATCAATTTGTCATTTAACAAAATAGTTTTTTTTTATTTTATTGATATTAGTATAAAAGGACTTACCATTGGTAAGTTTGACATTACTATTTAATTACTATGTCACTACGATTAAATCAATAAATTATTAATTTTACAATAAACACAAAATAAAAATATACTTTTAAAATTTAACAAATGAATTTTGTTTTATAAAAGAGATTGAATAACTTGGATATATTTTCAGGTGTAAAATTAAAAATCTCAAATAAGTGTTAAATAGCATGTCATTTTTTTCATTAGTTAATTTGTAATTACCGCAAGACATATTATAATATTAAAAAGTTAATAAAATAATAATTTATGTATTTGTCACACATCTAAGACTCAAATTTTATCAATTTTTCTTATGAAAATATCAATTTCCTTAAATTTTAATGGTAACTTATAGTAACTCTATGAGAACCACAATACTTGGCGCAACGAAGTTTCGACTTGGGGTGAATCGTAAATCCGGACATTCTGGAATCGATCCCCGCCTACAACAAGTGTGAGGGCCAATTAAAAACTGGTTCGTGTGGCCACGGATCACACATTTCTTGACGGAGTCTGTGCGCAAAGCCTGGTCTGGGGTGGGGAGACTTAGTCTGACTGTAGTTGGGAAACTCCACATTAAAATTATAAAAAAAAACTCTATGAGTGTGACAACCCGGAAAATCGGATTGTCCAGAATTTAAGTTTAAAGAATTTGTTATTAATAAAATGAATTTTTATTAATACTATTCCGTGCTATGTGTTTATTAATCGTTCTATAACCTAGAATGATTATTAATCAAGAGGATTCTGACTACGAGCTAGACTGAACGAGTAAGAATTTTCAAAACGAAAATAAAAAATTTTGGAAACAAAAATATTTCTGGGGAAAAAGACGAAATAGGCATTATTCATCCGTTTCTGCTTGGAGATTTATTTTGAATTTACGAGAAGCAGCGTAATGATAGAATTACGAGGCGAGATGGAATATTCAATAATATTTAGGTTATGGCAAAAACGAAGTTTTGCTACTGAACTTAAAAACCTAAGGGTTAGGAAAAGTGAGTTAGAGAATTTTATGATTTCAGTATAATAATTAGAGTTATTATGCGTGAGAAATACGAGTATAATACTAGTTATTATACGAGTATAGTATGAAGATTAGTACGACGTAGAATACGAATATCGTACAAATTATATACGAAGAGAATACGAGAATGGAATGCGTAGAATACGATTAGTCTAAATGGACTTTGAGTTCATGGACTTTGTAGAATCCAAGTGGACTTGGATTATATCAAGTCCAATGGAATGTGTAATCAAGCCCAGAGAAGGCCCAGTAAGAATTAATGTAAGGCCCAATGTTAGATTTAATTAAGCCCGATCCAAGAAAATTAACCGCGGATCGAACCAATGGGTCACCGGATGGGTAAAACCCATGGGGCAACCCATGGGAAAGATCCATGGGCATGTGGGGCGGCCACTTGGCCACCAAGTAAGCGTGGTGGCCAAGTAAACTTGTGGCTAAGCCATGAATAGTAAGGAGGTGGGGGGTGAAATGACCAATTTACCCCTAACCTTGGTTTTCTATAAATAGAAAGCTTAAGTTCATTATTTTGAGCTTTTGAAAATCCTACACTATGAGAAATAGAGAGAGAGAGTTCGGATGGGAGAAGAAGAGGGAGAGAATGAGGAAAAGCTTGCACGAGTGCACGCTTTGTCCGACGAAAGGAGATTAAAGAAGAACAGTAATCCAAACCCTAGTTTCTTCTAATTTTCTTTAAGTTTAATATGTTCAAAAGCATAACTTAATGAAGATAAGAAGTAGATGAAGTTAAGAATGATTTCATATAGTTGAAATCATGAGAAAATGAAGAAATAAGAATTTAGAATTTAGTTTATAAATTTCTTAAGGAAGTATAAGATCCGTAAGGATTTTGAGCGATCCGAATGAATCTTATGAATGAGTAGGTCAAATAAGTAAGGAATGATGTTCTATAACATCAAATTCCAAGAAAAAGTAAAATCGTAATCCAAAATATCTATTAAAACGAAGAACGCGAAGAACACGCGAAGAACGTTGTTGATGGACAAATTTAAAACCATCATAGGATAATTGTTGTTGATGGACAAGTTTAAAACCATCTCGTATAAGTTAGTTGCTTATTGCTTGGTTAGGAACGTTAGAAACGTTCTTGAAGAACGGATTAAAATTGAGCTATAACGAAGTTATGGCAAAATTTTCGTAAAAGATAAACGAGAATTATAGAGTTAGTAAATGAACCCGAACATGTAGGATTTCATAAGAATGTAAGAGAACGTAGAAAACATGAGTCATAGACTCAAGAACAAATGAATTCCGAGTTCGGATGACCGAATTACGGACGAACGAACGAAGAACGTTAAAAACTTAAAACGAACGAAGGGCGATGATTAAGCCAATTGAATGGCATGTTAACGGATTCAGAATGAAGTTCTGTTTGAGGGTAATCGAAGTACGTAAGATAAGGGAGGGAATTGCTTTAGAACGTCCTCATTCTGAGTTATAACGGATAAGATATGAGATTTCAAAGTTAGCGTCTCAAGCTTGTAAAAGACTAAGAAAATTTTTTTAGGTTTCATGCATTTCTCGGCCATGCAGTCATGAAGTCGTGCCTTTGGGGGTAAAGATTTGAATATGAAGTTTGGGCCATTAGCTATCGCTAATTAGGCGCCCACAGTCTTGAAAGAAAAGAAAGGGAAGGCCACGACGCTTGGCGTTGGTGCGAGAGGCAATGCCCAGAAATGAGATTTTTATTGCTCAATTACTGGGGGATGTGCAAGAAAGAAATATGAACATGTAATTCAACTAATGTAACACTTAATTAAGTGTATTAAACCTTAGATGAAGGATGAACGAAAAGATTAAATGAGATTAAAAGATAATGAACGTATTAAGTAAGACATCTCCGTATGTCATTATGCCGTTAACCGGTAAAGCAAGTTGGTCGCGTAAACTAAGTTTATAAGAACGTGAACCCTAAGACGTAAAGTAAAGTAAACCAATGCGTAAGTCAAGTATATGACTAATTGGTATATGTGTTATTTTCTTATGTGCTACATAGGAATTGGAATGAGTAGTTCAGCGTAAACTATAAGTTGTAGCTATGCGTAAGGCAAGTCTCTTAACTTCATTCATATTTTAAATGAATGCTAGTTTCTAAACTTCTCAGATGTTGAACTTGAGAAGTTCTGTCTATGTGCAAATATGTGATATTTGTACAAGCTGTTAGAATATATAAGGCCTTGTGCCACAATGTGAACACTTCGGTGTTTCTATGATATGAACTGTTCTGTGATTGAACTGTTCAATATGAGCATGTTCTGTTTATACATGAACCGTTATTGTTAAGTATGTGCTATTGATTCTAGCCATACAGAATATGAATGAGAGAAAGTAGAGAATGAAAGTATTTCAAAGTGAATGTGATTAATGTTTTAAAATAATAGGAATCGAGATTATTCCTATTATTCAAGCTGCTTCATAACCTTTGTTCGGTTATTGAAGTCTTAAAAGAATGTTTAAATTCTTGAAGTTGTTTGTTCAACTGCTTTGACTTGCTGAGTAATTGAATGCTCACACTTGCTTTAAATAAAAACATTTTCAGCGAACGATGTTAGAAAGAACTTAAGGATCCCGAAAAGATCAAGCTGATCGGTATCCAAAAGAAGTACCATTCATTATATGAATGTGCGTGAAGATCAAGCGAAGACTTGTAATATAGAATGATAGAATTAAACTATAGAATAGTTTAATGAACGATTATGTATCCTTGGTGGCGGATAAAAGTCACTTGTACAAGATGTAATGAATAATATAATTATCATTATTTGGAATGAAAGAGGTTTTAAGGTTTTAGAACCTGGGATTTGAGGATGTATGTTGTTATATTTAATTATATAATGATGTATGTTTGGAAGAAGATGGGATCGTGACGTACAGAATTCAGATGTAAAAATAGATCGAATTTCGGGGCGTTACAATGAGCACATAGTTTTCTTGAAAAACCTCTTCCTTTGAACATTTTTGCTCCTTTGAACATTTTTGCTCCTTTGAGCATCACTCTCCTCGTACAACAGTAAAAGAAACTCATGTTTCACTCCAAAGCACCCTTTTCCCAGATAAGAAATTTAATACCCTTTTCACAAGATAAGAAATTTAATACGATAAGGGATTACAAATGAACTCTATAATTTCTAACAATAACACTGAAATCAAGACACTTATGTTACGTTTGGATTGAAGGAATAGAATGAAAAATAGAATGATTCATTTCATTCTAGTTGAAATGAGTTATTCCATGTGTTCTCCTTCCCCCAAGGAACCAAACATAATTTTTTTCATTCCAATCGCAACTAAACACAATTTTTTCATTCCATATGAATGAGTCATTCCATTCTCACATTCATTACTCCAATCCAAACGTAGTATTAGAGAATTCAAACTATTTCATATACCAACTAATTAGTTTTAAATCATGAATTCAAACTCTAATTGGAAAAAGTTTGAAAACCAAAAACTCGTTTACTTGTTTAATTAAAATAACTCATTATCTATACAAAATATGTGATGTTGTTTGTTATTTATTTTTATAATTTAAATTTATTATTAATGACTTACTTAAAAAAAAATTATTAATGACAACTTATCCTGTAATAACATGTTTAATGATTAGATATCCAAAAATCTGTATTCAGGTGATTATTCATAATCCAACATGAGCTATAACAACCCCTCAAGACATCAAATCGAGAAACGTCCAAAAGTGAAACAATAATTTGAATAAATATGGGTCTTGGATATATCCTATGTATTATATTATAGCCCATACATTTGATAAATTGAAATAAAGTTACTAAAATGCCTCCATTAAGTCCACATCCTCGCCCTGATTCTCTCACCATTAAAAGTATTAGAGAAAAAAAAAGAATTATCGTTTAAGAAATAAGTAGGGTTATAATTAACACTAAAAACAAATATGAATTAATAAAAAGAAGAAAAACTTTGTAATTTTAATATTTAAAATAGTTGTGTATACATTCACATATAACAATATTAAAACAAGTAAAAGACACTAAAGAAAATGGACAGATATAATAATAATTATTAGTAGTAGTAGTATCATTATTATTAGTATCATTAGTATTATTTTGCAATATTTTATTTTTTCCGTTAAAGTCAACTGATATTGACGAATTTTGTAACGGTTTGTAAAAAAATTACAGTTCAATGAGTTGACTGTAAAAATTTTTAATTTAGTAATACATTTGTAAACTGAGATCAAATAGAGTGAAAAAAAGTATATTTAACCTATAAATTAAGTTAATATAGGTTGAGAATGGAGAATAATTTTGATGAAAATGAAGAAATTAGTAATTGGTTTGCTTTTTTTAAAAAATGTTTACCTTTGGAGTATCATGGACTGTTACTATGTTCATGTTATTCACCTCAAAAGTAAATTATATATATATATATATATATATATATATATATATATATATATATTAATTTATCTTGTAGAAAAAGATTTGTCAAGGTTAGTATTTGGTACTATGTCTTTAAGACAATTATGCTCCTCGTATGATGCTCAGAGTTGATAACACTTGTCTCCCAGGATACAATGACACTGTATACTTTAGCAACACTACAAAAAGTATACTCTACGAACAAAAAATAAATGCTCTAACTCTCTCTTTAAATAACTATGAAACTGATAAAAAATAATGCTTAATTGCTTGTGAATGAGTGAATGAGAAGGCTGTTCCCTCCTATCTATTTATAGGAGGGGTTGATAACCCTTCAGATGGGTACTTAGCCCTTGAAAACGATTGAGATGCTACTGAAAAGGAATGGTTGGTATCCTTTGGTCAAAACAACGTAGTTTTGATCAGTTGCAGAATGGGCGCGTCTATTCGGACCTATAAAATGACGTAGCATTAGCATTAGCAGAATACCCTTTCAGTAAATACCGCTTCTCAAAACGACACAGTTTTGACAATAATAAATACCGTTTCTCAAAACGACACAGTTTTGATAATAGAATTAAAAATTTAAAATAAATTTTAATTAAAATTTTAAAAAATTATGTACAAAGACCCAGACCCACGACCCCAAGGTTGGTCGATACCAACGTGGTGGCATAGACGTGTGGGTTGGAAGCAAACTTAGCTAGGTCCTCTCCTTTCCACAAAAGTGGGGTGCCCTTTGGGGCCCTAACCCAAGAGCAATTCCCTTGTATATAAACACATTGAAAATTTAATTCCTAACCTATGTGTGACTTGGTGTTTTCCACATGTATTTATTATCATTTATCATTTCCAAATATGATCTTTGGGAGTTAATATCTCATTCATTACTCTATGGATTTGAGCTTTCAAATACTTAATTTAATCTACTCATGGAGTAGAACACATTAATATATGGAATCATTAAAAATAATTAATGACACCCACATTATTTTAGGCTCAAATTCAAACAATCCCCATATAAATGATATTGACTGTTAGTCTTATGTAAATGTTATGCAGACTCTGAGAGAGAAAGAATTAGAAATCATCTATATTGAGAGAGGTAGCTTTTGGCTTTAAACCTTCCCTTTTGAAAGACTATAGAATTTACTGGTTGTCCAGTGAACGTGGTGTCTTGAACTAACCAATTGTTTGTGTAAATCGAGACAATAGTAATTCACACAGAATCTTTCCAGACATTATTTGATTCTCATGATTTTGTTCATTTTGGCCCCGAACAATCCCAGATTTATGAGTGCTTTAGAGAAGTATAGCGTTATCCATCTCATAGAATTGGCCCAAATCACACTCACATAGGTGATTCTTAAAAGGAGTATGTTCTTTGTGACGCCCCCAAAATAGGTATACATCACCCATTCTAAGTCGCTAGATACATGGTACAGAATTCAAATACAAACTTAATTATACAACTGTCGTGTAAAATATAACAAAACATAGCTGAGAGTTTTAACACGAATATTGTCTTCTAGAAAATATCTAAACTCAAATGGAGTCCTCATTATATTTATTATCACACTATTTTATAAAATAGTGAGGACTACTACAGCCACCATCTCGGACCGTCACTCCATTCCCCGACTAGTTCCGGCTAGGTTCTCATTTTCTGAAGAGAACAATAAAAGCAATAGGGTGAGCTCAACTACCCTAGTAAGTAATATTATGACTAAGATAATGCAAAATAAATTATCGTTAGCCTTCAACAGTGTTAAACTGATAATTAAACAACAAGTTTAACTACAGCGGAACAAGCAATCCATTAGAAGAGTCAAATAGAGCATGATATCTATTATCTTCTATGATTTAAAAAGTTTGTCATCAATCTTATCGCTGAGACTCAACTCAATAGATAATCCACATCACTGAATTATTCATGCACTACAGGCTAAGGATATTCATTAGTATAACATCCATGAATTATCCATGCACTACGGGCCAAGGATATTCTTGTTTCACTAATGATCATGATCATGCCAACAACTGTCCATCAATGCACTACGGGCCAATGAGGACTTTTACCACATCATTTGTAATATTACAGGTCATGATTATACCGAATAATCCCTAGTTATAATCATACCAATCAACAGTCCATCTATGGATTACGGCCAAAGATGACTTTCATCACAATATAAGCAGGTGGATGATGACAATGATATAAGAATTCAATTAAATGAACACAAATGATAAATTTTAAAGATTTATAATTTAATTTATGTAGAATTCAGTAATGTCCAAATTGTCCACATGATACTGCTTTGTGGAGTAAAATTCAAAAATAATATTGTATCAAAAATAATTTGGACCGAAAGAAATCTATTTTGGTCATGAATAGCTCCCCGAGTGAATAGTACCTGAGTGAATAGTACCCGATGAATAGTACTTCATGAATAGTACCTCATGAATAGTACTTTGTGAATAGTAATTCATGAATAGTACCGTATATATGAATAGTGTCGTACGTATGAATTGTGCCATATAAATGAATAATACCCATGGATAGTACTCCGGCATGAAAAGCTTAAAATTAAACAAGAATGTTCAGAAAAATATCCTTGTGAAACGATACTAGATGAAGCACAAATTTCAAGGATATTCTACTAATTTTACGGAGTATAGAAGTAATACTTTAACCAAATGAGTGTAGAATTAGGAGTACAAAATGAAATAATATTACTCCCATGCTACAGAGTATGGAAGAAAATATTATTTCATACAAATATTGAGCAAAAATAATATTCCTTACCTTAGTAGAAGACTGGATACTGCAATAGTGAAGTAGCAGAATACTCTTCTTCTTCCTCTCTATAGTTTCTCTCTCTATAGTTGCTCTTATGAGTCTTAGTAAATTGGTGAGAATGAAAGAAGAAATGAGCTTAGTTTCAATAATTACACGATTAGGGGCTCAAATTATTACAATTTAGTACCTTCATCTTTGCCTCCATTTTTAATTTAGTCCCTCAAGTATTATCAATCTTTCACAACCTCCCCTAATAGTACATGCATGTGAACCAATAGTTCCATGCATGTGAACAAATAGTTATTTTTATGTGAACTAATAGCAATTAATTTCTTATTTATCCGATTAACTACCCGTTTGGTCAATAGTAACAAAACCAGCCAATCACAAAATTACCTCCTTTGAGGGTAATTGGGTCACAGAAGAATTAAAGAAAACTAATTGAACAAACATCTTTAATTAACACAAACTTATTCATCATTAATATTATAACTCACAATATTAACAACTAGATCATTCCCAGAAAAGATAGGGCTTTCTGATAAGGATTTCTCACTATTAGCACGTAATTAGGTGACCAAACACCTTTTCTCGACAAAACTTTCTAGACATCGTCAATAATGTAAATAATAATATGAATAACTTTATCGTCTCAATTATTGATTTAATAATATAAAATATTATGTAGATGACACTGTGACAATAATTGAATCAATAATATGAGAGATACTATGCAGCAATTACTGTGGCAATAATTGAATAAAACTGAGTGACATCTCACGTAAGCATCAATAATCAAAGATACTGTACAATACCGTGTGCTACTATGCAACCACACGTATTACTGTACTTTTACCACTGGGTATTTCAACAGTTTAATTGTAAAACTTTTGCTATTATTTTTATAAAAAGTTATTTATGTCGTTTTCTAACTCCGACAGTAATTCCATTGTAGCGTCCACCAATGATTGTTCCGTCATACGAATATTTCATGTTAAAACGAATATTCCCCGACCAATCGAATATTTTATGACAACTTGCTTACTTTGCAAAATTTGTAAATATTACCCATAATTATTATATCAAATCCACACCATAATATTCAAAAATATATTTCGAGAAAAATTAATCTTTATTCATAAAAGTTGGGGTCTTACAACCTCCCCTTCTTATGAAATTTTATCCTCAAAATTGGGGTACGTACCTGTTATGTCGAAGAAGTGAGGATACCTTGATTTCTTTTTAGATTCTAACTCCAAGGTCATTTCATCAAAATCGTGGTTTCTCCACAAAACTTTGACTTGAGGTATAACCTTGGAGCGTAGAATATGTTCCTTCTTATCCAAAATTTTAATAGGTACCTCTTTATACGTTAAATCTTCTGCTATTTCATCTGGTTCTAATTCAATAATGTTGTTCGGGTCTTCCATATATTTACATAACATAGATATGTGAAAAATGTTATGAATACGAGACACACTTGGCGGTAAGGCGAGTCTATAGGCCACAGTTCCTACTCGATCGAGAATTTTGAATGGCCCAATGAATCGAGGATTGAGATTTCTCTCTTTCCAAATCATGTAACTCCTTTCCATGGAGCAACACGTAATAACACATGATCTCCAATATTGAATTTCATGTCCCTTCGATGAAGATTATCATAACTCTTTTGTTGATCTTATGAGGTCTTTATACATTACCCGATCATTTGAATCTTTTTCGTCGTCATGCGTACCAATTCTGGACCCAACAATGTTGCTTCACCCACCTCATCTCAGCATACTGGAGAACGAAACTTACGTCCATACAACATCACGAATGGAGCCATGCCAATACTTGCTTGAAAACTGTTATTGTAAGAGAATTCCACCAATGGTAAGAACTTGTCTCAACTTCCTTTGAAGTCAAGGACACAGAGTCTTAATAGATCTTTAAGAGTTTGAATAGTCCTCTCCGACTACCCATCCGTTTGAGGATGGTATGACGAACTGAATCATAAATCCGTGCCCATAGCTTTTTAAAAACTAACCCAAAATTGTGAAGTGAATCTTGGGTCTCGATCAGAAACTATGGATACTAGAATACCATGCAGTCTTACAATCTTATTTATGTATATACGAGCAAGACGTTCAAGTGAATAAGTTTCTCGTATAGGTAAGAAATGAGCAGATTTGGTCAATCTATCGACAATGACCCAAATTGCATTTATGCCTTGAGAAACCTTGGGCAGACCAATAACGAAATCCATGGTAAGTGGCTCCCACTTTCAGTCTGGAATTTCAAGTGGTTACAATGGCCTTTTGGCACTTGATGCTCTGCCTTGACACGTTGACAAGTTAAACACCTTGAGATAAACTCCGCTATCTCTCTCTTCATATTGCTCCACCAAAATGAATGTCAAAGATCACGATACATTTTGGTACTCCCAGGATGGATTGCAAATGGTGTGTTGTGTGCCTCCATCATGATTTTATACTTTAAGTCAGAGTCGTTAAGAACATAAAGTCTGGAGTTGACTCGAAGTATTCCTTCTTCATCAATTCTTGTTTCCCGAATATCACCTTTTTGTACTTTCTTCCTCATACGCATTAGCTCTAGGTCTGTAGCTTGAGCAGCTTTAACTTTATTGATTAAAGTCGGTTCTACTCGTATATTTGCCATCATCACATGGGTCCCTGGAGTCTTTAACTCTATCTCCATCCTTTTCAAGTCATATAAAATGGGCCTTTACGCTGACAATATCGCACTCATACCCGCATATGATCTTATACTCAATGCGTTAGCTACTACGTTTGCTTTTCCAAGATGGTATTGAATGGTATGATCGTAATATTTCAACAACTCAAGCCAACGTCGTTGCCGCATGTTGAACTCTTTTTGGGTGAAGAAATATTTGAGGCTTTTATGATCCGTATAGATCTCCACTTTCTCCCCATACAGGTAATGCCTCCAGATTTTAAGCACAAATATGACAGCTGCCAACTCTAGATCATGAGTAGGATAATTCTTCTCATATTCTTTGAGTTGTCGTGAGGCATAGGCTATGACTTTCCCATGTTGCATGAGAACACATCCTAAACCTTTGCTTGAAGCATCGCTGTATATGACAAATCCCTCCGAACCAGATGGTATTGTCAAAACATGTGCTGAAATGAGTCTCATCTTGAGTTCTTAGAAACTATTCTCACATTCCTCGCTGCAACCAAATTTTCTATCTTTTTGAGTCAGCTGAGTTAATGGTGTAGTAATTCAAGAAAATCCTTCCACGAATCTCCGATAATAACCAGCTAAGCCCAGAAAGCTACGTATTTCGGTTACTAACTTCGGTTGCTCCCAGCTTTGAATTGCTTCAATCTTTGCTGGGTCAACAGATATTCCGTGATTTGATATCACGTGCCCAAGGAATGCTACTTCCTCAAGCCAGAACTCTTATTTCTTCAACTTAGCGTATAGCTTGTTTTCACGAAGCTTTTGGAGTATCGCCTCAAGTGTTGCTCATGATCTTCACGACTTTTGGAGTATATGAGGATGTCTTCAATAAAGACAATCACGAAAAAGACCCCAACTTTATGAATAAAGAATAATTTTCTCTCGAAATATATTTTTGAATATTATGGTGATGGATAATATAATGTTATATTAGGGGTAATATTTACAAATTTTGAATAAAAAATTAAGCAAGATATAATGTTTATATAATAGTGGTTTTATAATATTCGATTGGTCTGGGAATATTCGCTTTTTAACAGGAATATTCAGACGATGGCACAATCATTGGTGGACCCCACAACTAAGTATTGTCGTAGTTAGAAAATGACATAATTATCTTTTATAAAAATAACTATGAAGTTTTACCGTTAAACCGTTGAACTACCCCAGTAGTAAAAGTACAAAGAATACGCTGTGGTGGTGCATAGTAGCACACCAGATTGATTATTGATGCTTACGTGAGAAGTCACTCGCTTATACTCAATTATTACTACAAGAATTGTCGTGATCATATCTCTCATATTATTGATTCGATTATTGTCACAGTATCATCTGCATAATATGATATATTATTAAATCAATAATTGAGACGATAAAGTTATTCATATTATTAAATTGCAATATTTACAATGTCTAGAAGTTCTGTCAAGGAGAGGTTTGGTCATCTAATTATGCGCCAATAAGGAGAAATCCTTATCGAAAAGCCCCCTCTTTCCTGGGAACGACCTGGTTGTTAAATATTGTGAGTTATAATATTAATGATGAATAAGTTCGTGTTGATTAAAGATGAAATTGATAGTTCCATTGTGTTGGAATTATTAGTGTTAGTGGAAATCGACATTTATTTCGATATTAATTGATGTCTGGAAGTTATACTGACCAGTCGGGTAATTAATCGGATAAATGAGCAATTAATTGCTATTAATTCACATGATTATAACTATTTGTTCACATGTGTGTACTATTGATTCACATTCTTGTACTATTAGGGGAGTTGGTGCAAGATTGATAATACTTGCATGACTAAGTTAAAAATGGAGGTATAGATGGAGGTACTATACTGTAATTCATATTTTCACATGATTATAACTATTGATTCACATGATTGAACTATTGATTCACATTATTTACTATTAGGGGAGGTGGTGCAAGTTTGATAATACTTGCAGGACTAAATTAAAAATGAAAGAAAAGTTGAAGGTATTATACTGTAATATTTCGAGCCCCAAAACGTGCAATTATCGAAACTATATTTTCCTATAAATAGAAGCTCATTCTTCCTTCATTTCTCACCAATTCACTAAAGCTTATAGAGCAATTATTATAGAGAGAAATTATAGAGAGAAAGAAGAAGAGAAGTCGCTACCTCTCTACTCCAAAGATCCATTTCTTTCTAAGGTAAGGGTATTATTTTTTCAGATTCATGAAGAGAGCTTTTGTTATTCCATTCTTTATTATTATGTTGAATATAACCTATCTATGCAAGTACCGCATATACATGGTGAAATTCTTCTCGTTATTCCATTCTTTATTATTATGTTGGAATAACTGCTCTAATAATCAATTTACATACATGGTGAAATTCTTTCATTATTCCATTCTTTATTATTATGTTGGAATATCTTATTATTTTATTCTTTTCCATTTTATTCCATTCTTTATTATTCGTTGAATATTCATTCTGCATCTATCATGCATGGTGAATTCTTTGTTATTCCATTCTTTATTATTTGTTGAATATCTCTGTTTGCATATGATTACGCTGACACCGGTTCCATTCTTTATTATTCATTGAATAAACCTCTCGTCTCGGTCTATCGCATGTATGGTGAATTCTTTCGTTATTCCATTCTTTATTATTCTGTTGAATATCCTCGTATGCATGCGATTACGCATGACTTCATTATTGGTTCCATTCTTTATTATTATTATCCATTGGAATAACATGTCTATGTGGATTATCACATGCATGGTGAATGATCCTTCGTATTCATTCCTTATTAAATTGTGGAAATGATCTGTCTACGTGGATTACCGCATCTGGTGAAAATCCATTTGCAGTTTCATATATTCTATGATACTCATTTGGTTAAAGTTTTGGCTTCTATACTCCATGAAATTAGTAGAATATCCCGGATATTTGCGCTTCATCCAAAGATCTTTTTCATGGAAATATTCTTCCGAGCATTCTTGAATTTTACTCCACAAAGCAAAGTATCATGTCGACAATTTGACGTAATTGATTTCAAGATAAATTAACTTATAAATCTTTAAAATTTATTCTTGAACTTGTTTTATTGAATTATTATGTCATTGTCATCATCCTCATGCTTATATTGTGATGAAAGTCATCTTTGGCTTACGTGCATAGATGGACTTGGTATGATTATGATCAGGGATTATTCGGTATAATCATGACCTGTAATGTTATAAATGATGTGGTAAAAGTCCTCAGAGAGCTCTCAGTGTAGTGCATTGATGGATTTTTTTGGTATGATTATGACCATGGATTATTTAAGTATAGTCATGACCATTGATGATTTAATGAATATCCTTGGCCCGTAGTGTGCAGGATGACTCGATGATGTGGTTTATTTATTTGTCGTCGAGTCTCAAATGATAAAAATTGATGAAAACATTTTAAATCATAGAAGATAGTAGATATCATGCTCTACTTGACTCTTCTAATGGATTGCTTATTCCGCTGCAGTTAAACTTGATGTCTATTATATTTTATCAGTTTAACATTGTTGAAAACTAATGATAATTTATTTCGCATTATCTTAGTCATAATATTTTTATCGGGCTAGTTGAGCTCACCCTTTCTTTCATTGTTCTCTTCGTGAAATGAGAACGTAGTCGGGACTAGTCTGGGGAATGGAGTGACGGTCCCAGATGATAGCATTAGTAGTCCTCACTATTCGTTAAAATAGTGTGACAATAAATGTAATGAGGACTCCATTGAGTGTGGATATTGTCTAGATGACAATATTCTTATTAAAACTCTTAGATTATATGTTTTGTCGTATTTTACACGATCGTTGTATAATTAAGTTGTATTTGAATTTTTGTACCATGTATTTGGCGACTCAAGATGGGTGATGTATACCTATTTTGGGGGCGCCACAGTTGGTATCAAAGCTTAGGGATATGATCCCTGGCTGAGATGTGAGACAAGAACTAGGAGGGGAGAGACGGGAATTCCTTCGCTAGTATGACCTACCTAAGTTTATTTGGTATTTAATTGGTCTCACGAGAGTATAGGGATAATATGTGATATGTTAATTAACCCTTGTTTTGTGGCAAGATTTGAAAATGGCATCCCAAAATGTTGAGATAAACAATGAAGCACATGAGACCGCTGAGTCACCCATGATTAATGCCTGTGATAATGTGCAACAGAAGACAATAATCCTCATAAAAACAATAACACCGATGAAATGGTGAACGATGGATGTTTCAGAGGTTTTATGCAATTCATGCAACATCAAAGTAAAGTGGCTCCTCATCCAAAATGCAGTGGAAACACCGACAACTCTGACTGGTCACCGCTAAGCAATTTCAAGGAGTGGGACCACCCGAGTTTTTTGGAGAGCCAAAACCACTTAAGGCGGAGACGTGGATAAAGCAGAGATCAACAAGATATTTGATGTCTTGGGATGCTCCGAGGAGCAAAAAAGGTTCCTTTGCCACCTTCATGTTATGAAAGCAGAGGCAGATTATTGGTGTGGAATCAGAAAGCGACTCAACTCGCCAGACTCAAAATGTCTTGGGAGAAGTTCCAAGAGTCGTTTCAACGACAAGTACTTTCCCGAAAGTATTCATCACATGAAGGAGGTAGAGTTCATCAAGCTTGAGCAAAACAATATGACCGTGGCGCAAAGACGAAGCTAAGTTTGTCGAGTTATCTCGGTCCATGTCCCACTTGGTTGATAATGAGGAGAGAATGACGCGGATGTTTCTAAGAGGTTTGAAACCCGAGAGATACGTCAATACCTAATTTCTCACAAACCTGTGTTTGTATTCGAGATGTTGTGAATAAGGCTCGCTTATTGAGAGCGCGATAATGAGTCAACCCAACCAAGAGAGAGAGCAACCGACAAGTCGATAATACCAGTGGTAGCAAATCATCAAGCAATGGTGACAACAAACGTGGAGGGAATCAACATGCCGTAGAAATGATAATCACTGGTGGTAATCATGGCCATGACAATAAGAGTGGACATTTCAAGAAGAGGAGATTCAACAAGGATGGAAAGACGTCAAGACCAAAGACTGTTGTTAAGGAAGGAGAACGACCACTCATCATATGTTACAAATGTGGAGGGAAGGACACATAAGTCCAAACGCGCATGCGATGCAAATCCAAAGCATGTTATAATTGTGGAAAAGAAGGTCACCTAGCCCGATTTTGTCGTGCACCAAAGTCAAGTCCAGCTGGGATGGAGGCATCAAAGGGTGTCCCAGATAAGACAAAACCGGTAGTTCAAGGGAGAGCGTTTGTCGTAACCTCCCAAAAAGTGAGGAATCCGAACGAGGTGATCACGAGTAAGCTAATCATAAACTCTAGCGAAGTTTATACTTTATTTGATACCGGTTCTACCCATTCCTTTATTTCTCCTACTTACGCTCAACGTTTAAATTTGACTCTGGAGAAATTAGACTTTGACTTATCTGTTGAAACTCCATTGGGAGAAACCTTCATTACATCCACGGTTTATAAGTCTTGTTTGATTCAAATCGATAACCGCACGTTACCTGTCGATCTTATTTCTTTGAAAATACTTGCATTTGATGTGATTTTAGGGATTGATTGGTTAACTACTCATCATGCTAAAATCGATTGTTTTCGTAAGGTTGTTAGCTTTCATATTCCTAACCAACCTATTATGCGAATTCAAGCAACCAAACCACTAAAATCAATCACTGTCATATCAAGTCATAAAGCTATTCATTTATTGAAAAATGGATGTCAAGCTTTCTTAGCCCATGTCACGGATTTAAATAAAGATACGTCAGATTTGAATGATATTTCTATTGTTAATAAATTTCTTGACGTATTCCTGAAGAACTTCCTGGCCTACCCCCAGAGCGTGAAATTGAATTTTGTATCGACCTTGAATCCGGTACAAAACCCATTTCCAAAGCCCCATATCGAATGGCTCCTATTGAACTTCAGGAGTTAAAAACCCAACTACAGGAATTGTTAGACATCGGTTTCATTCATCCTAGTACGTCTCCTTGGGGTGCTCCTGTTCTATTCGTGAAGAAGAAAGATGGAAGTATGCGACTTTGTATTGATTATCGGGAGTTGAATCATGTCACCATCAAAAATAGGTACCCATTGCCTCGCATTGATGACCTGTTTGACCAGTTGCAAGGAGCCAAATTCTTTTCAAAGATTGATCTTCATTCCGGATATCATCAGTTGAAGATTAAAACTGATGACATTCCAAAGACTGCTTTCAAAACTCGGTACGGGCATTATGAATTCCTAGTCATGTCTTTTGGATTGACTAATGCTCCTGCTGCCTTCATGGATATGATGAACCGAGTATTCAAGGAATATTTGGATCACTTTGTGGTCGTCTTTATTGATGACATCCTCATATACTCCAAAACCCGTGAAGACCATGAGCAACACTTGAGGCTGATACTCAAAAAGCTTCGTGAAAACAAGCTTTATGCCAAGTTGAAGAAATGCGAGTTTCGGCTCGAGGAAGTTGCATTCCTTGGGCACGTGATATCAAATCATGGAATATCATTGATGACCGCAAAGATTGAAGCAATTCAAAGTCGGGAGCAACCTAAGTCAGTGATCGAAAGCACGTAGCTTTCTTGGCTTTAGTCAAGTGGTTATTATCGGAGATTCGTAGAAGGTTTTTTCGAATCGCTACTCCATTAACTCACCGACTCAAAAGATACAAAATTTGGTTGGAGCGAGGAATGTGAAAAGAGTTTTCAAGAACTCAAGAGGAGACTCATTTCAAAGACTGCTCGACAATACCATCCTGCTCTTGAGGGATTTGTCATCTACAAAGTGATGCTTCGTGCAAAGGGTTAGGATGTGTTCTCATGCAACATGGGAAAGTCATAGCCTATGCCTCTCGATAACTCAAAGAATATGAGAGGAATTATCCTACTCATGATCTAGAGTTAGCAAAGCAAATGCTCATTTTGCGCTTAAGATTTGGAGGCATTACCGTGATGGAGAGAAGGTGGAGATCTATACGGATCATAAAAGCCTCAAATATTTCTTCACTCAAAAGGAACTCAACATGCAAAGCAACGACGATGGCTTGAGTTGTTGAAAGATTATGATCATACCATCCAATACCATCCCGAAAAGCGAACGAAAGTAGTCGACGCGATCGATTGAGTAGAAGATCATATGCGGGCACGAGTGCAATATTGTCACAACGCAAAGGCCCATTTTGTATGACTTGGAAAGGATGGAAATAGATAGAGTTAAAGACTCAGGACCCATGTGATGATGATGGCGAATATATAAGTGGAACCGACTTTAATCGATAAAGTTAAAGCTCAAAACTGACGAGCCGACCGCGATGTATGAAGAAGAAAGAAGAAGAAGAAAGTGCAAGAAGGTGCTATTCGAAGCAAGAATCGATGAAGAAGGAATACTTGAGTCAACTCCAGACTTTGTGTTCCTAACGATTCGACTTGAAGTATAAAATCATGATGGAGGCGCACAACACACCGCTTGTAATCCATCTCGGGAGTACCAAATGTATCGTGATCTTCGACATACATTTTGGTGGAGCAATAATAGAGAGAGAGATAGCGGGTTTATCTCAAGGTGTCTAACTTGTCAACGAAGTCAAGGCGGAGCATCAAGTGCCAAAAGGTCCATTGCAACCACTTGAAATTCCGTAATGGAAGTGGGAGCACATTACCATGGATTTCAAGCATCGGTCTTCCCAAGGTTTCTCAAGGCATAGATGCGATTTGGGTCATTGTTGATAGATTGACCAAGTCGCTTCATTTCTTACCGATACGAGAAACTTATACACTTGAACGCTCTTGCTAGTATGTATATAAACGAGATTGTAAGATTGCATGGTATGCCAGTATCCATAGTTTCTGATCGAGACCCAAGATTCACTTCAAGATTTTGGGTTAGTTTGCAAAAAGCTATGGGCACGGATTTACGATTTAGTTTGGCATATCATCCTCAAACGGATGGGCAGTCGGAAAGGACTATTCAAACTCTTGAAGATTTATTAAGACTCTGTGTCCTTGACTTCAAGGGAAGTTGGGACAAGTTCTTACCATTGGTGGAGTTTTCCTACAACAATAGTTATCAAGCAAGTATTGGCATGGCTCCATTTGAGGCGTCAGATGGAAGAAAGTGTCGTCGTTCTCCAAAGATGTTGGGATGAGGTGGGTGAAAGCAACGTTGTTGGGACCGGATTTGGTACGTATGACTACGAAAAAAGATTCAAACGATCCGACAACGTATAAAAACCTCACAAGATCGATAAAAGAGTTATGTTGATCTTCATCGAAAAAGACGTGGAATTCAATATCGAGATCATGTGTTGTTACGTGTTGCTCCATGGAAAGGAGTTACAAGATTTGGAAAGAGAGGAAAGCTCAATCTCGATTCATGGCCCATTTTTAATCCTCGATCGAGTAGAATCGTGGCCTATAGACTCGCTTTTACCGCCAAGTATGTCTCGTGTTCATAACGTTTTTCACATATCTATGTTACGTAAATATGTGAAAGACCCAAAACCATATTATTGAATTAGAACCAGACGAGATAGAGGAAGATTTAAACGATATGAAGAGTTACTTGTTAAAATCTTGGATAAGAAGGATCATATTCTACGCTCTAAAGTTATACCTCAAGTCAAAGTTTTGTGGAGAAACCACGATGTGGAAGAAATGACCTGGGAGTTAGAATCTGAGATGAAATCAAGGTATCCTCACCTCTTCGATATACCATGTACGCACCCTAATTTCGAGGATGAAATTTCATAAGAAGGGGAGATTGTAGACCCCAACTTTTATGAATAAAGAATGATTTTCTCGAAATATATTTTTGAATATTATGGTGTGGATTTGATATAATGTTATAGTTGTGGGTAATATTTACAAATTTTGCAAAGTAAGCAAGTGGTTATATAATATTCGATTGGTCGGGGAATATTCATTTTTAACAGGAATATTCGTACGACGGCACAATCATTGGTGGACCCCACAACGAAAGTATTGTCGTAGTTAGAAAACGACATAATTATCTTTTTATAAAAATAACGGCGAAAGTTTTACCGTTAAACTGTTGAACTACCCGGTAGTAAAAGTACAGTAATACGCGTGTTTGCATAGTAGCACACGGTATTGATTATTGATGCTTACGTGAGAAGTCACTCAGTTATACTCAATTATTGCTACAAGAATAATCTTGTGATCATATCTCTCATATTATTGATTCGATTATTGTCACAAAGATCATCTCGCATAATATGATATATTATTAAATCAATAATTGAGACGACAAAGTTATTCATATTATTAAATGCAATATTTACAATGTCTAGAAGTTCTCACAAGGAGAGGTTTGGTCATCTAATCGCGCGCCAATAAGGAGAAATCTTATCTAAAGCCCCTCTTTCCGGGAACGAATTGGTTGTTAAATATTGTGAGTTATAATATTAATGATGAATAAGTTCGTGTTGATTAAAGATGAAATTGATAGTTCCATTGTGTTGGAATTATTAGTGTTAGTGGAAATCGACATTTATTTCGATATTAATTGATGTCCTGGAGGTTATATTGATAAATCGGGTAATTAATCGGATAAATGAGCAATTAATTGCTATTAATTCACATGATTATAACTATTTGTTCACATGTGTGTACTATTGATTCACATTCTTGTACTATTAGGGGAGTTGGTGCAAGATTGATAATACTTTGTATGACTAAGTTAAAAATGGAGGTATAGATGGAGGTACTATATTGTAATTCATATTTTCACATGATTATAACTATTGATTCACATGATTGAACTATTGATTCACATTATTTACTATTAGGGGAGGTGGTGCAAGTTTGATAATACTTGCAGGACTAAATTAAAAATGAAAGAAAAATGGAAGGTATTGTACTGTAATATTTTGAGCCCCAAAACGTGCAATTATCGAAACTATATTTTCCTATAAATAGAAGCTCATTCTTCCTTCATTTCTCACCAATTCACTAAAGCTATAGAGCAATTATTATAGAGAGAAATTAGAGAGAAAGAGAAAGAAGAAGAGAAGTCTCGCTACCTCTCTATTCCGGTATCCAGTATTTCTTTTCTAAGGTAAGGGGTATTATTTCTTTATTATTCATGAAGAGAGTTATTTTTATTATTCCATTCTTTATTATTATATTGGAATAAATAACCGTCTATGCCAAGCACCGCATACATGGTGAAATTCTTCGTTATTCCATTCTTTATTATTCATTGGAATATCTATTCATGCATGCTGTGCATCGCATTATCGTGAGATTCTTCTAGTTCCATTCTTTATTATTCTATTTGAATAACTTTTCGTGCTCATTTTATTTATCGCATGCATGGTGAATTCTTTGTTATTCCATTCTTTATTATTTCGTTGGAATATCCTGCTCATGCGAGATTACGCTAGACTCGGTTCCATTCTTTATTATTCATTTGGAATAACTATGCGTAATCTGTGCTAGGGTCTATCGCATATATGGTGAATTTTTCGTTATTCCATTCTTTATTATTATTATTGAATATATCACATATCATGTAAGGATTACGCATGAATCGGTTTCATTCTTTATTATTATGTTGGAATAACTCGTCTATGTGGATTATCACATGCATGGTGAATGATCCTTCGTATTCATTCCTTATTAAATTGTGGAAATGATCTGTCTACGTGGATTACCGCATGGCGGGTGAAAATCCATTTGCAGTTTCATATATTCTATGATACTCATTTGGTTAAAGTTTTGGCTTCTATACTCCATGAAATTAGTAGAATATCCCGGATATTTGCGCTTCATCCAAAGATCTTTTCATGGAAATATTCTTTCGAGCATTCTTGAATTTTACTCCACAAAGCAAAGTATCATGTCGATAATTTGACGTAATTGATTTCAAGATAAATTAACTTATAAATCTTTAAAATTTATTCTTGAACTTGTTTTATTGAATTATTATGTCATTGTCATCATCCTCATGCTTATATTGTGATGAAAGTCATCTTTGGCTTACGTGCATAGATGGACTTGGTATGATTATGACCAGGGATTATTCAGTATAATCATGACCTGTAATGTTATAAATGATGTGGTAAAAGTCCTCAGTAGCCTGTAGTGCATTGATGGACAGTTTTTGGTATGATTATGACCAGGGATTATTCGGTATAGTCATGACCATTGATGATTTAATGAATATCCTTGGCCCGTAGTGGTGGATGGATTCGATGATGTGGTTTATTTATTAATTTCGAGTCTCACGATAAAAATTGATGAAAACATTTTAAATCATAGAAGATAGTAGATATCATGCTCTACTTGACTCTTCTAATGGATTGCTTATTCATCGCAGCTTAAACTTGATGTCTATTGTATTTTATCGGTTTAACATTGTTGAAGACTAATGATAATTTATTCGCATTATCTTAGTCATAATATTCTTATCGGGCTAGTTGAGCTCACCCTTTCTTTCATTGTTCTCTTTCGGAAATGAGAACGTAGCCGGGACTAGTCGGGGGAACGGAGTGACGGTCGAGATGATAGCATTAGTAGTCCTCACTATTCTGTTAAATAGTGTGACAATAAATGTAATGAGGACTCCATTGAGTGTGGATATTGTCTAGATGACAATATTCTTATTAAAACTCTTAGATTATGTTTTGTCGTATTTTTTATTGTTGTATAATTAAGTTGTATAATTAAGTTGTATTTGAATTTTGTACCATGTATTTGGCGACTCAAGATGGGTGATGTATACCTATTTTGGTTTGACGTATTTTTGTTTAAATCTATGACATGGGCTAAATTAGCTTAACATTCGTTTTTCAATAAACGAATAGCTTTATGGCTTGATATGACAGTGATTGTCTTTAGTGGTTTGGTTGCTTGAATTCGCATAATAGGTTGGTTAGGAATATGAAAGCTAACAACGTTATGAAAATAATCAATTTTAGCATGATGAGTAGTTAAACAATCAATCCTAAAATTACATTAAATGCAAGTAATTTCAAAGAGATAATATCGACAGGTAATGTGTGGGTGCCAATTTGAATCAAACAAGATTTACAAATAGTGGATGTAATGAAGGTTTCCCCTAACAAAGTTTCAACAGATAAGTTAAAGTCTAATTTCTCCGGAGTCAAATTTAAACGTTAGGCGCAAGTAGGAGAAATAAAAGAATAGGTAGAACCGGTATCAAATAAGGTATAAACTTCGCAAGAGTTTATGATTAATTAGCTTACCCGTGATAACTTTGTTCGAGTTCTTCGCTTTTTGGGAGGTCACAAAAAATGCTCTTCCTTGAACTACCAACTTTGACTTGTCTGGTACGGCCTTTGGTGTCTCCATCCTAGCTGGACTTGACTTTACTACACGACAAAATAGGGCTAGATGACCTTCTCTTCCGCAATTATAACATGCTTTGGACTACATCGTGTAGTTTGGACTAATGTGTCCATGCCCTCTACATTTGAAGCATACGATCGGTGGTCGTTCTCCTTCCTTAAAAATGGGTGTTGGTGCTGCTGTCTTTCCATCATTGTTGAACCTTTTCTTCTTGAAATTACCACTTCTATTATCTTGGCCATGATTATCACCGAAGTGGTTACCATTTCTGGCATGTTGATTCCCTCCACGTTTCTTGTCACCGCTTCGATGACTGCTACCACTGGTATTATCGATTTGTCGACTGCTCTCTCTTGGTTAGGTTGACTCATTATCGCGCTCTAATAACTTAGCCCTATTCACAACATCTGAATACGAGCAAATTTTGTAAGAAATGAGGTATTAACGTATTTCAGGTTTTAAAACTCACAGAAACATTCACGTCATCCTCTCTTTATTATCTACCAAATGGGATGCAAATTGGGATAACTCCGTAAACTTAGCCTCATATTGCGACACGGTCATATTGTTTTTCTCCAGCTTGATGAACTCTACCTCTTCCATATGACGAATACTTTTGGGAAAGTACTTGTCGTTGAACAATTCTTGGAACCTCTCCCAAGACATTTTGAGTGCGACAGGCTGAGTACATTTTACTGATTCCCACCAGTAATCTGCCTCTCCTCTCAACATGAAGGTGGAAAAGGGAACCTTTTGCTCCTTGGAGCATCCCAAGACATCAAATATCTTGGTGATCTTCTTTATCCACGTCTCTGCCTTTAGTGGTTCTGGTTTTCTCAAAAACTTCGGTGGTCCCAGCTACTTGAACTGCTTAGTAGTGACCATCCGAGAGTTGCTAGTGTTTCCACCTATATTTTGAATAGGAGTCTCTCTCTCGCCTGATATTGCATGAATTGCATAAAGCCTCTGAAAATCCCATCGTTCATCATTTGGTCGGTGTTGTTGTTTACATGAGGATTGTTGCCTTCCTGATGCACATTATCCTGGTTATTGATCTGTGGTGACTAAACGGTCTCCTGTGCTCCATTGCTTATCTCACCATTTTCATATGTCATTTTTAAACACTACCGCAAAACAAGGGTTAATTGACATGCCACATATTATTCCTATATTCTGACCGACCAATTAAATAACAAATAAACTTAGGTAGGTCATACTAGCGAAGGAATTACCCGTCTCTCCCTCCTAGTTCTAGTCTTACATCTCAGCTAGGGATCATATCCCTAAGCTTTGATACCAACTGTGACGCCCCCAAAATAGGTATACATCACCCATTCTGAGTCGCCAAATACATGGTACAAAATTCAAATACAAACTTAATTATACAACTATCGTGTAAAATACGACAAAATATAGCTGAGAGTTTTAACACGAATATTGTCTTCTAGATAATATCCAAACTCAAATGGAGTCCTCATTATATTTATTATAACACTATTTTATAAAATAGTGAGGACTACTACAACCACCATCTTGGACCGTCACTCCATTCTCCGACTAGTTCTGGCTACGTTCTCATTTCCTGAAGAGAACAATGAAAGCAAAAGGGTGAGCTCAACTATCCCTGTAAGAAATATTATGACTAAGATAATGCAGAATAAATTATCATTAGCCTTCAACAATGTTAAACTGATAATTAAACAACAAGTTTAACTGCAGCGGAACAAGCAATCCATTAGAAGAGTCAAATAGAGCATGATATCAACTATCTTTTATGATTTAAAAAGTTTATCATCAATCTTATCACTGATACTTAGCTCAATAAATAATCCACATCACTGAATTATCTTTGCACTACGGGCCAAGGATATTCATTAGTATCACGTCCATGAATTATCCATGCAATACGGGCCAAAGATATTCATGTTATTATCAATGGTCATGATCATGCCAACAACTGTCCATCAATGCACTATGGGCCAATGAGGACTTTTACCACATCATTTTTAATATTACAGGTTATGATTATACCGAATAATCCTTGGTCATAATCATACCAATTAACAATCTATCTATGCACTACGGCCAAAGATGACTTTCATCACAATATAAGCATGAGGATGATGACAATGATATAATAATTCAATTAAATGAAAGTAAAGGATAAATTTTAAAGATTTATAATTTAATTTATCAAGAATTCAATAATCTCCAAATTGTCAACATGATACTGCTTTGTGGAATAAAATTCAAGAAATATTATATCAAGAATAATTTGGACCGAAAGAAATCAATTTTTGTCATGAATAGTACCCTGGGTGAATAGTACTCGAGTGAATAGTACCCTGTGAATAGTACTTCATGAATAGTACTTTGTGAGATCTCGAATTTTAGGAAATAAAAGTATTCAATTTTTATATTTTGGTAAATAGTTAAATTGATAAAAGGTTAAAGTTAAGGGTGATATTTGAAAATTTTTCAAAGTAAGAAAGTTTTTATAAAATAATCGGTGATAAAAGTATAGTAATACACGTGGTTGCATAGTAGCACATGATATTGTACAGTATCTTTGATTATTGATGCTTACATGAGAAGTCACTCAGTTATACTCAATTATTGCTACAATAATTGCTGCATCATATCTCTCATATTATTGATTTAATTATTGTCACATTATCATCTACATAATATGTTATATTATTAAATCAATAATTGAGACGACAAAGTTATTCATATTATTATTTGCAATATTAACAATGTCTAAATGTTCTGTCAAGGAGAGGTTTGGTCACTTAATTGCGAGCCAATAAGGAGAAATCCTTATCGGAAAGCCCCCTCTTTCCTGAGAATGACCTGGTTGTTAAATATTGTGAATATTAATAATGAATAAGTTTGTGTTCATTAAGGATGAAATTGATAGTTCCATTGTGTTAGAATTATTAGTGTTAGTGGAAATCGACATTTATTTTGATAATAATTGATGTCTGGAGGTTATATTGACCAATCGGGTAATTAACCGGATAAATGAGCAATTAATTGCTATTGATTCACATGATTATAACTATTTGTTCACATGTGTGTACTATTGATTCACATTCATTAACTATTAGGGGAGTTGGTGCAAGATTGATAATACTTGCATGACTAAGTTAAAAATAGAGGTATAGATGGAGGTACTATACTGTAATTCATATTTTCACATGTCTAGAACTATTGATTCACACGATTTACTATTGATTCACATGATTTACTATTAGGGGAGATGGTGTAAGTTTGATAATACTTGCAGGACTAAATTAAAAATGAAGGAAAAGATAAAGGTATTATACTGTAATATTTCGATCCCCAAAACGTGCAATTATCAAAACTATATTTTCCTATAAATAGAAGCTCATTCCTTCATTATTTTTCACCAATTCACTAAAGCTATAGAGCAATTATTATAGAGATAAATTATAGAGAGGAAGAAGAAGAGAAGTCCGCTACCTCACTATTCCAAATTATCCGCTTTTCTTCTAAGGTAAGGGATATTATTATTATAGTAAGGGGTATTATTCCTTCGTATTCATGAAGAGAGTTATTTTCTTTCAATACTTTTAAGGGTTTTTATTCCATTCTTTATTATTATGTTGGAATAACTTTGCATACATCAAGCAACCGCATACATGGTGAAATTCTTACATTATTCGATTCTTTATTATTACATTGGAATAACCATGCATCTTGCGGCCTATCGCATGCACGGTGAATTCTGTTGTTATTCCATTCTTTATTATTACATTGGAATATATCACATCTATGCGGATTACACATGACCTGGTTCCATTCTTTATTATTCTGTTGGAATATCATGTATGTGTGGATTACGTATGACCTGGTTCCATTCTTTATTATTACATTGGAATAACTTTGTATGCTATGATCTATCGCACGCACAGTGAATTATTTCGTTATTCCATTCTTTATTATTCTATTGGAATAACCTGTCTACGCGGACTACCGCATACATGGTGAATTCTTCTATTATTCCATTCTTTATTATTATGTTGGAATAACCTGTCTATGTGGATTACCACATGCATGGTGAATGATCCTTCGTATTCATTCTTTATTAAATTATGGAAATGATCTGTCTATGTGGATTACCGCATGGCGGGCGAAAATCCATTTGCAGCTTCATATATTCTCTTATACTCAGTTGGTTAAAGCTTTGGCTTCTATACTCCATGAAATTAGTGGAATATCCTTGATATTTGCGCTTCATCCAGTATCTTTTCATGGAAATATTCTTCTGAGCATTCTTGAATTTTACTCTACAAAGCAGTATCATGTTGACAATTTGGACGTTATTGATTTCAAGATAAATTAACTTATAAATCTTTAAAATTTATCCTTGAACTTGTTTTATTGAATTATTATGTCATTATCATCATCCTCATGATTATATTGTGATTAAAGTCATCTTTGGCTTACGTGCATAGATGGACTTGGTATGTTTATGACCAGGGATTATTCAGTATAATCATGACTGTAATGTGATGAATGATGTGGTTAAAGTCCTCATTGGCCTGTAGTTCATTGATGGACAATTATTGGTATGATTATAACCAGGGATTATTCGGTATAATAATGACCATTGATGATTACATGAATATCCTTGGCCGTGGTACAGGGATGATTCGATGATGTGGTTTATTTATTAAGTTGAGTCTCAGCGATAAAGTTGATAAAAAAACTTTTTAAATCATAGAAGATAATAGATTTTATGCTCTACTTGACTCTTCTAATGGATTTCTTATTCCGCTGCAGTTGTTGATCTAAAACTTGTTGTCTATTATATTCTATCAGTTGCTATACTGTTGAAGGCTAAGGATAATTTATTCTGCATTATCTTACTCATAATATTTCTTACTGGGCTAGTTGAGCTCACCCTTTTCTTTCACTATTCTCTTCAGGAAATGAGAATATAGCTGGGACGAGTCGGGGAATGGAGTGATGGTCCAGGTGGTTGTTTTAGTAGTCCTCGCTATTCTATAAAATAGTGTGATAATAAATGTAATGAGGACTCCATTGATTGTGAATATTGTCTAGATGACAATATTCTTATTTAAACTCTTAGCTATGTTTTGTCGTATTGTACACGACAGTTGTATAATTAAGTTTGTAGTTGAGTTCTGTACCAAGTATTTGGCGACCCAAGATGGGTGATATATACCTGTTTTGGGGGCATCACAGTTGGAATCAAAGCTTAGGGATATGATCCTGGTGAGATGTGAGACAAGAACTAGGAGGGGAGGCGGGAATTCTTCGCTAATATGACCTACCTAAGTTTATTTGTTATTAAATTGGTGAATTCGTAATATAGGGATAATATATGGCATGCCAATTAACCCTTATTTTGAAACTATATTCTAGAATGATATCTGAAATACAAGAGATGAGAAATGGGAAAATCATGATAGAGAGGAAATAACGGGGAAGGTACAATTCAAAAAGAAAGCAAGGTATTCTCATCTCTTCAAACTACCAGGCACGTAAATTTTGAGGGCAAAATTTTATAAGGAGGGGAGATTGTGAGATCCCAAATTTTATGAAATAAAAGTATTCAAATTTTCTATTTTGGTAAATAGTTAAATTGAAAAAAGGTTAAAGTTAAGGGTGATATTTAAAAAAATTTCAAAGTAAGAAAGTTTTCATAAAATAATCGGTGATAAAAGTGTAGTAATACGCGTGGTTGCATAGTAGCACACGATATTGTACAGTATCTTTGATTATTGATGCTTACGTGAGAAGTCACTCAGTTATACTCAATTATTGCTACAGTAATTGCTGCATCATATCTCTCATATTATTGATTCAATTATTGTCACAGTATCATCTGCATAATATGTTATATTATTAAATTAATAATTGAGACGACAAAGTTATTCATATTATTATTTGCAATATTAACAATGTCTAGAAGTTTTGTCAAAGAGAGGTTTGGTCACCTAATTGCGCGCCAATAAGGAGAAATCCTTATCAGAAAGCTCCCTCTTTCCTGAGAACGACTTGGTTGTTAAATATTGTGAATTATAATATTAATAATGAATAAGTTCTTGTTGACTCTTCTAATCGATTGCTTGTTCTGCTATAGTTGTTGATCTAAAACTTGTTGTCTATTGTATTCTATCAGTTGTTATACTGTTGAAGGCTAAGGATAATTTATTTTGCATTATCTTAGTCATAATATTTCTTACTGGGCTAGTTGAGCTCACCCTTTTCTTTCACTATTCTCTTCAGGAAATGAGAATATAGCTGGGACGAGTCGGGGACTGGAGTGATGGTTCAAATGGTTGTTTTAGTAGTCCTCACTATTCTATAAAACAGTGTGACAATAAATGTAATGAGGACTCAATTGAGTGTGGATATTGTCTAGATGACAATATTCTTATTTAAACTCTTAGCTATGTTTTGTCGTATTGTACACGACAGTTGTATAATTAAGTTTGTAGTTGAGTTCTGTACCAAGTATCTGGCGACCCAAGATGGGTGATGTATACCTGTTTTGGGGGCATCACATACTTTGTGAATTGTTTCATACATATGAATAGTTCCATACAAATGAATAGTGTAATATAAATGAATAGTACCCATGAATAGTACTCCAGCATGAAAAGCTTAAAATTTAACAAGAATAGTCAGAAAAATATCCTTGTGAAACGATACTAGATGAAGCGCAAATTTCAAGGATATTTTACTAATTTCACAGAGTATAGAAAGTATGGAAGAAAATATTATTTCATACGAATATTGAACAAAAATAATATCCCTTAGCTTAGTAGAAGATTGGATACTGCAATAGTGAAGTAGCAGAATACTCTTCTTCTTCCTCTCTATAGTTTCTCTCTCTATAGTTGCTCTTGTGAGTCTTAGTGAATTGGTGAGAATGAAAGAAGAAATGAACTTCTATTTATAGGAAAACATAGTTTCGATAATTGCACATTTAGGGGATTGAATTATTACAGTTTAGTACCTTCATCTTTGCATCCATTTTTAATTTAGTCCCTCAAGTATTATTTATAAGTGGTATTTTTACCTACTTAGTGCATACCAATTCATGCGAATTGTGCCCAACTCAAGTACTTTTTATTGTGTTTTAGTTGCATTTCACGTTATTTCACATTGCATTTACTTAAAACTCCTTTTGGTGAATAGGTGCAGGAATTAGCTTAATTTTGGTGGTAATAGAGGCCCGAAGCTAATGGATGTGTGAAGGTGAGGCACAAGCGAGGATGTGTATAGCATGGAGGTGAAATGGAGCAATGAGATCAAGCAATGAAAGAACAAATAACAGCAGCAGCAGAACAGAAACAAATCCAGAGCCAGAGCCTGCAGAGTGCAAGCCGCTGCATGGCATAATGACTGGGAGCGTGTGCCGCTAGTACGGTCGGACATGACATCGCGATTTTACGCAAGCTGCGCGGTCGCGAGCAGGAGACGCGCGCCCGCGAGAGATGCTGGCTGGACAAAAGCAAACATTCTGTAAGTCTCGCGGCCGCGAGACTGAGAAGCTATAGAGGCGGCGTGGTCACAAGCAGCGATCTTTGATCTTTGTAATTTTGTTTTATTTTTAATTATTAATTAAATGATGTGTAATAGGTTTTTAAACGATTCTGAATGGTGTCAGACACACACTTGATAATTTTTAGCGTATTCTTTTCATAGAAACTAGGGTTTACACCTTGGGAGAGATTCCAACGTAAAACGAAGCCAAAACGTCTACTTCTCTACTTCTTCTTGGAATTCTTTATCATCGTGGATTTTGATTATTATCTATTGGATTTCTATGAGGATTTAATAGTTGATCATTGGTTTCTATCCAGCGATTGGGTTTGATCATTCTATCTTTCTTACTTCAATTGTTTGTTTATTGATCATGGTTAGCGTTGATCCCATAATGGCTTTTGGTTCAGTTATGAACTAAACTCCATTATGGGATTCTAATGGATTTTAATATATAGTTTGGTTATACACTTAAATGCTAGAGATTTTTTACATATCATATGGAATATCTGTCATGGTTGTTTTATATGTATGAATGCTTGATCACCATTCGTTTCAGTATTTGTATGGAATTGACAATGAACATATAAATATGGATTGTAATCATGGTAGCATGCGAATATGGGGCTGTTATAATGGCTTGTGTATTTTGTGAACCGGATAGACATATCTTTGTTTCATAGTATGAGCTAGAATAAGGGCTTGGGCTTAAAATCAATATAATTGTAATTTCACATGTATATATAGTGATTTTTAATGTATTGGTGATTACATAGAGTCTAACATCTGTAGATGTTGTGTAAGTAGGTTATAGTGCATTGAAAAATGGTTATAGCTCTATTCGTGCTCTTGGCTATTTTCCTGTGATATGTGAACACTTCTTGCATGATAGTGGCGATTGAATGAAATATTAAATGAAGTTAGGATCCCATTATTTCCAAATTATATTTATTTCCTTATTATTCTTATTTTCAGTTGTTATTCACAATTAGTTTAATTCAACACTTTTAGTCATCAGTCTAGGCATATAAATTTGGTGAGTTAATTGATGCAAGATAGTTTAAATTTAACAACTTTCTCTGTGGGATCGATACTCTACTTACTCTGTATTACTTGTTGACCCGTGTATGCTTGCATGAGTTAGAGCTCTTTTATTAGAATTATAAAAGAGGCAACAAGTTTTTGGCACCGTTTCCAAGGAAAGGCGTTAATTTAGATAATTATCATCAGTTTAAAGCTAAATTGTATGACTTAGACAAATCTATTCGTTTCTTATTTCTATTTTTTTTTCGTTTTTTGGTTGCAGGTACTTATAGATTTTTATGCACACAAGATCCTCTAATCCGAATTAACAACTTTCTCTGTGGGATCGATACTCTACTTACTCTGTATTACTTGTTGACCCGTGTATGCTTGCATGAGTTAGAGCTCTTTTATTAGAATTATAAAAGAGGCAACAATTATCAATCTTGTACAACCTCCCCTAATAGTACATGCATGTGAACCAATAGTTCCATGCATGTGAACAAATAGTTATTTGCATGTGAACTAATAGCAATTAATTGCTCATTTATCCGATTAATTACCCATTTTGTCAATAATAACAAAACCAACCAATCACAGAATTACCTCCTTTGAGTGTAATTGGGTCACGAAAGAATTAAAAAAAACTAAATGAACTAACATCTTTAATCAACACAAACTTATTCACCATTAATATTATAACTCACAATATTAATAATCAGATCATTCCCAGGAAAGAGGGGACTTTCCGATAAGGATTTCTCCTTATTGGCGCGTAATTAGGTGACCAAACCCCTTTCCTCGACAGAACTTTCTAGACATCGTCAATAATGCAAATATTAATATGAATAACTTTATCGTCTCAATTATTGATTTATTAATATAAAATATTGTGCAGATGATACTGTGACAATAATTGAATCAATAATATGAGAGATACTATGGAGCAATTACTATGGCAATAATTGAATAAAATTGAGTAACTTCTCATGAGAATCAATAATCAAAGATATTGTACAATACCGCGTGCTACTATGCAACCACGCATATTATTGTACTTTTACCACCGGGTATTTCAACAGTTTAACGGTAAAACTTTTGTCGTTATTTTTATAAAAAGTTATTTCTATCATTTTCTAACTCCGACAGAAATTCTGTTATGGGGTCCACCAATGATTATGCCGTCGTACGAATATTCTCTGTTAAAATGAATATTCTCCGACCAATCGAATATTTTATGACAACTTTCTTACTTTGCAAAATTTATAAATATTACCCACAACTATTATATCAAATTCACACCATAATATTCAAAAATATATTTCAAGAAAAAATAATCTTTATTCATAAAAGTTGGGGTCTTACACCTGTCATACTCCACATATTTATCAAGATTTAAGAATCATTAAAAGTAGAGCTTATCTTCTAACTGCTACAAGTATCACTATCTCGTATCATAGGAATGAGTAAAAAAATTAATTTCTTCTTAGTGATTTGGTTGAATCGTTCACAATTTAGTTGTCCCTTTGAACCTATATCGTGGGATCTCCAATCAACTAGGTTTGGTTTCCATCATGACAATTCTTGTTTATAGGCTTTAAACCCATTCCCCTCGAAGTTATTTTTACTTGCTCTCTAGTCAAACCTTTAGTCAACGGATCCGCTATATTTTCTTTCGACTTTATGTACTCAATAGACATAATGTCATTAGAGAGCAATTGTACATTTTATGGTATTGTGTCTACGACGAATATGTCTAGACTTATCGTTATACATGTGACTCGATGCCCTTCCAATTGCTGATTGACTATCACAATAGATACAAATAGGCGGCACAGGTTTAGGCATCACAAGAATATCTTCTAAAAAATTATGAAGCCATTCAACTTCTTTTCCAGCCTTATCCAATGCAATAAACTCAGATTCTATCGTTGATCGAGCAATGCATGTTTGTTTAAAAGATTTCCATGATATTGCTCCTCCACCTAGTGTAAACACAAAACCACTTATGAATTTAGAGTCTTTTGTATTCGATATCCAATTCGCACCACAATATCCTTCAAGTACTGTTGGATATCTTGAGTAGCGCAATCCAAAATTTTGAGTGTATTTTAAATACCTTAAAACTCTTATAATCGCTTTCCAGTGATCTTATCCTGGATTGCTTGTAAATCTACTCAATTTATTGACAGCTTGTGCTATGTCAGGACGTGTACAATTCATTAAGTACATAAGGCTTCCAATTATTTGTGCATACTTAGGTTGTGATATGCTCTCTCCTTTATTTTTAGACAAGTGTAGATTTATATCTACCGTTGTTCCCATAGGATTGTAATCATATTGATTTAATTTCCTGAGTAGTTTCTCAATATAGTGTGATTGTGATAACACTAACCCATCTGATGTTTTAGAAATTTTAATTCCTAATATTACATCGGCAACACCCATGTCTTTCATATGAAACATATTATTTAACATTCTTTTAGTAGTTTTAATGATTTTAATATTACTACCCATAATGAGCATATCATCTACATAAAGACAAATAATGACATACTCATTCTTAGTGTCCTTGTAACAACCGAGAAAATCGAATTATAATCTAAATTAATTTTATTGAGTACATATTGAATAAAATTATATTATATGTTATTTATAACGAGTAAGCGTGATGAATGTTATTCTATAACCTAAAAGATAGATATGATAGTAGTATTCTGGCTAAGTGCTAGAAATAAGGTGTTTGAATTTCCAAGACGAAAATAAAAGCTTTCCGAGAAATTCTCCGAAAAATATTATTCATCCATTTCTGTTCGGAAATTATTTTTGAACTTTCAGAAAATACGTAATGATAGAATGATAAGGAATGATAGATTATCTAATAATAATTTAGTTATGACAAACACAATTTTTCGTCTGCGTACTCAGTTCGAGAATGTTAGGAAAAGTGAAGATTTGAATAATTGATGGTTGTATAATAAGAAAATTATTATACAAGGGAATGAATACTAGTATAATACAAGGTATTGTACAAGTATATACGAAAGATAATACAACGTATAGAATGAATGTTATACGAACTAGTATACGAGAAGAATACAAAGATTATACGTGAAAAGCATAAACCATTGTTAATGGACTTGTAAAGCTTGATAGAAACTTTGGCAAGCCCAATAGATAGGCATTGTTTGTGTTCAATATTGTGCTTATTGCTTAATTTCGTGTGCTTTATGAAATTGGGACCTTAATTTCGTGAGCTTGATGAAATTGGGACTGCAGTCGAATTGTTACTGAAATAGATAGGCATTGTTTGTGTTCTGCAAATGTTGTTGCTGAAAATTGGGATTATTTCTGTCCAATATTTTGTGCAATTCATTGACTTCTTTATTTTTGTGCAAATGTTGTTGCAATTAAAACACATTATTTTAGTTTAATCATGACTCTTTTTTTATGCAGATTCTTGACTTATTACGATGTATATTTATAGTGTATGTTTATAAGTTTTATGTTGGATTTGTATGTTGGGACAATGATATTTGATATTTTCGACGAAATTTTTGACGAAATTTCTATCAAAATTCTTCAATTGCAAATTTTATGGGCCCATGTAACTATTTAAATATGTTACTTAATTTTCCAATACCAAAATAAACTAAGTACTATTTACATAGTTTTGTACTACTAAATAAAATAAAATAATATTATAAATAATATAAATTTAAATAATATAATATAAGATAATATAATATAAAATAATAAAATTAAATAACATAAGATAAGATAATTAAGCTAAAATAAAATGAAATAAAATAAAATATTTAAAATAAAATAAAATAAGTTACTAAATTAATTATAACTTAAATTATATCTAATAAATAAATAAAATACATTAAATTAAATTAAAGTTAATTAAATAATATAATATGAGTAAAAATAAGATAAAATAAAATAAAATAAAATACAAAATAATAATGAATTATAATAATTTAAATTTAATAAAATAAAATAAAATAAAGTAAATAATTTAATTTAATAAAAAAATATTTAAAAATATTAGATATAATACAAATAAAATGCAATCCAATAAAACATATAAAAATATAATAAAAAATAAAATAAATATAATTTAATTTAAATAATTTAAATTTAATTTAATTTAATTTAATTTAATTTAATTTCATAAAAAAAATTAAAATTTATATAATATAAAATAAAATAATAAATACAATTAAATTAAATATAATAAAATAAAATAATAAATACAATTAAATTTTATAAAATAAAATAAAATAATGTAATAAATAATAAATACAATAAAATAAAGTAATAAATACAATTAAATTAATTTTATAAAATAATTTAATAGTAGTCTCCATATAAATTACAAATAACAGTTCTCAGAAACTAAGTATCACTTACTTAGTTTTTCATTGGCAAAATAAACTAAGTAGAATTTGCTTAGTTTGTCATAATTTTCAATAAACTCAATAATACTTTCCCTACATATATGTACTATAATATGAAACTTAGAAACCCGTTTGACAAGTAGGAGTGAATGTCAAACAGTAGTGTCTATAGATTTCAAATAACAATTCTCATAAACTAAGTACCACTTACTTAGTTTATCATTGGCTAAAATAAACTAAGTAACATTTGCTTAGTTTGCCACAATTTTCAATAAACTCAATAATATTCTCCCTACATATATGTACTATAATATGAAACTTAGAAACCCGTTTGACAAGTAGGAGTGAATGTCGAACAGTAGTCTATATAGATTTCAAATAACAATTGTCATAAACTAAGTAACACTTACTTAGTTTATCACTGACAAAATAAACTAAGTAGCATTTGCTTAGTTTGTCACAATTTTCAATAAACTCAATAATACTCTCCCTTTAATCTTCAATACATTCAATAATATATGTACTATACTTTGGAACTTAGAAACCCGTTTGACATTCACTTAGTAGGAGTGAATGTCGAACATTTGTTTGACAGTCCCATGTTTGGGACTGTTATTGGATGTTATGTCTCTCACTTAGGCCGGTGCCAATATGAAAAGGTACATTTTTTGTTGTTTTGAGAATTTTTTGACTGTTATCTCTATATGTTCTTCGAGTGCATACTTAGATTAAGTTATCTTAGTCTATTTCGTGTGCTTGGAGACCATGGGGAGGTGCTACCGAAAATTTCTTGAAACTCATGAAACGTACTCAATGTGTTGGCACTAGTGACGAGACACATCTAATAACGGGATAGAAGCCTTACCCCTTCCTATAGAGTGGAGATACTAGGTAAATATCTAATTCATGAATGAATATTCTTGTACTGAATGCGTCTTCTATGTAGTTAAAAATGTCAGCCGACCAGAGTTGGATGTACCGTAGGATACCCAGTGATGGGAGGGGATTAATCTTACCTTATTGTGATGGGGTATCAGATTTCTTGAACAAAGCAATATAACATGTTGATGATCTGAACGGGAAGATGTGATGCCCATATGTCAAGTGTGAAAACATGATTTAGAAGAAAGTCGACGAGATTAAATTCGACTTATTTTCCTGTGGATTTGTGGATGGGTACTTCGTACGGACTCTTCATGGGGAATCAGAAGTGATTGAAAATATTGTGGAACAACTAATTCTACGAGACTCATACGTCGAAAACTATGATCCAGTGGAGATGTTGGTCGATGCTTATAGCCCTACTAATATTGACTGGGCTAAAAATGAGCCTTCTTCAAGCAGTGCTAAGCAAGTGCCAAATGATATAGTTGTTTCCTTTTACAAGTTGCTATCTGAATCTAGGGTCGCGTTGTATCCGAGAAATGATACGAACACCAAGCTTTCTTGAGCTAGTTGAACCAGCTTGCTCTTCCTTTTTCGGGGAATGAATATAATAAATTAAGAGCAGCCGGGTACGGGAAAACAATTCCCATATGGTTTAAGTTGCCGTATTGGGGCACACTTTCAGTTAATCGTTGTATAGATGTCATGCATACAGAAAATAATTTTTTCGAGAACTTGTTTTACACCGTGTTAGATGCGAGTGGTAAAACCAAAAATAATGACAATGCTCGAAAAGATCTGGAGGCATTGAACATTAGGCCAGAATTGTGGCTTCGGCCTAACACTACGAAACCTAAAGCTTCATTTTGTCTTACTAAGCAGCAAGTTGAAGACGTATTTAACTGGGTTAGTGGGTTGAAGCTCCCAGATGGATATACATTAAACATAACACGTTGTTGTAAGGTTGAGCAATTGAAATTTTTTGGATTCAAGAGTCATGATTGTCATGTATTCATGCAGAAGTTGATCCCAATTGTATTTCGTGAGATGTTACCCAAAAAAGTTATGGATGCATTGACCGAACTTTCAAATTTCTTTTGAGATCTTTGCTCAACTGTAATTAAGTACAGTGATGTCGAGCAGATGGAGAACAATATTGTGCTTACCATTTGCAAGCTCAAAATGATCTTCCCTCCAGGATTCTTTGACTTGATGGAACATCTACCTATTCATCTACTTTATGAACTCAAACTTGGAGGACCGGTGCAATATCGGTGGATGTATCCTTTTGAGAGGTAATATAAACTACTAATTGCTTTATGTTGCTCATATTAATAATATTTATATTTGTCGAAATATTTATCTTAGGTATATACGTCGATTAAAACAAAAGGTAAATAATAAAGCTCATGTAGAGGGTTCTATTGCTGAACGCTATATAGAGGAAGAGCTTGTCAACTTCTGCTCATTGTATTTTGACGATGTTGTCTCAACGAAGCACAACCGTTTAGGAAGGATTGAGGTTGTTGGTCCAATGTCTCATGCTGATGATGAGTTAGCTGTATTCACATTTTCGGCTAAGCTATTTGGCCATGAGACGCTGACTTACTTAAGCGACAAAGAGTTGAAGATTGCATCTACATACGTGCTTCTAAATTTGCCTGAAGTATCATCATACATCAGGTATGAATAATTATTTGTGGTATTTAGTGCAATTTATAAGTGTAGTCATCTATATATGTTAAAGACATTTTACTATTTTTGTAGTTCATTCGAAGAGGAAGCGTATGCTTCTAACCCAGCTTTTACTGCAGCAGAGTTGGAAACATTCACTAATGCTAATTTCCAACAGTGGCTTAGGAAAAGGGTTGAGGCGAAGAACATTTCTGAGCGTTTTATAGATGTCACCCAAGTACCTTACAAAGTTGTTAGTTCTTTCCCCGGTTGCATCGCGAATGGGTACAGATTTAGGGTCGATGACTTGAATGAACTCACGTCAGTTAATTCTGGGGTTGTGGTGTTAGGAAGCTATTACCAAGATTGTGAGTCCAATTACTATGGTCGTTTATAGGATGTGGTTGTGCTCAATTATCACGGTGGTAAAAAGGTAGTTACATTTAAGTGTAGCTGGTTTGATACTAAAAAGGGGGTTAAAGTTGATCGTAATAGAATCACAACCGTAGATATCAAGTCGGTGTTAAAGTCTGATGACGTGTTCGTGTTAGCAAGTCAAACAACACTTGAGAACATGTTTGGTATAGATGAGGCGTTGCAAGAAGATGTTAGCAACCCTTTGGCCATAGTGTTCCATGTTGATGATGTGATGAGTATTGATGTCATTAACGTACCTAACGATGAGGATGTCGAGGAAAACGTGCACATGAATGATTATGTAGTATTTGAGGATGATAACGATGACGAAACTGATCTCGAAACTGAGGATGAGGAAGATACTGAATTCGAGAATGATATACACATTGATTCTGATGGGTTTGATAGCGTACATAATTGAAAATGAGCATTCATATTAGTACATACCATATATTGTTAAACCTTACATATTCATAATCTACCAATTTGGTTATTATAGTAGGTTATTCATGGCTAGACATAGCGGTGGAGGTCACCAAGGTGGTGGGCAATCCGGTACTAGAGATAGTAGCCACGATGGAGGCTCTTCTTCAGGCACTAGTAAGTTATCTTAACTAGGATTTAAATATATCTCAATTTGCATTAGTTTATGTTTATTGACTCAGTTAAATATAATTATTATAGATGCACCTCGTCGATGACACCGATGGACGAACCTCGGTATCTTTGGTCATCCGTCGACAGTACCGGTAGATGTCACTTCTGGACAGTAAGTGTTAATATATTATTAATATTTCTGTTAGTTATTGCAAAACATAATTCACATAACACATATTGTTATATTTTTCTGTAGTATACTAGACACGGTGGCTAAACACACCCTACACGCGATCTGTTTGACGCATCTCCTGAGAGGGTGCATGCGGTTCAGCCAATATGCACGATACAATGCCACCTTTATGCAGACCATCTTGCAAGAGTTTCATATAAATTAAGCATATTATATTAATTACTACATAGTTGTATTAAGATGACGAAATCAATTGTTCCTAATTTTTAAACTTTTGTTATAGGTTTATTATAGATTTGACCCGAGCATCTCTCAGTCAGCTGGCGACTATGTGATTTTTTCATATGTCGCTGCGATTTACTCTGACTAGCTATATGAGATACGACAAAAGGGCAGCCCGGGCAGTTGACACCAGACCGGGACCACCATCAGAGATCACCAGCACCGCATAGTCTCCGATTTAGCCTGGGAGGCTATGTGCGCACACTAGGATGCTGATGACTTCAAGAAAAAGTCTGAGCAGGTGAAGAAGAACTGTGGTCAGCTCCAAATAGTACACACCACTGGTTCTCAGTCATTCGAGGAGGTGAAGACGGTAAGTGCATTGTATTTAGTTATTTAGTTATCAAGTTCCCACACAAATACTTAATACCTGTTTTATGAAATTTTTTATTAGGCATTGAGGAGGACCTTGGGCCGAGATCCTACCATTTTAGAGTTTTGGGATCGAGCCCACACGCCTAAGGCCGAGCGTGCTTTGTCTCAAGTAGCTTTAGCTATACGAGTAAAACTCATCTTACTATTTAGCTTTTAGTAATATTCAATCGTAAAATAAATGATATAATTAACATACGTATATAAAATAAATTACAAGATCGATTTCAGAGGCTTTGGGATGAGCGTATAGCTGAGTTGGACGCTATTAGGAGTGGTTCTGAGCCGTTAGATTCTGCCACCCCTCTTCCCGATTTTGTATTAGATCGGGATGAGGAGCTGAGACTATGGGTTGCGTCTCAGGATCCCCCTACTAGCACTACCGGCAGATAACGAGTGTTGGGTCTGCCGAGGATACCCGCATATACACTTCCTGGAGGTAATATTTTTTATGTTTCATGAAATTATTCAAATTTATCACATTATATAAATTATTATTAGTAATCAAATTTGTATTTTTTTTATATGCTCCAGTCAGCGCCAGGATTCGAGAGCACATGTCAGACCCTCTCATACGGGCGCTGACTTGGTTGATGAGATCTTCCGGCGGCTGATAGGGGTCGTGTTAAATAGGTTCCGTACCGATCCGGTCTTTCGACGTCAGCAGTTGCCTACCAGTTCTTGTCTTCACCAGATTGCTTAGGATATTATAGCAAGGGCCTCCGCAGAGAGTACGGGATTACCACGAGAGTAGTTCGACGCTTTCAGCGATGAGATGCTTTGGATGGTGATTACCCTCTTGGAGGAGCTTTTCATCTGCCCCCGCTTACTCAGGTATTCTTATTGTTTATGTTTTTTTCAAGTAAGGCTAGCTTATTAATTCTCACATATGTATATACGGACTAATGATTTATATTTTTGATTCTATCAATAGGGTGGCGATGGCGAGCAGACTGGCAATGACGAGCAGGCGAACGACACTGATTTCCATATACTAGAGCAGCGTCGTTCACCTCCTCCCGATGATGATACTTTTACTAGTTTATAGTTCATTTGTATTCATGTTATTGTAGAACATTTGTATATATTGTAGTGTCTAATTGCGTCTGTAGAAGTATTGTAGAACATTTGTATATATTGTATTATCTAATTGCATCTGTATAAGTATTATAAATTATATTGTTTATCATTTATGGAACATTAGCTTGTATTTATAATTGTTAGCCCAGTAGTGTTGATGATAATCAGTTAGTAGATTACGTTTTCCTAGATGTGTTGCTATCGTTTTTCGCGCTACGTTGAATATTTAAATGTGATAATTTATTTTGATAAATGGAATGAACGAATATTAGTAAGTCAAAATTTCAAGGATGAAATTCGTAGAAGAAGGGGTGAATGTAATATCCCGAGTGTTTATGAGTTGAGTATATGATAATGATTCTTAGAGAATGATAATGAACGGGCTAAAGAATATGTACTACTCAAATATAATTGAGTCTAAGTAAATGTTATGAAATAAAAAATTTCAAGAATTGTTGAGAGGAACAGAAAATATAGAATCTATGTTAAGGTAATGCGTTGAAGTTGATCTATAATAAACTTCTAAAAGACAAAAGATGAAAACTGGGTAAGGGAGAATCCGGTGATTCCGAGGACGGAATCCTAATAAGGAGGGAAAAATGTAACGAATGTAATTTTTATAATTAATTAAAATATTTATTTGAGTTAGATAAATATTTTAGTTGATTTATTTATTGAATAATAAATATTTGATGTTGGTTGTTATGGCTTAATTTAATTAAGTGTTATAATTTGATAGATAATTTTATAATTGAGGTGCATTTTATTATTAAAGTTTAATTGATTTTACTAATAAAATAACTTTAAATTATTTAAGTGTGATTTTATTAATTAAGTGTATGTTAAATAATTCTTCAATTGATGTGTATTTTATTACTTTAATGTTATGGAAATATTCTAATTTAATTAAATTAGAAGGTTTGTAATGGGTTAAATAAAATTGCAATTATTTTGGTTAAATAGGAATTATAATTAGTAAGGTTTAATTGAGTTTATTACTAAAATAAGTAATTATTTAAGTGTGACATTAGAAATATGTTATATGTCATAGTAAAGTAATAATAGTATATAACGAATAGCCTAACCATTGGGTTGCTTAACTGATGGAAAAGTGATGTTATGCTACTAAGATGGCTTAATGTGATATTGGTCATGCATGTAGGAGTTTTGTAACATAAGCCTTATGTTATTAGTGGGGGTTACTATGTATTAATTAATTACATAACTATTACCCAAATGAGGAGTTACATAAGAAGAAATCCTAGAGTTTTTCTTTTAGAGTAAGAGTCTTTGTGGAAGAGAGAAATAGAGAAATTGAGAGAGACAGAGAGAAATAGAGGAATTGAGAGAAGCTAGAAGAAGAAGAAGAAGAAGCCATGGAAGAAGAAGAAGAAGAAAAAGCTAGAATAAGGCAACTTCTAAACCCTTGTTTAATCTTTGATTTTTTTTGGATAGATTTATGTTTTTATAAGATCTAGGGCAGTAGATCATGCTTAATCTTGTTTATATTGGTTTAATCTTGGATTATCAAGAATCCAACAAGAGGATTCAAGAAAGAAAATGAAATGGAAAAAAAATTTGAAAAACAAAATTCGTTGGTTTTGAGTAATTGTGGACAGATCTTGTGAAATTCATACCTCTTTGGGTATAATGAATTACAAAGTGAGCATAATATATCAAATCGAAGCTATGGAAGTAAGCTATATTCTGAAAGTGGAATCACATGAAAACTCCTTGTAGATTTCTTGCAGTGTCTATTTTAGTAAGACTGGTCTGAAGGGAAAACAATCTGCCCAAAAAATCAAAACTGTTACGGCTTCTGACTTTAAAAAAATCATATAAATTCGTGTGTTTTGAATTTGAAGAAACTTTAAACTGAAAAGTTATAGATATGGAAGTTTACTAGCCAGACTCGCGAGATTGAGCCATTTTATGGACCGGATCATGTCCTAAATAAATTGTTTAGTAAGGTTGTCCAGAAAATGAACTTTTTTGGACTAGGTTATGGAATTGCAGAATCTGTTTTAGATGGATAAGGGTCTGACTTTAAGGCCTAGATGAAATTGTAGTACACTGAGTAAGGGTTAATTCTATATAAGATGGAACAAAAATAGACATGTAACGAAGGAGTTACTGTAATGACCCAGAAATTCAGATTTTCCAGAATTTAAGTTTAAAGAATTAGTTATTAATAAAATGAATTCTTATTAATAATATTCTATGCTATGTGTTTATTAATCGTTCTAGAACCTAGGATGATTATAAACTGGGAGGATTCTGGCTACGAGCTAGATTGAACGAGTAAGAATTTTCAAGACGAAAATAAAAATTTTCTGGGAACAAAAATATTTCTAGGGAAAAAGACAAAATAGACACTATTCACCCGACGAAACCTAAGGGTTAGGGTTTGAATAACCTAAACCATTTGGAGAGTTTGATATGTCGAAATGACATTCTGTCGAAAGATTTGATGATAATATATCGTGAAAAGTTAATTAAGCCGATAAAAGTTTTTCTCGAAAAACGTGCAAAAATCGGACGAAATAAAAACGACGAAAAGTACTACTATGTACTTTTCATTCGTTTAGCTACGTTAGGGGAAAACGTGAAGGAAAATGCTTAACACCAAAAAGTGTTTTTACTTTTTGGAAATTCGAAGAATACGTAAACGTTAATCGGTAAAGGAAAGACGAAATATCTAAAAATATTTGGATTCCGTGAATCGGAGTTTTTAAAACTGTCAGACGAAACCCGAAAGACGGAACCAAGAGACTTAAAGGCTAAGTAAACTTAAGGGCCAAGTAAACTTAGTGCTTAAGTAATGAATAGTAAGGAGGTTTGGGGGCGAAATGACTATTTTACCCCTAGCCTTGGATTTTCTATAAATAGGAAGCTAATTTTTATTTAAGTGGGATTTTGAAAATCCTATATCATGAGAGAGAAAGAGAGAGATAGAGCTTGAGAGCTTGGAGAAGATGGAGAAGGAAGAGAATGAGTATGAATGATCGGATTGAAGGTGATCATGAAATAGAAAAGCTTGCGAATCGCCGGCTTTGTCTAGCGGAAGAAAAATAAAGAAGAGAGGTAACCTAAAACCTATTCAAATTTAATTTCTCTTTAAGTCCTATATGTTAATAACATAGCTTAATGAGAATAAAGAGTAAAAGAAGTTAGGAATGATTTCATATGGTTGAAATCGTATGAAAATAATGAAATTAGAATTAGAAGTTTATTTTATAAATTTCTTAAGGAAGTATAAGATTCGTAATGAATTAGAATGATCCGAGTTGATTATATGAATGAGTAGGTGAAATAAGTAAATAATGGTGTTCTATAACATCAAATTCCAAGAAAAAGTGAAATCTTAATCAAAATATAGATTAAAAATGAAGAACGAACGAAGAACGCGAAGAACACGAAGAACGTTGTTGATGGACAAATTTAAAACCATCGTAGGATAATTGTTGTTGATGGACAAGTTTGAGACCATCGTGTATAAGTTAGATGCTTATTGCTTGGTTAGGAATGGTAGAAACGAGCATGAAGAACGGATTAAAACTGAGCTATAACGAAGTTATGAAAAAATTTTGTAAAAGACGAATGAGAATTAAAAAGTTAGTAAATGAACCCAAATGTGTAGCTTTTCATAAGAATGTAAGAGAACATAAAAAATGTGAGTCGTGGACTCAAGAATGAACGAATTTCGAGTTCGGATGACCGAATTACGGACGAACGAATGAAGAACGTTAAAAACATAAAACAAACAAAGGGTGAAGATTAAGCCAGACGTATGGCATGTTAATGGATTCAAAATGAAGTTTTTTACAAGGGGGATGGAAGTATATAAGATAAGGATGAGAATAGTTTTGGAACAACCTTGTTCCGAGTTATAACGAATAAGTTATGAAAGCGGGAAGTAAGCGTCTCAGAACGATCAAAGACTTAGAAAAATTTTCTAGGGTTAGGGCTTTATTTGCTATGGCTGACCATGCCTTGTAAAGTACTATGCTAGCTGCACAGTGAGTCGAGGTATTGCAAACTCGCTCATGGCAAGACGAGAGATAAAAGGGAGAGTGGCACCGCAGCGCCAGTGTGGGGAAAAAGCCAGAGAATAGCTTTTAATTGCTCAGCTCTTGGGGGAAACATAAGGAAAGATAAAGAACATAATGACAGAGAATTTGAGCAGTTGAGTACGTATCCGATATCTGGGGATCGTAGTCGTGATAAACGAATGTGGGGGATTACTATGATTGTGATTCCTTAGACGTTGGGGGACGAGAGTAATGAATAACATTATGATGTTATGTTGTGGTAATGAAAGATAAGTGTAAAGTGTTTAGACGCTGTGAACGCAATGCTATTGCGATGAATGATCGGTCTTAGCATACAACGATCGGTATGGTTTCGACATTAAGAAAGAATAATGAACATGGGGTTCATGGGATGGATAATGATTGAAAGTGATTAAAACCTTGAGTAAAGGTTGAATGAGAGGTTAAGAGACGAGTAACGTGAACGTTGAATATGTAAACGATCCTCGTGAATTGTATTTGCGTTGGACGAATGTTCTAAGTATACCCTAGTTGTATGACGTAGACGTTGACGAAGGTAATCAGTAAGATATGAATTATCGAGAAAGCTGTAACGAACAGTAATAAGAGTATTGAAAGCCGAATGTGAGTCAGATAAAAACTAATCCTGAGGTGTGGTATTTATTTGTCAGAAAGCCAAAAAAGAATAAGAAATTGACTTAATGAACATTATAGTTTAATAGTTCGGATAAGTTAAGATAAGTTTAGGTTGTGGTACAATCGTAACCTTTGATGGTGACATATGGGAGCTGGGCTAAATAATTCCTTCAGAGAGCGAAGGTATATACAAAACTGGCAACCAATCTAACTCACTATTATGGGCAATGTAGATGAGACGGGAACTTGTTTGTTGGTTGTTTGTGGGAAACCACTCAGAGTACCATATGGACTGCTAGCAGAGAAGCGATGTGTGTCGAGTCCTAGTAGAAGTTATAAGAAGAAGATAAGAATGTAAATAATCAAAGATGATGAACGTACTGAGTAAGACATCTCCATATGTCATGAAGCCGTAAATCGCTAATGAAAGTTAGTCGCGTAAACTTATATTTCAAGAACGTGAACCCTAAGAAGTAAAGTTAAGTAAACCAATGCTTAAGTTAAATATATATGACTAATTGGTGTAGGTGTTGTTTTAATGCTACATAGGAATTGAATGAAAGCATTTAAGCGTAAGTCGTAGCTATCGTAGAAGGCAAATTTCCTAACTTCATTCATATTTTAAATGAATGCTAGTTTTTAAACTTCTCAAATGTTGAACTTGAGAATCTATGGAATGTGCGATATTTGTGCAAGGTGGTAGAGAACGATGAGGCCTTGTGCCACAATGATGTGAACACTTCTTGTTTCTATGAGATGAAGCTGTTCTATAATTGAAATGTTTAATAAGAGAATGCTGCTACATTATACATGATCCGTTATTATTAAGTTTGTGCTATTAATTTCATGATACGTTTAGAAGAATGAAAGTATTTGCTGAATGCGATTGATGTTTTAAAATGATAGGAATAATTACTATTATTCAAGCCGCTTCATAACCTTTCGAATCAAAGTTCTATAAGAATGTTTGAATTCTTAAAGTTGTTTGTTCAATTGTTATGACTTGTTGGGCAATTGAATGCTCACACTTGCTTAAATGAAAAACATTTTTAGCAAAAACAAGGTTAAAAGAACTTAAGGATCTCTTAAAGGTAGTATCCAGATGAAGTGTCATTCGGGATGAATGGCGAGGAGATCAAGTGAAGACTTGTAATATAAAAAGATGAAATTGAACTATAGACTAGTTTAAGGAAGCGTATGAAATGAAAAATGTAAGATGAAATGAATAATGTATTTATCATTATTTGTAATGAAAAAGGTTATAAGGTTTTTAGAACCTGGGATTTGAGAGTGTATGTTATTATATTTCATTATATAATGATGTATGTTGGATGAATGACGTACTAGTGACGCACGGAATCCGGGTGTGAAGATAGACCGGATTTCGGGGCGTTATTGTTACGTTAAAAATGAAAACAACGTTTTGTTAAAAAAATTATGAAAATGAGTTTTATAATTCTGTTTGAATTAAGATTTTGGGTGATGGTATATTTTGATGATTAACAATATGTTTTGACATATGTAATGAGTATAGATATGTGTTATCACATTCTATGCATAATTAACCATTTAAGATCAAGAGTTAAGATAAGTTAATGTGTGCACATAATGTGCTCGATAAAATGCCTAAGAGTAATAGTGTTTCTAAACTTTGGTATACAAAGTGTCTAACTAATGGCTAATATTGGGTGTTATGTGCATCTAAGTATGAAAAGATGATAATACAAGAATAATAATGCAAACAAATCAAAAAGGGCGATTTTTGAAGGAAAATTAAACATGTAAACAATGTGTTGAATATGCATTTTTGAAACCAAAGTGGTATAATAAAATGGTGTCATATACGCACATTAAACTACAAGTGCGATAGTCTAGCATGTGTGGTGATGAAAATGAAAATAAAATTGAGTTGCATATAAAACATAGTTAGATATCTATAAATACATTATAAAGGATAATAAGATAAAGTAAGGTCTTAGAATAAATTTGACCATGAGATCGAGTATTGATTTTATTTATTATCAATCTCACATACGGTGTAGGTTGTGCAAGGACGCGAAGTATTAGCCCATTGGTAAAACGCCGGTAAAGGCAAGTCTTTCAGTTCCTTTTTGCTATGTGAACTTGATGATGAACTGCTTCAAAATTTTATTGTATAATGTATTATATATGTCAAAAGTATGAAATGTGAAAGTCAATCTATGACTATGATGATTGAGCTATGAATGTTGATTGAGTAAGGAACTCAATCTTTATAGTTGTTATGTGAGCTACAACATTTATGCTATGTTAGTTTTATGATTATGAGATGTATGTTGAGCATGTTATTATGTGCTACGTGATGCATGAAAACTGTTAGATTTTGCAGAGCTGTCGAGCTCATTCTTGCAAATAACCATTTTTGCATATTTAAGAATTGAAGGTAACGCTATGTGCTACTTGATTTATATGGATCAAAAGTGATACATGAAGATTTAATATCCTAGCCAAGTTGTTATTCTTGTAAACCATGTCTAATGTTTCGGTAAATTAATGTATTAATGTTGAATTGTAATATCGTTTTCCGATGCACACTCTTGTAGTATTAAAATGATTATGAGATATTTAGATGTAAAGGTTGAAAGTTTTGGGAACGAGAATAGTTTGTAATAGAAAATTTTAATTATTCCGCAAATTTCAATGGTTGTATTATCGTTTAATGATGTAAAATTAGAGGTTGAATGTATTGTTAACGACCGAAGTCGAGAATTAAATTGTATAAATTTTGGGGTCGTTACAAAGGAGGTGGAATAGTAAGGAGGTTGGGTGATGTTTGGCCCTTTTGCCCTCACTTTGCTAAGTCTATAAATAGAGAGCTTGGATTGTTTTGTTGGTTGTTTAATTCACCAATACTTAGAGCTTTATATTGAGAGAGAAGTGAGAGCTATTTCAACTAATCATGGAAGAAGAAGAAAACTAGAACATCAAAGGTAATGAAACTTTAACCTTTAATCTTCATCTCTTCAATAGTAACCTTAATAGAGAAGTGGATATTGGTGGAGCATGTATTGTAAGAAGTAACAAGGATGGCTATTAGTGGACCTTAAACATTAATAATCATGTTACAAGTGGAATCATAATCAAAGAAGTAAGAACTAATGAAGAAAACATTAATATTTAACACATGTTGTTGATGGACAAGTTTAAAACCATCATGTATATGATTAGATGTTATATGCTTGGTTAGGATGATATGTGTGAGATCCCGAATTTTATGAAATGAAAGTATTCAATTTTCCTATAATTATTATTCTATTTAGTAAATGGTTAAATTGATAAAAGGTTAAAGTTAAGGGTGATATGTGAAAAATTTTCAAAGTAAACAAGTTGTCATAAAATAATTGGTGATAAAAGTATATTAATATGCGTGGTTGCATAGTAGCACACGGTATTGTACAATATCTTTGATTATTGATGGTTACGTGAGAAGTCACTCAATTTTATTCAATTATTGTCACAATATTTTATATTATTAAATCAATAATTGAGACGACAAAGTTATTCATATTATTATTTGCAATATTGACAATGTCTAGAAAGTTCTGTCGAAAAAAGGGGTTTGGTCACCTAATTACGTGTCAATAGGGAGAAATTCTTATCGGAAAGCCCCCTCTTTCCTGGGAATGATTTGGTTGTTAAATGTTGTGAATTATAATATTAATGATGAATGTTATTAAAAATCAAATTTGAGTTCGGAGTTGAATTTGGAGACACGGACGAGATATTTGAGTACGGAACGATGAAATTAGTAAAAATAGACTATAAACACAAAATTTGTCAGGGTTGACTTTTTGGTCAAAAAGTCAATAGTTGACTTCTTCGAAAAAAGTCAAACTTCAAAAATTTCAAAGATGAAATTGTTGATAAAAATATTTCCATTGTGTTGGGATTATTAGTGTTAGTGGAAATCGACATTTATTTCGATAATAGTTGATTTCTGGGTGTTAAATTGACCACACGGGTAATTAATCGGATAAATGAGCAATTAATTGATATTAGTTCACATGCATTTAACTATTTGTTCACAGTTATGGAACTATTGATTCACATGTGGTACTATTAGGGGAGGTGGTGTAAGATTGATAATACTTGCAGGACTAAATTAAAAATAGAGATAAAGATGAAAGTACTATACTGTAATAATTTGAGTCCCAAAACGTGCAATTATCGAGACTATGTTTTCCTATAGATAGAATCTCATTCTTCTTTCATTCTCACCAATTCACTAAGACTCACAAGAGCAATTATAGAGAGAGAAGCTATAAAGAGAAAGAAGAAGAGTATTCTGCTACTTCACTATTCCAGTATCTAGTCTTCTTCTAAGGTAAGGGGTATTATTTATTTCGTATTCTGAAGAGATATTATTTTTCGTATTCGTATGAATATTATTTTCGTTCAATATTCGTAAGGAATATCATTTTCGTTCAATATTCATTGTCTTCATTTAATATTCGTAAGGAATATTATTTTCGTTCAATATTCGTAAGGGATGTTATTTATTTCTTATTCGTAAGGGTTATTATTTCTTACTATTCACTCAGGGTATTATTCACGGGATACTATTCACTCAGGGTATTATTCACGGGGTACAATTCACTCGGAGTATTATTTACAGAGTACTATTCACTCGAGTATTATTTACTCAGGGATACTATTCACTAAATACTATTCATGTAGTACTATTCATGGGATACTATTCACGAAGTACTATTTATGGGGTAGTATTCACGAAGTACTATTCACGGGGTACTATTCATGAAGTACTATTCATGGGGTACTATTCACGACAAAAAATTGATTCTTTTCTGTCCAAATTAATTTTTGATACGTGAATATTATTCTTGAATTTTACTTCATAATTGGTGATCATGTTGACAATTTAGATATTTTTAAACTCTAGATAAATTGAATTATAAATTTTTAATATTTATCCTTGATTTCGATTGATTGAATTCTTATATCATTGTCATCATCCTTATGCTTATATTGCGTTAAAAGTCATCTTTGGCCCGTAGTGCATAGATGGACTATTGGTTATTGGTTTTACAGTTGAATGTCTTTGGCCGTAGTTCAAAGAAGAACTATTGATTGATATCTTTGGCTTACATGCATAGATGGACTGTTGATTGGTATGATTATGACCAGGGATCATTCGGTATAATCATGACCCGTAATGTTTCAAATGATGTGGTAAAAGTTCTCATTGACCCGTAGTGCATTGATGGACAGTTATTGGTATGATTATGACTATGGATTATTCGGTATAATCATGACCATTGATTACATGAATATCCTTGGCCCATAGTGCAGGGATGATTCGATGATCTGGTTTATTTATTAAGCTGAGTCTCAGCGATAAAGTGGATGAAAAACTTTTTAAATCATAGAAGATAGTAGATATCATGCTCTACTTGACTCTTCTAATGGATTGCTTGTTCTGCTGCAGTTAAACTTGATGTTTATTGTATTTTATCAGTTTAACACTATTGAAGGCTAACAATAATTTATTTTTCATTATCTTAGTCATAATATTTCTTACTGGGCTAGTTGAGCTCGCCCTTTTCTTTCATTGTTCTCTTCAAGAAATGAGAATATAGCTAGGACTAGTCAGGGAATGGAGTGACGGTCTAGATGGTTACTTTAGTAGTCCTCACTATTCTGTGAAATAGTGTGATAATAATTGTAATGAGATTGAATTTGAGTTTGGATATTGTCTAGAAGAAAATATTCATGTAAAAACTCTCAGCTATGTTTTGTCGTATTTTACGACAGCTGTATAATTAAGTTATAGTTGTATTCTGTACCATGTTTTTGGAAATCCAAGATGGGTGATGTATACCTATTTTAGGGGCATCACAATAGGTGTATGAATAATGGAATGAATCCAATTTGAACGGAGTAAAAATCTCAAGTAACGAAGTTATGGAAAAATTTACATGATTAGACGATAATCGTCGAAATCGCAAAATTCTCAGAATGATAGTCAAAAGTTGTCATTTAACTCTGAAACCTTAGTTTTTAATGGCGTATCGTGGAACTTTGCATTTTAGAGTTGTAGACTCAAGAATGGTCGAATTTCTACTTAAAACGAAGAAACTAGCTATGAACGTTCACGAACATTTAACGAACATGTAATAGAAAATTTAAACCATGAATTTAATGTTAACATATTCAGAAACTTAAGTTATCCTGATGAAATCGAAGTATGCAAGATATGTTGAGATAATGGCTTTTAAACGAGCCAATTCCGACTTATAACGATTAAGTTACGAGCCTGAAAAGGATTGAAAATGAAAAACTTAAAAAAAATTCAAAGGCGCGGGGCTGGCACCGCAGCATCGCCCAAACCTATGAAAGTGGCACCGCAGCACCGTAACCAGATCCCATGCACTGAAGAGTCATGTCGCAGTCAAGCAAGATATAATGATGGGGCTGAAATGCGGCTGATACCAATACTAAACCAAAGGCAGAGAAGAATGACAATGATTACAAAAGAAATATAAGTTGATTGAAGGTGTATTATGACCTTAATTAAACTTAAAGTAACATCATAAGTGATGATTAAAACCATAATTTTAACATTTAATAGTTAACGAAACGTTACTCAAATGTAAACACAAAGTAAGTTTAATAATGCGATAAACCGTAATGAACGTTAACTAACTTATCGAATGTTAGTAAGTAAGCAAACTGATAGTTAGAATGAGAAGAAGGAGAAAATAGGTTAATAACAATACCTATTAGTTGTTTATAACCTAACATGATATGATATGTGATTATGTATGTAGAATCTATAATGACTCAAAAGGGAAGTAAATTAACACTAGACAGCCCTAAAGACAAGTGTTCTAAACCCTTGTCTATACTTATTTTGGATAAACTTTATGGTTCATGTATCATACGCATGAATTGATGTACAAAGAAGTCGAAGCCATTTCCTTCGGCTAGACTAAACTTAGAATATTTTGTGAATTTCAATTACAATCTATCAAAATGTTATTGATATTGTTATCTTGTACAAACTATTTTGGTATGAATTTCAAAGAATGACTGAGTATGAACAAATAAATGTTTTGTCGTAAAGCAACTGGCATGTGAGGTTGTCAAAACTTAAACGTAGAAACGTTTAATGTAGTAGTGTTGTACAACATAGAGTACTATAGGCTGATCCCCTGGGCGTGCTCATAAGAAATGACAGACTTACAAACTTAGTGATGGGTTGTCCTTTTTAAAGAAAGAATGAATGAAATGCTCAGGTCTTTGACCAAACTAAATGTTTAACTAATGATGTTTGTCGCTAAACATTTTAATGAAAAGAGAAGTGCTATTTTGAATTTTCTATAGTACTTCATAACTATTAATTAAGTTATAGAAGATATATATTCATATGATTTCGGCATGTTGCTCAATTATAACTGTTATACTTGCTGAACTAGTTATGCTCACCCTTGCTCAAACTATATGAATGTATCTAAGAATGAACGGACCGAAGGATCCAGTAAGGATAAAAGGAAGGCTAAGGCAGACAAGTAGTTATCTTTGTAATAGAATATTATTACTTTTGTATTAATTTAATACTATGACGAAATACATATGTAATGGTTACAAAGAACTTGGGAAGAGAAATATTATTATGTAATATATAGAAGATATTCATTCTCTTGATGTATTTCAATTGAATGTATGTGCGAACAGTAGCATCGTGTAGCATCATCTATCGAGTCGGAAGATACCCAGATTTGGGGGCATCACAGGTTGGTATCAAAGCTGTAGGTTATAAAACTTAAGGGGGGGGGGGGGAAGAACCTTAAGACATAACCTTAAGAAGAGTTGAAGAAGTAAAAGATAAAGTTAACCCTAAAAATGCATTATATATAATATATGTTTATAATATTCTAATGTTGTGTACTAATAAAGATAATTTGTCTTGATTATAGATGTCAGGAGATAACATGATGTATAAAGATATACATGTGGTTAGTGAAGAGTCCGTGAACCAGATAGGGATTTTACCGACACCCGTAGCTAAGTTTCCAATAGTGGTGGTGGAGGAGTAAGAAGATTCCAAGAACTTATGGTTTACGTCCTTGTTCGATGGAATGTCCGAGGAGGAGGTGGAGGTAGTATGGTTTAACACGGTAGTACCTACAGAGGAGATAACTTTGGGGGAGTCAATGAAGGCATTATTCATGACCGTGTTGGATAGGAATATTCAGTTAGGTAAAGAGGTAAAAGAATTAAAGGAGGAGATCCATGACATCTTGGAGGACAAGAAAGACATGGAGACGTTTTGGGAGGTGGAACATGATGAGAAGGTTTTGGCAAAGGATAAGATCCATGAGCTGAAACACGAGGCCTTTGAGCTTAGGGAGGAGTTAAAGGCCAGGAAGCAGAAGATTTGTAGGATGTCCTATGTTCATTGAAGTTCTCACGAGGATTATCAGCGGCAATTGGCTGAGTATCCTGTGGAAGCAGGGTAAACTCGGCCTACAATCAGTCGAGATGTGGTAGCCAGTCTTGCTGATGCAGATTATTCAAATGCCATTAGGCAAATGTAATCTAGTCAATAACTAGAGTAGGCTTAGATATGTAAATATTGTGTATCTATGTAGTGACGTAAAACCCTCTTTTGTATAATCAAAGGGTAGTCTTTTGTAAATCTCAATTTTTGAAAAGTAATTATGGGAAAGTAATGTAATGAGACAAGGCTATGTAATGGTGAACGATGTAGTATTATACTACAAAGAAAGAAGCATATCAATATAAGCACTTTATTGAACATATTTTATAATGAGTACGAATTATTGTTAAACAAAAGTAAATAATGACTAATTAATAAGAAGGAAGTAATAATGTACTGTTATTCATTTTAACAGAAAGATGCTGCCAAGAAGAAGAAATCAGGAAGCTAACGTGAATCAACCAGAAAGGGGACCAGTTAACCCAATACATGAGTTTGTTAACTTATTAACAGCTGCCTTTAATAGAAATCTTACGATAGTACGTGCTACTACGTTTAAGGATTTTAAGAGTGTAGGTCCGTGAGAGTTCAAAGGAACCATGGACCCTATAGAAGCCCAAACTTGGGTAAAAGATATTGAAAAGGCATTTGAAATTGCAAATATCGAAGAGGGGCAGAAGACTTCTTTTGCCACCTACATGATGAAGGGAGGCCAACTTCAGGTGTGAGGCGAACCAAGCTAGAGCTGGAGTAGAGAATGTAACGTGGGCAAGGTTCAAGGAGATATTCTTCGAGAACTATTTCCCCACAAGTATGCAGGGTAGGATGGAGATGAGAATCTTAGAATTGAAACAAAAGGATATGACTGTTCCCCAATATGCTACCAAGTTCAATGAACTGGCGAGATTTACTCTACATCAGGTGGATACGGAGGAGAGGAAAGCGCGAAGATTTGAGCAGGGCTTGAAACCCTAGCTCTATAGCTGGATATCAGTTTTTTAAAGTAAGTCCTTTGGAACCATTCTGGAGAAGGCAATAATCGCATAGGGTGATAGCGAGGCTTTAAGCCAATACCACAGAGAAAAGAATAATAAGAGTAAGGTAGATGGGGGAGTAAAAACCGAGGGAGCCAGCGGGAGTGGCAATGGGCAAAAGAGGAAGGCTTTTAACTCTGGGAATATCAGAGTAAAATAAGGAGATCCTAAGAAGAGGATGAAGGCATGTAAGAACTGTGGGAAGACTCATTTAGGAGTCTGTCTCAAAGGTAAAGTTGTGTGCTACAACTGTGGATAAGAAGGGCACATTTCACCTAACTGTCCAAGTCCAAAGAAGAATCATAGATGCTTCATATGTGGATCAACTGATCATATGGAAAAGAATTTCCCGAAGAAGGGGATGGATGGTAATAAGGGCACTAATAGTGGTAAGTTAGTTATTAGTGGTCCAGCTCAGAGGAGTAGACCGATGGCCCGCACCTTTAATATGACGGTCCAGGATACAATTGCATCAGGGGATGTAGTTGTAGGTATTATCCCAATCAACGATATAAATGCTTATATGTTGTTTGATTCGGGTGCTACTTGTTCTTTTATAGCATGTGATTTTGCTAGACGATTAGGATTACTTCCTGAAAGATTGAATATACCTTTAAATATTAAGGTAGAAAATGAAGAAATAATTCTTGTTGAAAATATTCATAGGCGTTGTTGTGTAGAAATAAGAGGTTATAAATTGTCGGTAGATTTAATACTGATAAAGTTGGGAGAATTCAATGTAATTCTCAGGATGGATTGATTGTTTAACTATGGTGTAATTATAGATTGTCAAAAGAAATGTGTAAACCTTAGAACATTAAAACAACCCAAAGTAGTATTTTATGGTAGTAGGTCACTGGGACGTTCGTGTTGTCTTACCATGACATAAACTAGGAAATTGTTGAGAAAGGGATGTGTAAGTTATTTGTGTCATGTTGTTGATACCCAGAGAGCGGGAGCAATATTGGAACAAATACCTGGAATGAAAGAATTCGGGGATGTACTTCCAAGCGAATTACCAAGTCTTCCACCGGATAGGGAGATCAAATTTGTAATAGATATTATTCCAGGAGCGGCACCAATTTCAAGGGCACTGTATCGTATGGCTCCAGTAGAAATGAAGGAGTTGATGGTTCAATTACAAGAACTGTTGGATAGAAAATACATTTAACCGAGTGTTTCACCGTGGGGAACACCGATACTATTTGTAAAGAAGAAGGATGGATCGTTAAGACTTTGTATCGACTATCGAGAGTTGAACAAGTTAACAATAAAGAATAAATACACATTGCCCAGGATAGATGATCTTTTTGATCAATTAAAAGGGGCAAAGTATTTTTCTAAGATAGATTTACGAACAGGGTATCATCAGTTAAAAGTCAGGAAGGAGGATGTACCTAAGACGACATTCAGAACTCGTTACGGCCATTATGAGTTTATGGTAATGTCGTTTGGGTTGACGAATGCACTAGCTGCATTCATGGATATGATGAACAGAGTGTTCAAATAATATTTAGATAAGTTCGTTGTAGTGTTTATCGATGATATTCTATTCTATTCTAAGACGCTAAAAGATCATGCTAAACACCTAAGATTAGTGTTGGAGACACTAAGAAAGAAGAAGTTATATGCGAAATTCACTAAGTGCGAATTTTGGCTAGAAAGAGTACAGTTTTTGGGGCACGTTATCGACCGAGAGGGAATCTCAGTGGATCCATCAAAGGTGGAAGCAGCGATTAATTGGGAACAATCAAAAACACCGACAGAGGTATGGAGTTTCCTAGGGTTAGCGAGATAATATCGAAGATTTATCCAGAATTTTTCTAAGATGGCTACTCCGTTGACTAATTTGACAAGAAAAATAGTGAAGTACGTGTGGACTAAGAAGTGTGAAAATAGTTTTCAAGAACTAAAGAAAAGGTTGAGTGAAGCGCCTGTATTATCTTTACCCAATTGTTAGTTCCCAATAGGCACACAATAGATCTAGAAGGGGGGGTTGAATAAATCCTTTTTATTTTAAATACTTTTCTTGTTAGTTTGTATTGTTAACGAATCAAAATATGACAAACATAAGAATCTTTTCAAGCACAGCGGAATAAGTAAAAGATCCCCTTCATTGATATATTCATGAACATACATAAATTGTTCGTAGAGTTAGTTTAGTTGTTAGCAATCAGTTCATACATAGCATTTATAACAGTTAGGTACATTAAGTATATGACAGAAAGTAAATGACATAAGGGATTTTAAGTGGTTCAGAGACTCAAGCTCCTAATTAATCCACTCTTCTACTTTAACTAGTAGAAATTCCAATAAGGAAGGGCGGCACCCTGAATCATTAGGATTCCTTCAAGGCCAGTAGCCTTGGAACTTCAATTCACTAAGAACTCTTCAAGCCCAGTAGGCTTGGAACTCCTCTAGTTCCCTAGGAACTCTTCAAGCCCAGCAGGCTTGGATTTTCATTTAGTCCCTCCAGACAAGGACCCCTCAAGCCCTGGCTACTTTTTGTTGTAGTTGTTGTTGTAGTTGTTGCCTTGCTACTAAGATGTCTTTAAGCTTGAACATCTTTTGTACTAAGCATCTTGGCGTGGTCCTCTTTGCATTTTGCGTAGAGACTAGACTACTTCTTCTTTAGTGCATCTGATCTTCATTATGTTCTTCTCATCTTCATCCAATCTCAGTTGTGTACCATCACCATTTAGGTTTTTTAAGTGTTTGAGCTTTTGGTAGACTTCCTCTGGCACTTAGAAATCCATGAACATTTCTTGAATAATTTGCAGACATGGTTTTGCATCTGTTTTGTTTCAGCTTTTGCTTCATGGTGATTTGTAGAGTGGCTCTCTGGATCTTCTTTATGCTCTGCCACTTTTCTAAATGATATCTTCTTAGCATTCTCGGCTCTCAGCTTAGCTTCCATCTTCAGTGGCATTCTCATCCTTGTTGAGTGAAGCTTTTTTTGGTTCATTTCCTTCTTCAAAGCTGCTTCACTTCCACCTTTGTAATCTCACTCTTACTAAGACTTGTTTTGTTTAGCTCTGGTGGAACTCGTAGAGTCAACAGTATAGCATTCCAATAACTTAACGATCCTTCAACTCAGCAACTCTTGATCTTTGAAGCTCTAGCTGATATATACTCATTCCCAATCTGCTCGTTGGAATATAGCCATTGAAAGATACATTTGAATTGCTTCGCATATCTTGAGTTACTTGGTGCAGACTGCTTGATGTGATGTGACAGCCCATTTTTGACTTTACTGACACAGCAGTCTGCTACCTCGCCTACTGCCTTAGAGTTGTCATCTTTCCATGTCAAGCAGGTAGTTGACTTTATTTCTCCTTTCTAATTCCTCGTTCAGAACATCAGGAGTTGTCTTTTTGCATCGATGCTCTCAATCAACAATGTTTAAATATCAATCTTTAGATTGAACCGTTGCAAATGCTTCAACTTTCAGATGACTGAACTCTATGATTTTGATGCATATGTTCTTGGATCTGATCATTGGGTGTCTTGTTGAATGTTGCTCATTGACTAGTTGTGACAACACTATGATCCGTAAGAGTGTTCATTGGATCTTCAATGTAGAACATCTCTTTCTTTATTTGTGCAGTGCTTCAACACTTTTGTTTGCCTTTGACTAATCTCAGGAACTGATAGCTTGACTCCTTGTTCTGGTCTCTTCTCAACAGCAAGACACCTCAGATTTATGGCATGCCCAACTCACTTTCTACTTGTGATCTCCCGTTCACTTATCATCAATGGACTGACCCATGCTTAATCACTTTAGCCTTGTTCTTCAGAAGCTGGCCAGTATCTCTGAGTAAACTATATCAATTCCTTCTTTTCTTGGAAAACACTATGATCCTGGTTGACCCCAAGATCGTAGTCTTCTATTCATTTGACAGCTACTGCACTTGCTAACTTTTCCTTAGTCAGTCAATATTACTGAAGTCTTCTTTTGATCTACTTGTAGAAGACTTCATCTTGAATGGCTTTACAACTCAATCTGGATACTGATTGGGTTGGTTCTTAGATCTTCTGTTAGCTTGCAAGCCATTCATTGAGTGCTCTCTAGTTTTCTTTAGGTGGAGTGTAACTTTGCAGATCTAACCAGAGGCTTCATTCTTTGGATATTCTGGGAGTGCTCATTTGTTGATAATCATGTTTACTCTACGATTCTTTCTTGGCATTGTGAGCACTTCTATTCAAGTCTTAGTTTTGCACTCTACTATTTTTCTTTGGTTCTACAGATACTACGACTCCAAGATCAGATCTTGACACTATGATTTTTGCCTTTAAGCTTGTTGTCTTCATCTGATCTGGCTCGACTACGATCTCTGCCTCTTATTTGATTAGTAGACTCTACAACTCCGAGTGTGGTCTACGATTCTTAACTTGGCTTTGGTAGATGCTCAGTCGGCTCTTAGACAGGCTATCTCAACGATTCTGAACATGACTTCCTCAACAAACTACAACTTTGAGGAAGTTCTTCTCGACACACTATGATCCTTCCTCGTCTCTCCTGGTAGTCTATGATCTCTGAGATCTACTATATTATAGACTATGATTTTGCCTTGATAGTTCTCGAGCTTTCCTTAACTCTCCTGGCAGACTACGACTTCTGGTGCAGTGCTCGACGATCAGACATGCCTATCTATTACATTATATGATCAACCTAACAAGTTTGATCTTTCTATATTTATAGTCCTTGTACATCATTTCTTCTTAAGGACTTTACAAAGTTATTTTGCTTATGTAGGATCAACCTAACATATTTGATCAATTCTTTCTAAGTCCTTGTACATATATTTCTATTATCTATCAAAGGACTTTATAGCTTTTCCTAATGCAAACATACTTGCATATTCATTCATTTATAACATAATCAAATTATATAAAAATAGGAATATCATTCGCATGCTTAATCCTGACAATCTCCCCCTATTTGATTATGCAAAAACAATTAGTGCATATGCATGATATGAATGAATCTTATATACAGTGAGCAGTTGTATTTCTAAAACAGATAATCATGAATTTTATTGATGATAATATGAATTTGCATAAACTATGGCATTCTACATCCTGGATCCAGAACATACCTAATCAGATAAAGATATACCTTCTATACCTTTTGGCTCCATGTATGTCTCCAAGACGTTTGTTGATGAGCTACTCATCTATTCATCTTTTTGCTCCTGCTCCCCCTGGGATGGTGACTTCATTTCTTTTTGATCTCCTTCTCAGATTCATGCTCTTCTTCTTTTTCTGGCTCCCCCTCAAACTCTGCATTCATGGGATCATCATCCTTTGACTCCCCCTCAAATGATGATTCTGCTACTACTGCTGCTATCTTCTTCTTTACCATCCTCTTGGACTTCTTATCTCCTTTTCTTCTGATCTCCTTGCTCTTCCTTGAGTTCCTTTTTCTATACCTCTTTTTCTCCTCATTTTTATCATTAATCACTTGTGAAAGCTGCTCCATGTTGAACATAAGTTGCTCCATTAGGTAAGATGAGTTACCATCCTCAATCTTAAGTTCTTGTTGGTTTAACTCAATTTATAAGGAGAGAGACCGATTCAATTTGTCAATCTTATCAGAGAGGGATAGGATTTATTCTTCATTAGCCTTCTGTGCTCGTAGAGCTTCTGCCTTCTGATCATACAAAGCCGTCAGATAAATTTGATCTCTCTATTTGATTTTGAGAGATATATCAGATATAGTAGCTTGGAGTCTTTCTTGAGGAGCATTATCTCCTACTTCTGTCAACATCTTTGCCTCTTTTGTGATGATAGATATCTTCTCAATCAACTCATCAGAATTCTTCAATAGCTCCTTCTTCATAGGAGTTTGGTCATATAATTGGGCAAACTCTTGTTGTCTTCTAGCTTCAACTCTACAATTTTCATTTTTAGACAATTTTTTGAAAGTAGTAACAATTTGATAAATCGTTGAGTGCCATTCACTATTGGAGGATAAAGGTGAAAGTAGTATGCACACAAGCCAATCATGTTTGATGATAAAGCATATACTTTGTAACCATCTTATTCATTTATTAATAAAAAGTATTAATTTATTAAAGGCTTTTAATTATCTACATAATGCTGTTTTATAATATGTGATAAACCCATAGTTTTAAGCAATGCTTTTAGAATAATGATGATGATCATTCTAATGAGATCTAAATTCTAAGAAAGCTTAAAACTAAAATAGTTCCCAATCGTTGGATTACTAAATTGGGGATTAGTGAATCCAGGATAGATTGGTACATACGTTGCTTGCTCATTGGATGAGGATGATTGATCTCATGATCATTTTGTGGAGACACTAAAGCAAGTATGTAGGTGCTTATTGGAGAATAAGTTCTTCGAGCATTGGCTCGCTAAGGAATACCTAATGGAGTTTTATTTTACTGTCAATAGGAATTCTGTAGTGATAGTAGTACAAGTGATCCTTGGACTTGAGATCATCATAGTATCTTGTGTATGATGAGTTATACTTTGACTTATTCCTTAAGACCCTTAGGGTATATCAAAGGGTATGCTTGGGTATAATAAGTTATACATGGAGATAATGTATGATCAATAAAGAATCTACCACTTTAATAAAAGAAGAGAAATGTCTATGTGATTCGATAAATGACAACCCAAGAGTCCTTGGTTAAGCAGAATGAAATTAGAAAGGAGTTTCTAATTTGCATTATTTGAGTTCATGCATTTAAGGATCGAAATACATATAATTAAATAAAATAAGACTTGACAAGAATTCCATGTCTTATATTTAATTGGGACATTGTATGGTGGAAGGATTGAATTGTCAGAACTATTTACTCAAAGGTTCTTTAATGATTAATGTTGAAATCTATATTATACGGAAAGTCGTTGATCATTTAGGGGAGGCTTATCCCTATTGTAGAATAAATATTATTTATTTAAATAAATTAATTGTTTAATTTATTTATTTAAATAAGATTAGAATTGTTCTAATTGATTTATTCACAACCTAGGTTTAATATGGAGAACCTAAAGGGTCACACCATAAAAGGAAGAATAATTATTTAAGAAGTAAATGGCATAATCGTAATAATATGTTATGTATATTTAATTTAATCTATGGTGATAGAATAAATTAAATAGCTTAATATTTATTATTTAATATTTTAGAAATATTAAATATAAATTAATAAGAGGAGTCTTATTAATATTATTACAATTATTATTATTTTAATTTCTAAAAGAGTTTAGGAATTATTTAATATAAGTACTCTCATTTATTCCTAATTGGATTAGGAAGGAAAATTAGTTAAAGGAGTTTAATTAATTATCCCTAATAAGATTAGGGATCTTAATTAATTAAAAGAATTAATTAAATAAAACCCAATTCCTTAATTGTTAAGATGGGTTGCCCACATCTATAAATAAGAGGAGTCTTATTATGGGTGGGATGGGTTGTTGACTTTTTACAACGTAATAATTCCAATTTGTTGGAGAGTACCCTTTTCTATGAGATAGAAAACTAGGGTTTGAGCCATAAACACCCTTCTTCTTGAATTTTCTTCTTCCTTGGTGGATCACCTCTAGAGGCCAAACATTTGGGTGGCTAACGTTGATCAAAGGAAGGAACCAAACCCGGTGGATTCAAGATTGAACGCAAAAAGAGATTGGAGGTGAACTTGTACCTGAGGAAGCTCGATCTTCAAGGGTATGATTTTATTCTTTATCTTTTCGTTTAATTAATAATTATGCATAAAGGGTGATCCGGGTATATGGTTTGTAAATTTTTAAACTCTGATTTTATCACGCTTCCGCACTTTTTATGCAATTTGATTGCGTTATGAATATTACAAACCTAACAAAAGGGATAGCAGAAAATTGTGCTTGTGCAGAGGGAAGCTTCTCAAACTGAACTTGATCATCTTCAATGGTAGAGTGAAGGGGCTCTACGATCATCCACTTGGGCATACTCCTTCTGCCATCAAAACCTACTATACAATCGTAGGGAATGTAGTGGTTACCGGCATGTCTGTAGATTTTGAAGTGAGACTGGTCTTTTATCATCTTGGTTGCAAACTTTTGTACTCTTGGAAAGTTCTATGAAATCAGCTCCAGGTTGGGAAGATGAGAGAAGACCCATGTGAGATAGCTATTATCTCTAGTGAGAGATGTCTTTACCCATGGCATATGAGGGTGAAACCACCTTATTGCATGGTTCTTAACTTCAGGCTCATATATTATAGTTGAGGTGTCTAGCTTCATAGTCTTACAATTATTGAGCGCATTTTTCTGCAGTCATCATTACAACTTTTATCCTTTCATCTCCATGATTGATCCATCTACTGGGGAGCACATCTAGTGATTCGTCAATTTCTACTACAATCTTTCTCTTGCGATTTACAGGGTTAGGAATGTGAAATTTTTTTGACTCTTCTGTTTCAAAACTGGAGTCTTTTCCATCTTCATTTTGCCTGGGGCTGGAGTTAGACCTCTGTAAACTTCCTTCATCAGACTCATCAATGTGTTCATCTAATTCTTGGTTTGTAGAATTAGAATCTTTTTCCATCTCTTCATCTTCTTCTTCAAGATTTTCTTTCGTGGATTCAAACTCATCATCACTCAAATCAATGACAGCGAGAGAGTGTTCGCCTTGCTTCTTTGGGACGGATTTAGCAAGCAGTCTGTTGCTCTTTCTTCTCCTTGGAGGTTCAGCTATAGGAGAGTCAGATTTTTCTTCTTCTTTAGAATATGAAGCCTCTTAATCACCAAACAAGTTTCCTTGATGTTCATCATTAGTAGAGACAAGTCCTTCTTCTTCGGACTCAACATATTTTGAGTCATCATATGAACTTGTTGGAGCATTTTTAGTAGGAAATGTAATTGTTTCAACTTCCAACCTTTCTTCATTAGTAGAGTAGGGACTCTGAGTGTTAGCCATAGGAGTTGCACATTCTCCTTCACCACCATATTTGGCTATTTCTTTCATAGACTCAGCTTCTTTTTCATTGCTGGACTTGCTCTTTGAGGGTTCAATCTTGGGTCTTTCAGTACTCTTCCCATCTTCTGACTCTACATCATCTTCTTTGTTAGATGGACTTTCTTTGAGAACTGGGGTTGACTTCTTTATCACCTTTGCTTTCTTTTTGGATGGTCCTTTGAGTAATCTGTTACTCCTTCTTTTTGGGGTTTCTGCAGTTGATGCTTGTTCTTCTCCTTGTCTCTTGTTATCAGTAGAGAGACTACTTTGTGGAGCCTTTGTTTTCTTCACACTCTTAGACTTCTTCTTTGCTGGTGTGGCTTTTACAGATACAGAGTCATCATAATGGGATGGCTTGCTTTCCACCTCTTGTGCCTTCCTCTTCTTTTCAGAGACCTTGTTGTTGCTTCCAGATGTCATTAGCCTCTTGTTTTCCTTGGGATTTTTCTTCCAGTTTTCAAACAACTATGGGGACATCACTTTATGAACATTCAGTGGTTCTCCCTTATCATCCTTTATCTTGCTTCCCAGTTTCTTCTTCAACACAATGCTTAAGAGTTTTCCAGGAAATACCTTCGTGAGGGGTTTATCTATAGACTTCTTCATCTCAGCCTTCTCTACCCATTTGGTTAACCAATCAATTAGAAGGGCTCCAAAGTTTATCTGTTGTTTCATGACGATTGTAGTCATGATTCTCAGTTGTAGATCACTCACAGTATCATGTGCAGTGTCCTTGCATAAGATGCATTTTCCTGTAATCTCGGCCAGAAATTCAAACTCTTCTGGAAACTTCTTCTTCTTCATATCCTTCAGATTTGCGTTCCTCTTGTAATACATTAACCTCTTGCCTTCTTCAATGTCAACCTCATCGAGGTTTATCAGACCTTGGTTGGGAAACCCTAAACATTGGTTGAAGTCTGATGCCTTTATCTTCAGACTTGCTCCTCTGACCTTTGTGGACAGAAACCCAGAACCTATTATTGCATTGGAATAGAATTACTTCACTAGCTCGGTATAGACTGGAGTGTTATCTTCCAAGCATTCATAAAACCCAACATTCTTTACAAGCTCAAGTATATCCTTGAATTTCTTTTCTGATCTTTCGAACTTCTTGAAGCCGAGTTGGATTCCAGTTATAACACGTTATTCTTCCATTCTGAGAGTTCGAGATGTATAGGTATTTAGTTTCAAACTTTCTATGAGAGATTGTTGAATGCGATTTGGGCAAATCTAGTTATTTAATGGATTCAGGCTTTGAAGAGGATTTTAGGGTTTGAAAAAGGGAGGGAGAGAGGTTCGATAGCTTCTGATAACTATTTTAAGATTTTGAATTTGTCTTTATGACAGTTCCTTCTGACTCTGCATAAGTTATGATGTGTCAACCAATCATTGGTTGCACGATGCCCAATAAGAAACTGTAACTCCCCATGAACTGAATAGCTTTTCAGTTTTAATTTCCTTTTAAGAAAATAAGCATTACTGACGTAGCTTGACTGTTGACCTTTTCAGTATGTAGAGTGGATTGTGGACTCTATGGTTTTCTTTGTCGACTCAACGATCATTTTCTGGGAGATTCTTCAGTGGATGATTAGACACTAATCCTTATCTTGAAGTTGCATAGCTTAACCACTGATGTACTTCATGATAGTTTGGTCACTAAACTTCTAAGGTGAGTCTGCAGGGCATCTTTCCAAACCTATCTCCACACAATCTGAATAATTGAGCATGTGTCTAGTTCTTCTGAGCTCACCATGAGCTAGTGTATCCTCTGGGAAGACTGCGATCGTCGAGCCTACTCTACGATTATTGAGGTTGCACAGCGGTCGTCGAGTTTACTTCAGAATCTACTCTATGATAGTTGTATGTCCTGGTCCTTAAGATGAACTAGACTAAGCATTCCTTCTGGGTTAAGGTAGCTCAAGAAGGGCCAAACTCTTAGAGTGAACTAAGGGTCAGGTTTGTCCCTGAGGCACTTTCCAGAAGAAAAACTTTAGAAGTGATTAGTACTAATATCTCATTTGACCTTTTCTACTGGGAAGTTCATCTACCAACTTTAGATATTTGCATTGGCTGTAATCGTGGTGTCCTTCTACTCTTACACTACGATCAGATGGTTGATCATAGGCACTCCACGATTTTGAGTTGGGTGGTTGACAAGGTTATCAGTAATACATTTTGAGATGTTCCTACTGACTATGGATCTTTGATTGGTTTGTAATATTCAATAACACAATCAAATTGCAAAATTAGCGGAAACGTGGAAAAATCAGAGTTTAAAAAATTTACAAACCATATACCCGGATCACCCTTTATGCACAATTATTAATTAAACGAAAAAGATGAATAAGAAACATACCCTTGAAGATCCGAGCTTCCTCAGGTACAAGTTCACCTCAATCCTTTTTAGCGTTCAACTTGAATTCACTAGGGTTTGGTTCCTTCCTTTGATCAACATTAGCCACCCAAATGTTTGGCCTCTAAAGGTGATCCACCAAGGAAAAATAAAGATTCAAGAAGATGGTGGTTGGTTAAACCCTAGTTTTTCTATCTCTATAGAAAAGGCGTACTCTCCAATAAATTGGAATTATGTCATATCTTAATATCTGATATAAGACTCCTCTTATAAAGATATCAAGTAACCTTATTAAAATAAGGTATTATTTAATTAAACTCTTTTAATTAAATGGGCTCCCTAATCTTATTAGGGATAATTAATTAAACTCCTTTAACTAATTTTTCCTCCTAATCCTATTAGGAATAAATGAGAGTACTTATATTAAATTAATTTCTAAACTCTTTTAAAAATTAAAATAATAATAATTGTAATAATATTAATAAGACTCACTTATTAATTTATATTTAATATTTCTAAAATATTAAATAATAAATATTAAGCTATTTAATTTATTCTATCACCATAGATTAAATTAAATATACTTAATATATTATTACGATTATGCCATTAACTCTTAAATAATTATTCTTCCTTTTATGGTGTGACCCTTTAGGTTCTCCATATTAAACCGGTTGTGAATAAATCAATTAGAAACAATTCTAATCTTATTTAAATAAATAAATTAAACAATTAATTTATTTAAATAAATAATATTTATTCTACATAAGGATAAGCCTCCCTAGCGATCAATGACTTTCCAGATAATATAGATTTCAACATTAATCATTAAAGAACCTTTGAGTAAATAGTTACCGTACAATTCAATCTTTCCACCATACAATGTCCCAATTAAATATAAGGCATGGAATTCTTTGTCAAGTCTTATTTTATTTAATTATATGTATTTCGATCCTTAAATTCACAACACCAAATAATGCAAATTAGAAACTCCTTCCTAATTTTATTCTGCCTTGGCCAAGGACTACTGGGTTGTCATTTATCGAATCACATAGGACATTTCTCTTCTTTTAATAGAAGTGGTAGATTCTTTATTGATCATCATACATTATCTCCATGTATACAACTTATTATACCCAAGCATACCCTTTGATATACCCTAAGGGTCTTAAGGAATAAGTCAAAGTATAACTCATCATCATACAAGATACTATGATGATCTCAAGTCCAAGGATCACTTGTACTACTATCACTCTGAGAATTCCTATCGATGATGCAAGTAAAACTCCATTAGGTATTCCTTAGCGAGCCAAGTTCAAAGTGAACTTATTCTCTAATAAGCACCTACATACTTGCTTTAGTGTCTCCACACAAATGATCATGAGATCAATCATCCTCATCCCGATGAAAGCAACGTATGTACCAATCTATCCGGATTCACTAATCCCCAATTTAGTAATCCAATGATTGGGAACTATTTTAGTTTTAAGCTTTCTAAGAATTTAGATCTCATTAGAATGATCATCATCATTATTCTAAAAGCATTGCTTAAAACTATGGGTTTATCACATATTATAAAACAAAGATCATATTGATAATTAAAAGCCTTTAATAAATTAATACTTTTTATTAATAAATGAATAAGATTGTTACAAAGTATATGCTTTATCATCAAACATGATTGGCTTGTGTGGATATTACTTTCAATCTCCCACTTGCACTAAAGCCAATCGTCATGGTAACTCATACTCTTCTTCTCTAAGTGACGATTATCCTGTTTGTTGGATAAGCTTTAGTTAATGGATATGTAATGTTGTTCATGAGAGTCCACTATCTCTATAGTGATTTCCCATCTTTCAATGATTCTAATAATCAAATGAAAGTGCCACAACACATGTTTAAATCCAAGATGAGACTTAAGAACTATTCCTAGTTACAGAATGAACTTTTAATCCAAACAATCAACTTGCAGCCTTCATTTATAGCTATATACTTTGTCTTTATCACTAAACCAAAGAACTCTTTCATTGTTTGGAACCTTTCCAATTCACTTTGCACCAATCTGTTCAAGATAACACTTTACCTTAAAGTGGATTTTTTCATCATCTTGGTGCATCTTAAAACTTGAGTCTGTTAAGCCCTCTAGTTTTAATTTAGACCCACCATGAATATGATCACATCCTTAGTGCTTGGGTTAAGAACTTTAAGATGTTTTTCACCGTCTTACATGATGATCTTCTCCGAATATGACCGATCAACATTAGATCTTGTATATTTCATTGCATACATAATAGTCACTCATGCGATCTCTCTTTCGAGAGTCTCGTGGGGACTATAAAGAGATACACTCCATAGCTCATCAACATGAGACATCTCTTGAGTTTGCCATGCTAAACGACTTTAGCATCAAATGAATATCGTTCCTTGGGTTAAGTTGAGCATCCTCTTAAATCTATCTATATAGATTTATATCCCCAATTAAGATACTCTTCCAAATCATTCATGGAGGAATGTTTAGACAATTTTATCTTTCTTCGATTATAGCATTAGTATGTCATTCCTTATCCATAATATATCAACATATAATACTAGAAATTTCATGACGCTCCCCTTGACCCTTTTTACACACTAGGTTCATTCTTGTTTTTGATAAAATCAAACTTTTTGATTATTTTATCAAAATGAATGTTCCATTTTGAGAGAGTGTCTATAACTCTTACCTCATTGTATGTAATGGATCATCATCTTCTATGATCGTACTCTCATCATCATCATCCATGATGAATCCATACCTCCCAGGTATCTTAGGTAATATTCCAAATTTACGATTCAGTTGTGGTACAACAGGTCCATCTGCAGGTTCCTCTTATTTTACTTATAGTGTTTTGTGGTTCTTGAACTCTTCAAGATCTATTATCCTCCCACTAGCCCCTTCAATGATAAACACATTTATCTTAGAAGGCAGCGTGTTTCGCAACAAACACCTTTTGCTAAGTAGGATTATAGAACATATACCCTAAACTTACTTTAGGATGTCCCACAAATCTGTACACTTGTCAAATCTTGTCCCAAGCTTATCCTTTGAAACCTTTTCACATAAGTTGGACAACCCTTATCTTAACATACTTAAGATTAGAATCCTCCCCATCCATAACTTTTATGGAGTCTTAAATAATTTTGAGGTTACCTTTTTCGTAGATAAGCAGTCATTTCTAGGACATGATCCTAGAAGGATACTGGAATGTCGGTAAAATCGTTATGGACCGTACCATGTCCAACAAGGTATAATTTTTCCTTTTAGATACATCAATCAATTATTGTGTATCAAGAGGCGTCCATTGTGAGAAAACCATTTGAGATGATCTAAAAACTTATTGCACAAGTATTTATTCCTTGATCTAATCAAAGAATCTTAATACTTTGCCAATTTGTTTCACTTCTGAATTCTTTGAACCTTTCAAATGATTCACACTTGTATTTTAGCAAATACACACATTCAACTCTTTGAATGATCATCTCCTTTTCTTATACTAGTTTGTTCAATTTACAAAATAATTTTTCACGTAAGTCAAGTATACAAAATCCATTAAGTAATATTTCAGTTCTATAAAAAAAACATTATTATTATAAATAGAACAACAATTGTTCTTAATTATAATACCAAAAATTTTATTGTCCAACAATAAAATGGAAATAATGTTTCTAACAAGAATTGGAATACAATAACAACTTATTGACTTAATAGATTTGCCCATAGGCAGTGCTAAACTATAAGTTTCTATAGCTAATGCAGCAACCTTTGCTTCATTTTCCACACATAGGATTACTTATCTTTGTTTAACTTTCTACTTCTGCTTGGTCCCTTCATAAATCTATATTTATGATAACCAAAATCGGTATCCAATACCCAAGTAGAACCTTGACTTAAAGAAAAATTATTTTAAATCATGAACAAATTTGTATTAGAATAGAAACTTCACTAAGCTTCTTTCGTTAGCCTCTTGCAAGATGCTTCTCATGATTTCTTTCCGATTGTCCGGGCTTATTGTAGTGGAAGCAAACTCCTTTGCTATCCGTGATCGATTTTGTTCTTATTATCCTTTGTTTATGCCTTTCTATTTACCTTCTTTGAATCGTTCTTCTTTTAGGAAGATCCTTTGGCTCCCGAAGAAGACTTGATCTTTCTTGGTTGGAAAGTGACTCTCAACATTTTTCAATATGTTAAGCAAATCAGCGAGGCTGATATCTAGCTTGTTCATATGAAAAATTCACAACAATTGTGAAAGGAGTCCAGGAATGAGTGCAAGATCAAATCTTGGCTCAACTCTCCATCCATGACAAAACCAGTTGTCCTAATTGATCAATCAAATTGATTATGTTAAGAATTTTTTGTCTGTACTATAGTGTCATTGGCCATTCTAGATCGGAAGAGCTCCTTTAGATATCTCGATATCTATCACCCCTACTTTCCTCACCATCAACTACTTGATGTGCGGGAATATAGTAGGAGCATCCATAGTTTCATCTTGACGTCAAGCTCGTTACTCATGGATGCGAGCATGATGCATTGAGCCAATCATGCATCATCTTGCCACTTTCTAAAAGTAGCAATCTATTCCTCGGAGGCATTATTCGCAACCATTGCGAGGATAGGCGTATTAAGGACATAAGATAGCTTTTCGACTATGAGAACTATTCTCAAATTCCTTAACCAATCCGTTTAATTTTGATGCGGTTAATTTAGCATCTAATATGCTACTGTGATGATAGTAATTTAGGCGGTGTAAAATTTCAGTAAATGAATTTGTAATAATCAACATTTTAACATACATTCTTTTATGAATTGCCAAAATAATTTAGGTCTTGTTTTAAATTGGTATCTCCCACTATTTTCTTCAAACTATATTACCCTCACTTATATAGTTCGGCAAAATCTAATTAAAGATTTGCTAGTGAGAATAAGGATCCCATTTCAAATGTATATAGCCTTGTGGTGACACAACAAACTATATATAAATAAATAGGTAGACAACTTTTGTCAATTACATCAACTATGCAACTCCTTTTCTTTTGCCTCTTAGATTATTTTGATCAAGTGGTGGCACATCCGAATCAAAATTATCCAAGTTAAGTCCGACCTAGCACTCCATATATTCAAAAAAGAAAATATCATCCTTGTGGTGACACAACAAAACAATATTGTTCAATTTTCTTTATAAGCATCAAATGTGATAAATTAACATCTTAAATACTTAATACTTGCCTTGTGGTGACACAACAAACTCATATTAAATATTTAATACTCTATTAATTTTATCATGCTAGAAATGACGTTCGATATTCCAAATATCTTTGAACGCTTAGGACTTAATATAAAAAAATTGAGGGTTTTCTTATTAATTTGTCTCATCTTGTTTAAGCAGCATGCACATATATATATATAAAAAATGGCGTATATTAATGAACATGCGAAGCATGTTTGTATAATATATAATATATATAGTATAAGCATGCACATATAGAATACTATATTCTACCCGAATTGATTATAGACTTTTATTCTAGTTTGGTTCACTAGAGCCACCAAGTGAACCAAAAGGTCAAACCCTAAGGGTGCAAGAAATAATATTTAAATATAACTATTACATTTAAACCCGGGCTCCATTACAAATGGGTCTTCAAGCGCTCCTTGCTCCTTGATCTCCAATTCTTCAAAATTAATTCTAACTATTCCTATTACAAAACTAATTAAAATAAATAGAAACCTTGATCGTGATCGAGAGAAAGTACATAGGAGGGAATAGAATTTACATTAAGAAAAATTAGAGAAGGCGAGGTATCTGAGACCCTCTATTTAATAAAACCCATACATTCATCCATCCAACTAAAATAAAATCCAATCGATTGGTCAATAGTCCATAATCAATCCCATTTATTATCATACACATCACCATATGCATCAATAAATAACATTCATCTCATGAATAATAAACATTTAATATATATATTGATATCATTTAATGGGCAAATTTAGTTAGTATAAAATCTAATTTTGAATTAAAATAAACTCCTTTATTTCAATCAAATTTAAATCAAAATAAAACTATTTTATTTTAATTTATCCAATTTTGAATAAAATAAACTATTTTATTTTAATCAAAATCTTTAATCAAAAGAAACTCCTTTATTTTAATTAATTATGGAATCCAATTCCATGTAATAAAAAAAAAATTATTAAAGGAAACACGAATTTTCTTTTCCTATTCACAAATAAACTCCTTTATTTTGAATAATATGAAATCTTATTTCATATTTAAATAAACTCATTTATTTAAGGAAACATGGATTCTCTTTCCTATTCACAAATAAACTCTTTTATTTTGAATAATGTGAAATCTTATTTCATATCTAAATAAACTCCTTTATTTAAGGAAAAATAGAATCCAATTTCAACTCCAATTAGTTATCATGGAATCCAATTCCAACTCTAATTAGTTAGCATGAAATTTAATTTTATAATTAAAATAAACTCTTTTATTTTAAAATTAAAATAAACTTTTTATTTTAAGATTAAAATAAACTTTTTATTTTAAGATTAAAATAAATATTTATTTTAAATATATATATATATATATATATATATATATATATATATATAACCGTACATCATATTAATGAATCAGTATATACATATCATGGAATCCTAATATGATTGTTGCTGACTTCGGTCAATTTTGTTGCCCAAGTCCAGTTTTTTTTTTTCAAGTGCTGCACGAATTTCGTGGCAAACTAACAATTGCATGCTCCTGTTAAATTCGCATGACCCATATATATATATATATATATATATATATATATATATATCATATATATATAATATAATATATATATTTACTAATACATGTAAACCGTTATTAGCTTATGTGGCCACGTGAATACTGATAACATTAATCCCTTTTGAAGCAATAGGATATACGTGAATCAGCAGCTTTGATTTCGCGAGATTTTTTTTTTTTTTTAAATTTTATACAATAAAATTATGTCCAATTAAATTGTTCTAAACACATATCAATATACATATTAAATTAAAACAATTAATAATTTGCATAAATGTTTGGCTCTGATACCACTGTTAGGTTTGTAATATTCAATAACGCAATCAAATTGCAAAATTAGCGGAAACGTGGAAAAATCAGAGTTTAAAAAATTTACAAACCATATACCCGGATCACCCTTTATGCACAATTATTAATTAAACGAAAAAGATGAATAAGAAACATACCCTTGAAGATCCGAAGCTTCCTCAGTACAAGTTCACCTCAATCCTTTTAGCGTTCAACTTGAATCTCTAGGGTTTGGTTCCTTCCTTTGATCAACATTAGCCACCCAAATGTTTGGCCTCTAAAGGTGATCCACCAAGGAAAAATAAAGATTCAAGAAGATGGTGGTTGGCTAAACCCTAGTTTTTCTATCTCTATAGAAAAGGCGTACTCTCCAACAAATTGAAATTATGTCGTATCTTAATATCTGATATAAGACTCCTCTTATAAAGATATCAAGTAACCCTATTAAAATAAGGTATTATTTAATTAAACTCTTTTAATTGAATGGGCTCCCCTAATCTTATTAGGGATAATTAATTAAACTCCTTTAACTAATTTTCCCTCCTAATCCTATTAGGAATAAATGAGAGTACTTATATTAAATTAATTTCTAAACTCTTTAGAAATTAAAATAATAATAATTGTAATAATATTAATAAGACTCCTCTTATTAATTTATATTTAATATTTCTAAAATATTAAATAATAAATATTAAGCTATTTAATTTATTCTATCACCATAGATTAAATTAAATATACTTAACTATATTATATTACGATTATGCCATTAACTTCTTAAATAATTATTATTCCTTTTATGGTGTGACCCTTTAGGTTCTCCATATTAAACCGGTTGTGAATAAATAAATCACTTAGAACAATTCTAATCTTATTTAAATAAATAAATTAAATAATTAATTTATTTAAATAAATAATATTTATTCTGATAGGGATAAGCCTCTACAAGGATCAACGACTTTCCAGATAATATAGATTTCAACATTAATCATTAAAGAACCTTTGAGTAAATAGTTACTCAGACAATTCAATTCTTCCACCATACAATGTCCCAATTAAATATAAGACATGGAATTACCTTGTCAAGTCTTATTTTATTTAATTATATGTATTTCGATCCTTAAATGCACAACACTAAATAATGCAAATTAGAAACTCCTTTCTAATTTCATTCGCCTTAACGCCAAGGACTCTTTGGGTTGTCATTTATCGAATCACATAGGACATTTCTCTTCTTTTAATAGAAGTGGTAGATTCTTTATTGATCTTACATTATCTCCATGTACAACTTATTATACCCAAGCATACCCTTTGATATACCCTAAGGGTCTTAAGGAATAAGTCAAAGTATAACTCATCATACACAAGATACTATGATGTTCTCAAGTCCAAGGATCACTCAGACTACTATCACTACTGAGAATTCCTATTGACAGCAAGTAAAACTCCATTAGGTATTTCTTAGCGAGCCACGTTCAAGTGAACTTATTCTCTAATAAGCACCTACATATTTTGCTTTAGTGTCTCCACACAAATGATCATTAGATCAATCATCCTCATCCAATGAAAGCAAGCAACGTATGTACCAATCTATCCGGATTCACTAATCCCCAATTTAGTAATCCAATGATTGGGAACTATTTTAGTTTTAAGCTTTCTAAGAATTTAGATCTCATTAGAATGATCATCATCATTATTCTAAAAGCATTGTTTAAAACTATGGGTTTATCACATATTATAAAACAGCATCATGTAGATAATTAAAAGCCTTTAATAAATTAATATTTTTTATTAATAAATGAATAAGATTGTTACAAAGTATATGCTTTATCATCAAACATGATTGGCTTGTGTGCATACTACTTTCAATCTTCATTTGGTTCGTCAGCCATAAAGTTTTGAGACTCTGTAACTGGTATATTATGTCATAGTATATTTTTGATATTTTTAGTGCTGATGTTCTTTAGCAGATCATTGCTCCCCCATAGTTGATACTATCTTCTCAGAGAGGTGTGAGTTCTTCTTTTTCATGTGCATTAGAAGGCAGCCTTGCATATCTCCTTCTGACTAGAATCATCCTACGATAGTTTGTCAGAACTATGAACGTAGTCTTCTTTGATGGTTTGAAATGTGGAGTTCTGCTTCTATAATGAGTTCCTCATCATTGATGCTCGATGATCCTCTGATGTGAACTTCCTTGAGGGTTCTTCTCATATGATATGTTATGCATGATTGAGTATATAAGACCCTTTTTATCTTAGGGTGAATGATCTGTTTCCATGTGGAGATCAGCAACCATGTGAGCTTCATTCATGTTAGTTTAGGAAGTCTTCAAACACGGGCTTTGACAAATAAGGATTTTGTCAAAATCATTTTTGAAATGTCTTAAGCCTCCAGCTGGTTGAATTTTCTTGACTGAAGTCTCTTGCTTCAGCATTTCTTAGTGTGGTCAGATAGACCATGCACCTGCAGGTTAGATAAATTTCTAGTTTTGGTACCCATGGTTAAATGGGTCTTGCTAGGTCAGCTTTCAAAATCCCAGTTCCTCATATATTTGAATTTTCATCATATTGATCACCAACAATCATATTCATGCATGTATCCAATTTAGATATGATATTTTAAGATGCGTGATGATGAGTGTGTATAACCAATTTAACAAAGCACTCCTTTTCTTTAATGGTTTTATCATTTGCTTAGTTATGTTCACAGAGTTTAAATGTTCACAGAGTGAGAATCAACTCTATCATTTATTTGTCTCTTGTAGAATTGATCATACTCTATGTGTTATCAAAAACTTAGAACATAGGTTTATACATACAAACCCATCAGCAAAGATTACTCCACTTAAGATTAATTAAACCATGGTATTCTTATGACCTATTTCAGACTTCTTTCAAGATGTTGTCTTCAATCCTAAAACTTGGATTGAGAGAAAGTTTGTTAGTATTTGAGTTTCCAACTTCAGTGTAATTTATCTCTTCCCCTTTTTTTAGGTAGAGTACGGTCTCTTGATAGAATATTGTTATAGTGCATAAGGTGGTGCAATCATGATGTACACATTTATATTGATGAGGAACTGTACCTTTACATTGTCAGTTTCTTGACAGACATTTATCTTGATATACTGAGGTTAGGCATTGATGTTCATACTTTTTCCTTCACTTCTGACAGCTTGTTTCTCCGGTTGTCCTTTGATCAATTAGTCATAGTCTTGAAGATGTAGGCTCAGAGAATCTTGGCATCTTTAGTTCTTTGACAACCTTGAGTCCTCAGGGTTCACATCCAGCTGCTGGTTGGCCAAATACAGATTTGAGAAATTCTTCTTTCTTCTCTAAATTTCTTAGCATATATGGTCTTTTCATCTTTCAGTCTGAATGCTTGGCTTTTTCTGTTGATGCCTCTTGAGCTCCTATAGCTGATCTTTAGACTACAAGATTGAATGTGGGCAAGGATTGGTCTTGTTGTTATGGCATTTAAGAACATGGACCAATCTGAGCAGCTTCAGGTGTATATACACATTTACCTGTACACAATATTTCCAACGTGTGAGCTCATCTACACTTACAAGTGACTTACTACTAAACTAAGTTTAGAATAATTTTTGTGCCTAGGATTAGACTCAAAGCGATTAGCTATTGAATATAGCAAGAGAACCTGCTTTGATACCAATTTTTAGTTCCCAGTAGGCACACAATAGATCTAGAAGAGGGGGGTTGAATAGATCCTTTTTTCTTTTTAAATACTTTTCCTATTTAGTTTGTATTGCTAACGAATCAACATGTGACAAACATAAGAATCTTTTCAAGCATAGTGGAATAAGTAAAAGATCCCCTTCATTGATATATTCATGAACATACATACATTGTTCATAGAGTTAGTTTAGTTGTAAGCAGTTAGTTCATACATAGCATTTATAACAGTTAGGTACATAAAGTAAATGACAAAAAGTAAATGACACAAGGGATTTTAAGTGGTTCAGAGACTCAAGCTCCTAATCCACTCTTCTGCTTTAACTAACAGGAATTCCACTAAGGAAGGGCAGCACCCTGAATCACTAAGATTCCTTCAAGGCCAGCAGCCTTGGAACTTCAGTTCACTAAGAACTCTTCAAGCCCAGCAGGCTTGGAACTCCTCTAGTTCCCTAGGAACTCTTCAAGCCCAGCAGGTTTGGATCTTCATTTAGTCCCTCCGAACAAGGACCCCTCAGGCCTGGCTACTTTTTATTGTACTTTTTGTTGTTGTTGTTGCCTTGCAGCTAAGATGTCTTTAAGGTTGAACATCTTTTGTACTTAGCAGCTTGGCGTGATCCTCTTTGTATTCTGCATAAAGAATGGACTACTTCTTCTTTGGTGCAGCTGATCTTTATTCTGTTATTCTCATCTTCATCCAATGTCAGTTGTGCACCATCACCATTTAGGTTTTCTAAGTGTTTGAGCTTTTGGTAGACTTTGTCTGGAACTTAGCAATCCTTGAACCCTTCTTGAATGATTTGCAGACATGGTTCTGCATCTTTTCTGTTTCAGCTTTTGGTTCATGGTGATTTTTAGAGTGGCTTTCTGGATCTTCTTTGTGCTCTGCCACTTTTCTGAATGCTATCTTCTTGGCCTTCTCGTCTCTCAGCTTAGCTACCATCTTCAGTGGCATTCTCATCCTTGTTGAGTGAAGCTTTTGTCTATTCAGTTCTTTCTTCAAAGTTGCTTCACTTCCACCTTTGTAGTCTCACTGTCACTAAGACTTGTTCTGTTTAGCTCTGGTGGAACTCGTAGAGTCAATAGTATAGCATTCTAACAACTCAATTATCCTTCAACTCAGCAACTCTTGATCTTTAAAGCTCTGACTTATATATACTCCTTCGCAATCTTCCCGTTGAAAGACACATTTGAATTGCTTCGCAGATCTCGAGTTACTTGGTGTAGACTGCTTGATGTGATGTGATGTTCCCTTTCGACTTTTGACGACATGATGCATTACCTCACCCATCGCCTTTAGAGTTGTCACCTTTCCATGTCAAGCAGGTAGTCGACTTTATTTCTCCTTTCTGATTCCTCGTTCAGAACATCAGGAGTTGTCTTTAAGAGTGTAACTTTGCATCTCTGACCAGAGGCTTCATCCTTTGGATATTCTGGGAGTGCTCATTTGTTGAGAATCGTGTTTACTCTACGATTCTGCCTTGGCGTTGTGAGCACTTATGTTGAAGTCTTAGTTCTACACTCTATGATTTTGCTTGGGTTCTGCAGACACTACGACTCCGAGATCAGATCTTGACACTTTACGATTTCTGCCTTTAAGCTTGTTGTCTTCATCTGATCTGGCTTGACTATGATCTCTGCCTCTTATTTGATTAGTAGACTCCACGAATCCGAGTGTGGTCTACAATTCTTGACTTGGCTTTGGCGGATGCTCGGTCGGCTCTTGGACAGGCTGTCTCTACGATTCTGAACATGACTTCCTCAAAAGACTACGACTTTGAGGGAGTTCTTCTCGACAAACTACGATCCTTCCTTGTCTCTCCTGTCAGTCTATGAACTCTGAGATCTACTATCTTGTAGACTATGATTCCGCCTTGATAGTTCTCGAGCTTTCCTTAACTCTACTGGAAGACTACAGTTTCTGGTGCAGTGCTCGGCGATCAGACATGCCTATCTATTACATTATAAGATCAACCTAACAAGTTTGATCATTCTATATTTATAGTCCTTGTACATCACTTCTTCTTAAGTACTTTACAAAGTTGTTTTGCTTATGTAGGATCAACCTAACATATTTGATCAATTCTTTCTAAGTCCATGTACATATATTTCTATTATCTATCAAAGGACTTTACAACTTTTCTTAATGCAAGCATACTTGCATACTCATTCAATTATATCATAATCAAATCATATAAAAATAGGAATATCATTCATACGCTTATTCCTGACACCGATGATACAGGGAATTTTGTAGTTTATAGTGATGCGAAAGAGGACTAGGTTGTGTGCTCATGCAGTATGGCAAGGTCGTTGCGTGCTCATGCAGTATGGCAATTAAAAGATTATGAGAAAGTTTTTCCTACTCATGATCTGGAACTGGCAGCGGTGGTATTTGCCTTAAAGATTTGGAGGCATTATCTATATGGAAAAAAATGTGAGATATACACGGACCATAAAAGTTAAAAATATATCTTCACATAAAAAGACTTAAATATGAGACAAAGAAGATGGCTGGAGTTGATAAAGGATTACGACTGTGATACCCTGTATCATCTAGGAAAGCGAATGTGGTGGCCGACACCTTAAGTAGAAAGGGTGAGGAAAAGTTATCTATGTTAAAGACTCAAACTGAGTTAATAACAGAGATGGCTAAAATGGAGTTAGAGGTGAGAGTACCGAGTAAGTCGGGTCAGAAACTATTTTCAACGGAGACTCGACCTACCATTGTGGAGAGAGTTAAGGAGGCACAACTCATAAATGATGAATGTGACCAGATGAAGAAATGACTAGTAGATGAAAAAGAGATAAAGTATAGTCTTGATAATGAGAGGTTATTAAGATTTGAAGGAAGAATTTGGGTTCCGAGTGAAATAGAATTGAAGGAGGAAATATTACAAAAGGCTCATAGTTCAAGGTACTCGATCCATCCTGGTAGTACTAAGATGTATCAAGACCTTCGACAAAATTTTTGGTGGCCAAACATGAAGAGACTGAAAGTAGTATACACACAAGTCAATCATGTTTTATGATAAACCATATACTTTGTAACAATCTTATTCATTTATTAATAAAAAAAAGTATTAATTTATTAAAGGCTTTTAATTATCAACATGATGCTGTTTTATAATATGTGATAAACCCATAGTTTTAAGCAATGCTTTTAGAATAATGATGATGATCATTCTAATGAGATCTAAATTCTTAGAAAGCTTAAAACTAAAATAGTTCCCAATCGTTGGATTACTAAATTGTGGATTAGTGAATCTGAATAGATTGGTACATATGTTGCTTGCTCATTGGATTAGGATGATTGATCTCATGATCATTTATGTGGAGACACTAAAGCAAGTATGTAGGTGCTTATTAGAGAATAAGTTCACTGAATATGGCTCGCTAAGGAATACCTAATGGAGTTTTACTTGCCTGTCAATAGGAATTCTGTAGTGATAGTAGTACAAGTGATCCTTGGACTTGAGATCATCATAGTATCTTGTGTATGATGAGTTATACTTTGACTTATTCCTTAAGACTCTTGGGATATATCAAAGGGTATGCTTGGGTATATTAAGTTGTACATGGAGATAATGTATGATCAATAAAGAATCTACCGCTTCTAGTAAAAGAAGTGAAATGTCCTATGTGATTCGATAAATGACAACCCAGTAGTCGTTGGCCAAGGCAGAATGAAATTAGAAAGGAGTTTCTAATTTACATTATTTGGAATTGTGCATTTAAGGATCATAATACATATAATTAAATAAATAAGACTTGACAGTAATTCCATGTCTTATATTTAGTTGGGACATTGTATGGTGGAAGGATTGAATTGTACGGTAACTATTTACTCAAATGTTCTTTTATGATTAATGTTGAAATCTATATTATCTGGAAAGTTGTTGATCGCTAGGGAGGCTTATCCCTATTGTAAAATAAATATTATTTATTTAAATAAATTAATAGTTTAATTTATTTATTTAAATAAGATTATAATTATTCTAATTGATTTATTCACAATCGGTTTAATATGGAGAACCTAAAGGGTCACACCATAAAATGAAGAATAATTATTTAAGAAGTTAATGGCATAATCGTAATAATATATTAAGTGTATTTAATTTAATCTATGGTAATAGAATAAATTAAATAACTTAATATTTATTATTTAATATTTTGGAAATATTATATATATAAATTAATAAGAGAGTCTTATTAATATTATTACAATTATTATTATTTTAATTTCTAAAGAGTTAGAAATTAATTTAATATTAGTACTCTCATTTATTCCTAATAAGATTATAAGGTTAATTAATTAAAAGATTTTAATTACTTATTTCTAATAAGATTGTGAACATAATTAATTAAAGGATTTTAATTAATTAAAATAAAACCCAATTTCTTAATTGTTAAGGATGGTTGCCCACATCTATAAATAAGATGAGTCTTATTATGGATAGGGTGGTTGTTGACTTTTTCACAACAGACGTGATTCCAATTGTTGGAGAGTACGCTCCTTTTCTATGAGAGATAGAAAAACTAGGGTTTTGCCAAACACCATCTTCTTGAATCTTTCTTCTTCCTTGATGGATCACCTCTAGAGGTCAAACACTTGGGTGGCTAACGTTGATCAAATGAAGGAACCAAACCTGGTAGATTCAAGTTGAACGCGAAAAAAGATTGGAGGTGAACTTGTACCTGAGGAAGCTCAGATCTTCAAGGGTATGATTCTTGTTCTTTCTTTTTCGTTTAATTAATAATTATGCATAAAGGGTGATCCAGGTATATGGTTTGTAAAATTTTAAAACTCTAATTTTCTATGTTTCCGCTTTATTTGTGCAATTTGATTGCGTTCATGAATATTACAAACTTAACAGTGGCATCAGAGCCAAAAATTTATGCGAATTATTAATTATTTTAATTTTATATGTATATTGATATGTGTTTAGAACAATTTAATTGAACATAATTTGTTGTATAAAATTTATTTTTAAAAAAAAAATCGTTAGAAATTTTGAAAATCGCGAATGTTTTTTTTTTTACTGCTACGCTGTATCCTTTTTTTTCCCAAGTGGATGACTAATCATTATAGTTTACAAGGCATTGTTTTCGTTATTAAAAAGGACCAGGAGATTCTTGTTTCATGTCAGTAACTTTACAGTTACATGATTCAAAGAGTACTTATCATATATATACGGATAATATATATTTTTGGTGGCCACGCGGTTAGTATTATAATATAATTTATATTATATATAATATATTCTTAATAATTTTATTATTAAAATAAAAAAAAAGTTTATTTTAATTTTAAATTTAGATTTCTTGCTAACTATTTAACTAATTAGAGTTGGAATTAGATTTCATGATAACTAATTGGAGTTGAAATTAGATTTCATGTTTCCTTAAATAAAAAATTTATTTAGATATGAAATAAGATTTCATATTATTCAAAATAAAGAGTTTATTTGTGAATATAGAAAGAGAATCCAAGTGTTTTCCTTTAATAAAGGGTTTTTTTACTTGGAATTGGATTCCATAATTAATTAAAACAAAGGAGTTTATTTTGATTAAAGATTTTGATTAAAATAAAATAGTTTATTTTATTCAAAATTGGATAAATTAAAATAAAAGAGTTTATTTTGATTTAAATTTGGATTAAAATAAAGGAGTTTATTTTGATTCAAAATTAGATTTTATGCTAACTAAATTTTGCCCATTAAATGATATCAATATATATATTGAATGTTTATTATTCATGAGATGAATGTTATTTATTGATTCATATGGTGATGTGTATGATAATAAATGGGATTGATTATGGACTATTGACCAATGTGATTGAATTTTATTTTAGTTGGATGCTTGAATGTATGAGTTTTATTAAATGGGATATGCGTACCTCGTCTTCTCTAACTTTTCTTAATGTAAATTATGTCTCCCTTCTATGTACTTCCCCTTGACTGCTGATCAAGGTTTCTATTTATTTTAAATAGTTTTGTAATAGGAATAGTTAGAATAAATTTTGAAGAATTAGAGATCAAGGAGCAAGGAGCGTGAAGACTTTAGTTTGTAATGGAGCAGGGTTTAAATGTAATAGTTATATTTAAATATTAATTCTTGCACCCCTAGGGTTTGACCTTTTGGTTCACTTGGTGGCTCTAGTGAACTAAACTAGAATAAAAGTCCATAATCAATCTATGTAGAATATAGTATTCTATAAGTGCATGCTTATATATATATATATATATATATATATATATTATGCAAACATGCTTCGCATGTTAATTAATATGACGCGTATTTTATATATATGTTCATGCGCGCTAAACAAGATGAGACAAATTAATAACAAACCCTTCAAATATTTTTATATTAAGTTGTAACGTTCAAAGATATTTAGAATATCGAACGTCGCCTTCTAGCATGATAGAAACAATAGAGTATTGAATATTTAATATTAGTTTGTTGTGCACACACAAGGAAAGTATTAAATATTTAAGATGTTGTTTTTATTACATATGATGTTTATAAGGAATTGAACATTCTTTGCTTTGTTGTGCACACACAAGGGTTGTAGTTTTCTCTTCACTTATATGGAAATCTTTGGGTCGACTTAACTTAAATCATTTTAGTTAGGATGTGCACACACTTGACCATTATGATTTAAGAAGGCAAAATACAAGGAGTTACATAGTTGATGTAATTGACAAGAGTTGTCTACCTATTTATTTATATATAATTTGTTGTGCACACACAAGGCTATATACATTTGAAATGGGATCATTATTCTCACTAGCATATCTTTAATTAGATATTGTCGAAATATATATATTGAGGGTAATATAGTTTGAAGAAAATAGTGGGAGATACAAATTTAAAATAAGACCTAATTTATTTTGGTAATTAATAAAAGAATGTATGCTAAAATATTGTTAATTACAAATTCATTTACAGAATTTTATACTGTCTAAAATTACTATCACTGCGTATCATATTAGATGCTAAATTAATCGGACCAAATTAAACGGATTGGTTAAGGAATTTGAGAATAGTTCTCATGACTGAAAAGCTATCTTATGTCTTTAATACACCCATCCCTGCAATGGTTGCAGACAATGCCTTTGAGGAAGAGATTGCTATTTTTAGAAAGTGGCAAGATGATGCAGAGTTGGCTCAATGCATAATGATCGTATCCACGAGTAACAAGCTTCAGCGTTAGCCTGAAACTATGGATACTTCTATTATACTCATGCACGTCAAGTAGTTGATGGAGAGGAAAGTAGGACTGATAGATATCAGATATCTAAGGAGTTCTTCCGATCTAGAATGACCGATGACACTACAGTACAGATAAAAGTCAATAACATTATCAATTTGATTGATCAAGTAGGACAACAGGATTTGTCATGGATGGAGAGTTGAGCCAAGATTTGATCTTGCACTCACTCCCGGACTCCTTTCACAATTGTTGTGAATTTTTATATGAACAAGCTAGATATCAGCCTCGCTGATTTGCTTAACATGTTGAAAAATGTTGAGAGTCATTTTCCAACCAAAAAAGACCATGTCTTACTGGTAGGGGCCAAAGGATCTTCTGAAAAGAAAAACGATTCTAAGAAGGTAAATGGAAAGGCAAAAATAAAGGATAATAAGAACAAAACTGATATGGATAGCAAAGGAGTTTACTTCCACTGCAATAAGCCTGGACACTGGAAAGAAACTGCGAGAAGCATCTTGCAGAGGCTAACCAAAGAAGCTTAGTGAAGTTTCGGTTACAAATACAAATTTGTTCATGATTTAAAATAAATTTTTCTTTAAGTCAAGGTTCTACTTGGGTATTGGATACCGACTTTGGTTATCATTAAATATAGATTTATGAAGGGACCAAGTAGAAGTAGAAAGCTAAATAAAGATAAGTAATCCTATATGTGGAAAATGAAGCAAAGGTTGCTACATTAGCCATAGAAACTTATAGTTTAGCAATGCCTACGGGCAAATCTATTAATTATGTCAATAAGTTGTTATTATATTCCAATTCTCGTTAGAAATATTATTTCCATTTTGTTGTTGGACAATGAAATCTTTGGTATTATATTTAAGAACAATTTTTGTTCTATTTATAATAATAATGTTTTTATAGAACTGGAATATTACTTAATAGATTTTGTATACTTAACTTACGTGAAAAATTATTTTGCAAATTGAACAAACTAGTATAAGAAAAGGAGATGATCATTCAAAGAGTTGAATGTGTGTATTTGCTAAAATATAATTGTGAATTATTTGAAAGGTTTAAAGAATTCAGAAATGAAACAAATTGGCAAAGTATTAGGATTCTTTAATCAGATCAAGGAAGGAATAATTGTGCAATGAGTTTCTAGATCATCTCAAATGGTTTTCTCATAATGGACACCTCCTGATACGCAATAATTGATTGATATATTTGAAAGAAAAAATCGTACCTTGTTGGACATGGTGCGGTCCATAATAATTTTACCGACATTCTAGTATCCCTCTGGGGTCATGTCCTAGAAATGGCTGCATATCTAAAAAAAAGATAACCTCAATATCTAGCCCTAAGACTCCATAAAAGTTATGGATAGGGAGGATTCATAATCTTAAGTATTTAAGATAAGGGATTGTCCAACTTATGTGAAAAGGTTTCAAGGATAATCTTGGGATAAGATTTGACAAGTATAGATTTGTGAGACATCCTAAAGTAAGTTTAGGGTATATGTTATATAATCCTACTTAGCAAAAGGTCTTTGTTACGAAACACACTACCTTCTAAGATAAAGGTGTTTATCATTAAAGGGGCTAGTGGGAGGATAATAGATCTTGAAGAGTTCAAGAACCACAACCGAATCGTAAATCTGGAATAGTACCGAAGATACCTGGGAGGTATGGATTCATCATAGATGATGATGATGAGGTACGCATCATAGATGGTGATAATCCAGTTACATACGATGAGGTAAGATTTGTAGACACTCAGAGAAATGGATTGAAGCAAGCTTCTCAAATATGGAACATTCGTTTTGATGAGACAATCAAAAAGGTTGATTTTATCAAAAATAAGAATGAACCTAGTGTGTAGAAAAGGGTCAGTGGGAGTGTCGTGATATTTCTAGTATTATATGTTGATATACTACGGATAAGAAATGACATACCAATGCTACAATTAGTAAAGATAGAGTTGTCTAAACATTTCTCCATGAATGATTTGGGAAGAGCATTTTAATTGGGGATACAAATCTATATAGATAGATTTAAGAGGATGTTCGACTTAACCCAAGGAACGTATATTCATTTGATGCTAAAGTCGTTTAGCATGGCAAACTCCAAGAAATGTTTCATGTTGATGAGCCATGGAGTTTATCTCTCTTAATAGTCCTCATAGACTCCTGAAAAGAGAGATCGCATGAGTAACTATCATATATGCAATGAAATGTACGAGACTTGATGTTGATCAGTCATATTCTGGAGAAGTTCACTATGAGTCAGTGAAAAACATCTTAAAGTACTTAACTGGCACTAAGGATGTGATCATATTCATGGTGGGTCGAAATTAAAACTAGAGGACTTAACAGACTCAAGTTTTTCAGACAGACCAAGACAACAGAAAATCCACTTTTAAGGTAAAGTGTTACCTTGAACGGTGGTGCAGTGAATTTGAAAGGTTTCAAACAACAAAGAGTTATTAGTTTAGTGATAAAGACAAGGTATATAGCTATAAATAAAGCTGCAAGTTGATTGTTTGGATGAAAAGTTCATTACAGAACTAGGAATAGTTCATAAGTCTCATCTTGGATCTAAACATGTGGTGTGGCACTTTCATTTGATTATGGAATCATTGAAAGATGGGAAATCACTATAGAGATAGTGGACTCTCAAGAACAACATTACATATCCATTTACTGAAGCTTATCCAACAGTAGGATAATCGTCACTTAGAGAAGAAGAGTATGAGATACCATGATGATTGGCTTTAGTGCAAGTGGGAGATTGAAAGTAGTATGCACACAAGCCAATCATGTTTGATGATAAAGCATATACTTTGTAACAATCTTATTCATTTATTAATAAAAAAGTATTAATTTATTAAAGGCTTTTAATTATTAACATGATGCTGTTTTATAATATGTGATAAACCCATAGTTTTAAGCAATGCCTTTAGAATAATGATGATGATCAGTCTAATGAGATCTAAATTCTTAGAAAGCTTAAAACTAAAATAGATCCCAATCGTTGGATTACTAAATTGGGGATTAGTGAATCTGAATAGAATGGTACATACGTTGCTTGCTCATTGGATGAGGATGATTGATCTCATGATCATTTACGTGGAGACACTAAAGCAAGTATGTAGGTGCTTATTAGAGAATAAGTTCACTGAACGTGGCTCGCTAAGGAATACCTAATGGAGTTTTACTTGCCTGTCAATAGGAATTCCTGTAGTGATTGTAGTACAAGTGATCCTTGAACTTGAGATCATCATAGTATCTTGTGTATGATGAGGTATACTTTGACTTATTCCTTAAGACTCTTGGGATATATCAAAGGGTATGCTTGGGTATAATAAGTTATACATGGAGATAATGTATGATCAATAAAGAATCTACCGCTTCTAGTAAAAGAAGTAAAATGTCCTATGTGATTCGATAAATGACAACCCAGTAGTCCTTGGCCAAGGCGGAATGAAATTAGAAAGGATTTTCTAATTTGCATTATTTGTAGTTGTTCATTTAAGGATCGAAATACATATAATTAAATAAATAAGACTTGACAGTAATTTCATGTCTTATATTTAGTTAGGGACATTGTATGGTGGAAAGATTGAATTGTCGGTAACTATTTACTCAAAGGTTTTTTTATGATTAATGTTGAAATCTATATTATCCGGAAAGTTGTTGATCGCTAGGGAGGCTTATCCTATTGTAAAATAAATATTATTTATTTAAATAAATTAATAGTTTAATTTATTTATTTAAATAAAATTAGAATTGTTCTAATTGATTTATTCACAATCGGTTTAATATGGAGAACCAAAGGAAGAATAATTATTTAAAATGAAGAATAATTATTTAAGTGTATTTAATTTAATAATCGTAATAATAAATTAATGGCTTAATATTTATTATTTAATATTTTGGAAATATTAAATATATAAATTAATAAGAGTCTTATTAATATTATTACAATTATTATTATTTTAATTTCTAAAGAGTTAGAAATTAATTTAATATTAGTACTCTCATTTATTCATAATAAGCTTGGAGGCTAATTAATTAAAAGATTTTAATCTTCTAATAAGATTGGGTATGGTTAATTAAAATAAAACTTAATTGTTTTTCATCTATTAATTAGTCTTATTATTGTGGTTGTTGCACAAAGAGATGTGATTCCAATTGATGGAGAGTATATGAGAGATTTATAAACTAGGGTTTTGCAAAAAACATCTGAAATTTTCCACGTTTGGGATTTATTTGTGAGGCGGTGGATTTGATTGAGCGATAAGGATTGGAGGTGAATATTACAAAGCTCAGATCTTGAGGTAAGGGTATGGTTATTGTTCTTTTTTTCGTTTAATTAATAAGAGAGTAAAGGGTGATCAGGGTATATGTAAATAGGTGCTTAATTTTTGTAGATTTAAAAGTTAAGAATATTACAAACCTAACGAGAGAGAACATCAATGAATAGGTGGCTTGTTAAGTTCATTGGAAATTAGGAATGACCAAGTGGAGCATATCACAATGGATTAGGAATGAAAGGAGCATATCACAATGGATTTTGTGGTAGGACTTCCGCCCACGAAAGAAAAGGGTACAACGTTATTTGGGTAATAGTGGGTCGTTTGACGAAGTCGACTCACTTTTTTCCAATAAGAGTTAAATTTAATTTAGATCAGTTAGCTAAACTTTATGTTAAGGAAATCATTTCCAGACATGGGGTACCAATTTCGATAGTGTTAGATCGTTATCCACAATTCACATCAAATTTTTAGAGAAGTCTGCAAGAACAGATGGGGACGTAATTGAAATTAAGTACAACTTATCATCCACAGACAGATGGGCAGAGCGAAAGAACAATTCAGACGTTAGAAGATATGTTAAGATCTTGCATCATGGATTTTAAGGGTAGTTGGGATGATCATCTACCGCTAGTAGAGTTTGCGTATAATAATAGTTTTCATGCAGGCATAGGCATGCCGCCTTACAAAGCTTTATATGGGAGGAAGTGTAGGACACTATGTTGAGATGAGGTAGAAGAACGCTGTATGCTAGGACCTAAATTGGTATAGCAAATAGCATATGTTGTTAAGTTGGTACGAATGGGACTAGTAGCAGCTCAAGACAAACAGAAAAAGTATGCGGATCCTCATCGAATGAGAAGAGAGTTTGAAGTTAGCTCGTACGTGTTTCTAAAGATATCTCCCTGGAAAGGAAAGATACACTTTGGGAAGAAGGGAAAGTTAAGTCCAAGGTTTATAGGACCTTTCGCGATATTAAAAAGGATAGGAAATGTAGCTTACAAGGTAGCATTATCTCCAGACTTAGAATGCGTACATAATATGTTTCATGTATCTATGTTACATCCTTATAAGCCAGATTATAAGCACGTAATAGAATATGAGCCTATCCACGTTGATAAGGACTTGACGTATGAAGAAATGCCTATTCAGATCGTTGATAGAAAAGAGCAAGTTCTAAGGAATAAAGTTATACCTTCAGTGAAGGTAATATGGAGAAACCAAGATGCCGAAAAAGCAACGTAGGAACTTAAAGAAAAGATGAAGAAGAATTACCCTTAATTGTTTAAACTAACTTATGTCGAGATTCTGGGGACATAATCCTTATAAGGAGGAAGAATGTAACAACCGAGAAAATTGGATTATAATGTAAATTAATTTTATTTGAATACATATTGAATAAAATTATATTATATGTTATTTATAACGAGTAAGTGTGGTGAATGTTATTCTATAACCTAAAAGAGAGATATGATAGTAGTATTCTGGTAAGTGCTAGAAATAAGGTGTTTAAATTTCCAAGACGAAAATAAAAGCTTTCCGAGAAATTCTCCGAAAAATACTATTCATCCATTTCTGCTCGAGAATTATTTTTTAACTTTCGAGAAATACGTAACGATAGAATGATAAGGAAGGATGGATTATCTAATAATAATTTAGTTATGACAAACGCAGTTTTTTGCCTGCATACTAAGTTCGAGAATGTTAGGGAAAGTGAAGATTTGAATAACTAATGGTTGTATAATAAGAAAGTTATTATACGAGGGAATGAATACTAGTATAATACAAGGTACTAAACAAGTATATACAAAAGATAATACAACATATAGAATGAATGTTATACGAACTAGTATACGAGAAGAATACAAAGATTATACGTGAAAAGCATAAACCATTGTTAATGGACTTGTAAAGATTGAATAGAAACTTTGGCAAGCCCAAATGAAAGATGATTGAGGCCCAATGATAAATTTAATCAAGGCCCAAAGATAATGTAATTCAAGCCCAACATTAGGCCTGAATCGAATTAAACCTAAGCCCGAACCAAGAACCGAACCCGTGGATCGAACCGATGGGTAAAACCCATGGAGCAACCCATGTGGGCCCCCATGATGAATCATGGCCAGCCACTTGGTGGCCAAGCAATGGAGGTGACTTAGTTTGCAAGTTTTGAATAGTAAGGAGGTTGTGTAACGCCCGAGAAAATCGGATTTTTACGAGAATTAAATTTTTATTTGATTATGTGGATTAAATAAATTTAGTGGATTATTTATGTGAGTAAGATATTTGAAGGTCATTCTATGACCTAGAATGTGCGACTGTGGTTAGGATTTTGGCTACGTGATAGAATTAAAGTGTTTAAATTTCCAAGACGAAAATAAATATTTTTTGAGAAATTTTCGTAAAAACACTATTCACTGATTTCTGCTCAGGAATTATTTTTAAACTGACGAGATGGAATATCTAATAATATTTCAGTTATGGCAAACACAATTTTTTGCCTACGGACTTAAAACCTAACGGTTAGGGAAAGTGATTTTCGAGAAGGAATTGAAATGCGTATATTGAATTAAAAGCGATGATCATATAATATGTATGTATTATACGAGGTAATAAATACGAGTATAATATGAGGTATTATACGAGTATGTATGAATGATGGTATGTCGTATATGAATAAGTATACAAGTTAGAATACGAGAATAATACGTAGATTATACGTTATAAGGCTTTAAGCCAAATATAATGGACTTGTAGGATTGTGTAGGAAATTGTAATATCCAATTGGAATTCTGATAAAGCCCAAGTGTAGGAATAAATAAATGCAATATGAATTAATGAACAAGTCCAATGTTTGTTTAAATACAAGCCCAAAGTATAAGTTAAGTTAATTAAGCTAAAAGCCCAAAGTAAGAACCTATTGGGTTATTTGATAATTAAAACCCATGGGGCAACCCGTGGGTAATCCAAAGTGTGATGGCCAAGCAAAGAACGTGATGAATAAGTAAAGGATAAGTTATTTGATGAGTAAGTTAAGTAATGGCCAAGTAAATGTGGTGATCAAGTAAACTTGAAGGCTAAGCAAACTGCTTAAATGTGATGAGCAAGTTAACTTAGTGCTTAAGTAATGAATAGTAAGGAGGTGATTAAGGAGGTGGACTGGCTTATTGACCATTAAGCCCTCAATTAGGATTTCCTATAAATAAGAGATGCCTTAGTTCATTTCTTACTTGTTAGATTTTCCACCAATAACTTATAGCTTATTGGTTAGAGAGAAAAAGCTACAAAAGCTAGAACAAGTTGGCCTTTGTTAATTCAAGAAGCAAAAAGAAGATTAAAACTTAATCAAGTGATTATCAAGGGTAAGAACCTGAACCATGAATATCTTTCTCTTCAATTGTTAGAGAAGTGAGTAGTGGTAGGATTTGTATGCTAAGAAGAAGTAGGAATGATTAATCAAAGGACTTAAGTCTTAATAAGCCGTGAATAAGTACTTTGTTCATAATTAAGTTATAAACTAAGGAAGACCTTGTAAGACTTGTAATATGTCTACCTAAATGAAATTTGTATGATTAAAAGATGAGAGGATGATGGTTAGAAGACTTAACTATGATAAGTCATGTGAAGTAAAATCATAAGTAGTTTATACTTTTATAAGTTATAAACTCATGAAGAACAAGTAATAACTTATCATGTAAATAAGTTAATGAAATATGTATGTTAAGATGTTAATATGATGGATAGAATCCATTTGAAACAACGAACAAATCATAAGTAACGAAGTTATGCCAGAAATTCACACGATTAGACGATAATCGTCGAATTCGTGAAATTCTCGGAATGGAAGTCAAATTTTGACGTTGAGCTCGAAAACGTTGGTTTTCAATGGAGTATAGTCTCATTTAGCATTATAGATTTGTGGACTCAAAAATGATCGAATTCTGACTTAGAACGAATAAACGAGTGTTGAACGTTCACGAAAGTTTATCGTTTTCGTTAAAATGAACTAATAGGTGAATTTTTAGTTAACGGATTCAAAAATGGAAAATTCTTGCATGAACACATAGAGTGTGTAATTTGTGATCTAATGGCTTTTGAACGAGCCAATTCGGACTTATAACAAAGAAGTTATGCGTCTGGGAAATTCGTTTGTGTAATGAAACTATCAAAAGCTATGCGTATCGAGGTCAGTAAAAGTGCATATTTCAAAGACAAAACACTACTGTGGTGCCTTGACACTAAAGTTTCTAAGAGCTACTGAAATCTCGTGCCGCAGTCTTGAGATGAATGAATCTGGGCATGGTGGCTGCAGCCTTAGCCAAGAGTTCAGTTCTGACAGCGAGAAAGTGGCTGTAAGCGCCAAACACTAAGTGAAGCATAGAGAGGGATGTTTTTGAGTGTAAAGTAATGGAGAAGTAAATGAAGAGTGAATTAAATCCTTAATTAACTTAATGTAACATCATTACGAATGTTATAAAGCTTAAGTATAACACTAAAGGTTGGAGGTAAGTCAATTGAATGTGAACGTGAACGATATGCAATAAGTGTACGTAACCAATGACGATCGAGTTTTGATTAATAACGTAAGAATGTTAGTAAGACGTGAAGAAGGATGATTAACTCAAAACGAGTTGTATTGATAAAGTAAATCCACTTAAGACATAGAAGAGAAAGAAGTTGGTAAGAATGATGTAAATTATAACGGTAAGCCGGAACCAATAATAACAAATCTAATACATGATTAGATTGAGAAGAAGGGTAAGATTCATTAGGAACCATGTATGTTCATTCATGACAAATGTGTTATGTTATGTGGTTATGTGTTGTAGAGACTGTAAAGACTCAAAAGAAAAGTAATTTTACTGTAGCAGACGTTGAAGGCAAGTTTTCTTATCGCTTGTCTAACCTTCGTGTTAGCCAGGTTTTCAGTGATTCATGTTATGACATGCATGAATGGTTTTAAAGAAAGGGTCGATGCCAGTTTTAACTCGGCTAGACTAATCTTGAAGAATTGATTAATTTATTTACAAGTCTTTCAATATAGAATTGATAACTTTATCTTATGCCAATTGTTTGGTACGGATTCAAGGTAAGCCCGAGTATGAATAAACAAATGTATTTTTCATCGATTATTCGATGGGCACGCGAGGTTACCAAAACTTAAACAAAATTTGTTTAAAGGATGTAGTGTTGATCAACATAGAGTACTATAGGTTGATCACCTAGAAGTGCTCGTAAGAAATGTCGAACTTACGGTCTTAGTACCGGGTTGTCCTTTTTATAAATAAAAGCTAAAGAGAATGTTCATGGTCTATGGACCTACTCAGAATTTCCAATCTACTATATGTTCTTTGGAATTGTTTTATAACTTGAGAAGTGCTATACAATGTTTCATAGTACTTCATAACTATTGTTCAGTTAATGAAGAAAAGTCATATGATTCTCGAAGTGGTATCTTTATAATATATTGTTAGACTTGTTGAGCTAGTTATGCTCACTTCATGCTTAAATCATATGATTGCAGCTAAGGTTGAGAGAACCGAGGGTTCCAGTAGAGGTAAAGCCAAGGCCAAGATAAACGACTAGTTTATTCTGTAATAGACTAGTATGTTTTTATAAATTATATTATAACGAACAAAGAATGTAACAGTTTCAGAACCTGGGAACGGGATGTATTATTATTAATGTAATAAGAATGTCGTTGATACATATATTTTAATGTTGTTTCAATAGAATGAATGTACAATTATGAGTACCGTGTAGCACTATCTGTCAGGTTGGAAGATACCCGAATTTAGGGGCGTCATAGGTTGGTATCAAAGCATTAGGTTATAAAACTTATGGGGGGAGAACCTTAGGCTAATAACCTTGTTAAGGAAGGAAAAGTCCGAAGGAAGTAAACTCGAGATTTACTTAAGTTGAATGAGTTAATAAGGTATTGATAAAACTCAGTACCGAAAGATTTAAAAGATGGAAATTAATCTTAAATAAATTGAATGTGATTTGTGATTATACTATTGTGTATTATGTACTAATCAACATGTTATGTGTTATTGTAGATGTCGATCGATAGCTTAATGTATAGAGATATACACGTGCTGAGAGAAGTGCTTGTGAACCAAGTAAAGCTTGTACCTTTGCCAATGGTGGAGGTACCATTAGAGTCGGAGCAGGAGGAGTACTTTTCTGAGGGAAACTACTCCGAGGGAGAGATGGATATAGCATCATACCTTAATATGATGATCGATGTGGAGGAGGAAATGGAGGTAACATCGGTTAATACGGTGGTACCTGCACAAGAGTCAACACCTCCAGATGCAATGAGAGCATTGTATCTGGACGTGCTTAACAGGAATGTGAAACTGAGTACAGTTGTACAGAATCAGAATGAAGAGATTAGTTATCTCTATGAAGCTAAGGAGTCTGTAGAAGCAGATTTTGAGTCAAAACATGATGAAAAGGTGCTTATGACAAATAAGGCTAGGGACTATAAGGAAGAGGCCAATGAGCTTCGTAAGAAATTGGTTGAAAGAGACCAGAAGATAGCACGAATGTCTTACATCCATGAGAGTTCTCATAAGGATATCAAGCTGAAAATTTCTTGCTATTCCATTGAGTCGGGACAAACTCGACATACTATTAGTCGGGATATTGTGTCGATTCTTGCGAATGAGAAACACGAGGACGTTGTTATGCATTATTAGAAGTCTAGAGTGATAAATATGGGTGTAGTGATGTAAAACCCTCTTTTGTATAAAAGGGTAGTCTTTTTGTAAATCCCAACTTTTGTGAAGTTCAATTGCGAGATAGCAATGTAATAGCTTTTGGCTATGGAGACAAATTGTAAATAGTTTGAGACTATGAAGAAGCATATGAATATAATGAAGTTTTCATTTAATATGCTTTGTATGGTATGAGTTGTTGTTTGACGAGTAATAACTAAGTAAGTAAATAGATAATAATAAAGTTTTATTTATTTAATCAGAAAATGCCGCCAAGAAGAAGACAACATAATCAGGAGGCGAAATCATATAACAATAACCAAGGGGATCAAAATGACCCTATGCAAGAGTTCATTAATTTATTAACGACTGCATTTAACCAAACCGGGGGTAGAGCACTCGCGGGACCTAGGGTAGCCAGAACAACTACCTTTAAAGAGTTTAAAAGCGTAGGTCCGCCGGAGTTCAAAGGAACTACGGACACAATAGAGACCCAAACATGGGTAAAAGAAATAGAGAAGGCGTTTGTTATTACAAACGTAGCTGAGGTGTCAAAAGATTTCTTTTGTGACTTACATGTTGAAAGGGGAAGCCAACTTTTGGTGGGAGGCTCACCAGGGTGGGGCTAGAACAGATGCGGTATCATGGGAACAGTTCAAGAAGGTATTCTTCGAGAACTATTTCCCTACAAGCATGCAAGGGAGGATGGAGATTAAGTTCTTAGAACTTAAGCAAGGGGACATAACAGTTCCCCAGTACGCAGCTAGATTTAATGAATTGGCAAGGTTTGCTCCACATCAAGTGGACATTGAGGAGAGGAAGGCTCATAGGTTTGAGCAGGGCCTAAAACCCTGGCTCTATAGTAGGATTTCTGTGTTTTAGAGTGCTTCTTATGGGACCATTCTGGAGAAAGCAATTATTGCGGAAGGTGGTAGTGAGGCGTTGACCTAATACCACAAAGAGAGAAAGAATAAGAGCAAGGGAGAGGGAGAAACCAAGGCAGAGAGTGCCAGTGATAGTGGCAGTATGCCAAAAAGAAAGAATTCTAACTCTGGAAATACTGGAGTGGGAGAAGGGGATCCTAAGCGTAGGATCGAAGCATGTAAGACATGTGGAAAGACTCATTTAGGAGTCTATCTGAAGGGGAAGTCAGTTTGTTATAATTGTGGACAGGAGGGTCATATATTACCCAATTGTCCTAATACTAAGAAAAACCATGGTTGTTTTGTATATGGATCGTTGGATCACATGGCAAGAAATTTCCCAAAGAAGGGGTCGGAGGAAAGTAAAGGTGTTAGTAGTGGTAAGTTATCCATTACTGGACCACCATCGTCGGGTAGACCTATGGCCCGTACTTTTAATATGATACTTATATGTTGTTTGATTGGAGTGCTACTTGTTCCGTAATAGCATGTGAAGTTGTTAAGTGATTAAGTTCTTTTTCGAAGGGATTATAAATACCTTTAAAAGTTAAGGAAGAGAATGAGGAAATAACTCTCATTGAATATATTCATGGGAATATTTCACGGATAATGAAGGTAATAAAGTATAGGTAGATAAGTACCAATAAGGTTAAGAGAATTTGAAGTAATTCTTGGTATGAATGGGTTAATTAACCATAAAACTTTTATAAATTGTTATAAGAAAAGTGTAAACCTTTGGATTTCTAAGGAACCCAAGGTAGTATTTTACGGTAATAAATCACCAGGACGTTCTTGTTGTCTAACCATGACGCAAGTTAAGAGGATGTTAAGGAAGATGATGAGTCATTACGTTTGTGTATCGACTATTGTAAGTAGAGTAAGTTAATAATTAAGAGTAAATACCCATTACCTAGGATTGATGATCTATTTGATCAGTTGAAAGGGGCAAATTATTTTCTAAGATAGAATTGTGTACAGGGTATCGTTGGATGAAAGTAAGGAAGGAGGATGTACCTAAGACGACGTTCGGGACTTGTTATGGTTATTACGAGTTTCTAGTTATGTCATTTGGGTTGATTAATGTACTGATGTTAGAGTTTCCATAAGGGGCGCCGAGCAAGTCAGTGGTAAGCTGATAGGTACTCTTGTGAGGTGCTATGGTTGAAAGTACCATTAGGGTCACAGAGTGTTCAAATAATATTTAGACGAGTGTGTTGTAATGATCATAGGTGATATTTTAGTCTATTTTAAGACGTCAGAAGATCACACTGAACATTTGAAGATAGTGTGGAAAACACTACGGAGGGAGAAATTGGATACAGAATTCACTAACAGTGAATTTTAGCTTAAAAGATATACAGATTTGTTATTAATAAGTATGATTGGAAATGAGAAGTGAGAAAAGGAGTTCTCAGGAACTAAAAAGGAAGGTTAAATGAGGCGTCTATATTATCTTTACAAGATGATACGGAGAAATTTGTAATTTATAGCAATGCTTCGCATAGAGGACGAGGTTACGTGCTCATGTAGCATGGCAAGGTCATTGCGTATGCATCACGCCAGTTAAAGGATTATAAAAAAGTTTATCCTACTTATAATCTAGAATTGGCAGCTATAGTTTTTGAATTAAAAATCTGAAGATAGTATTTATACGGGGAGAAGTGTGAGATATACACGGACTATAAGAGTCTGAAATATAGCTTAACACAGAAGGAGTTGAAAATGAGGTAGAGAAGATTGTTAAAATTGATAAAGGATCACGACTGTGATATCTTATATCATAAAGGGAAGATAAACGTAGAAGTTGACACGTCAAGTAAGAAAGGTAGGGAAAAGCTATCAATGTTAACGACTCAGAATGAGTTAATAATGGAGATGGCGAGAACGGAGTTAGAAGTTAACTTACAAAATGAAGCGGTAGAATGTTATTCATAATGAAGACTCAATTCATAAAAATAGAACGAGTCAAGGAAGTACAACTAGGTAATGAGGAGTGCAAGCGAATGAAAAAGAGGATGGAGAAGAAAGAGAAGATCAAGTATCATCTCATTTTGAAGGAGGAATTTGAGTTCCAAATAATTCTAAAAGATAAAAGAAAAATAGTGAGTAAAGTCGTAGTTCGAGGTGCTCGATACATCCAGGTAGTACTGGGATGTATTAAGACCTTCGACGGAACAGTGGTTGGCCAAATTTGAAATAGAGATAGCGTAATGTGTTAGTAAGTGCTTAAATTCCAATTCAGATTAATGATAGGAAGGTGCTAGTATTGAGAAATACGATAATACCTTCGGTTAAGGTGAAATGGAGAAACCACAATGCCAAAGAAGCAACGTGGGAACTCGAGATTAAAATGAAGAAAATTTTTCCTCATTTGTTTATATATTATAGTGAGATTCTGGGGACAAAATCCTTATAAGGGGGGAAGAATATAACGCCCGAGAAAATTAGATTTTTACGAGAATTAAATTTTATTTGATTATGTGGATTAAATAAATTTAGTGGATTATTTATGTGAGTAAGATATTTGAAGGTCGTTCTATGACCTAGTGATGAGTGAGTTTTATACACATGAATTGGATATATTCGGGCTTAATTTATTGTTGTTCTCAAGTCTTTTAGGATGTTTTTATGTGTTTGTGTCTATTCAAGTATGTTTTATATTGTTTTGTAGGATTTGGGACAAAAGTTACTTGGATCGACGTTCGGGGTGGCTAGATTCGCGTTTTCGGCTTCCCATTTACACAGCAGTCACTTCAGAGCCAATTTGACTATAGCTCCGAACATTATTTCGAAAAACACAAAGAATGAAAGTTGTAGATCAACTTCTCCTCTTTCTGGAACATCTTGAATCGTCAAAATCGGAGTTCGGACGAAAAAGTTATGGTCATTTTCCCAAAGGACGTCGGAGCAGAAAATGTAAAAAAAAGGGGCAAGATTCACTTTCTGCACTATAGCGCCGGGGCGCTATTTCTAGAGCTAAATACGGCGCCGGGCGCTAGGGGGCAGGCTTTGAGCGAACTGGACGCGTTTTGGGCGAATTTTGACACCTTTTTGACTCCAAATTGGATTGGGTTTGTTCCTAAGCTCAAAATTAGACTTGTAATCTATAAATACATGATGTAAGGCATAAACTAAAAGGAGATTACATAGCTTAGCCTAGATTAAACACTCCTTTAGATTATAACATAACCCTAGTTCTTATTAGTTTTGGAAATTGAAGCAACTTGGAGACCATTGAAGATCAAAGCAAAGCGAAGAGGGGCATCAGTTCTTGACAATGATTCTATTCTTTTCTCTCATCTTACTTTTATCTTTTAATGTCTATTCAATTGTGGATTCTTGGTTTTAATTCATTAATTATGAATTAACTCTTTCATTAAGATTTCAATTGAACTTTTTATGATTATGAATTGATTATTTGATGTATTCCAATTATTTATGTTGAAGTGAATTGTTCATCTTGCTTTGAGCTTATTGATTAATTATCTGATCCGTAATTACCGTGTTACTCTAGAAGGAATTGAGAAAGGAATTATAGGGTTAGAACTAGGCATGGTGACATGTGACTTAGTTATTTGCACAGTGAATAATTAGGTTTTTGAATAGAATGAGAATATCTATTTGCCGCATGTAACACATAAGGAATTGGGATTGTAGCAAGTTTAATTCAATTATTTTGCATAGAGATATAGTAAAATTAATCTGGGTTAAATAGAAGGCAATTGATCACTCGAGGGAGGGCTTTTGGCATTTGAGAATTTCTGTTAACAATTCAGTAGACATAATAATTGGGATAATTGAATAATTGGTTTATAGTTCATAATTGGGAATATTGGAGTCTTAGCCTTTATTTATTTGAATTCATTTATAAAGTAACCTAGTTTTAATTGTTTAATTTAGTTTTCTTAACTAGAAAATTCACAATTTGCGATTGTTTAAATAAAATTGATTTGGTTAAGAGTTAGTAATTGGTAATTTTTATTAAATAATTCCTCGTGGGAACGATACTCTACTTTCACTTTATTACTTGTTAAGTGTATACTTGCGTATTCATTGATTCTGAAATCGATCAACAAGTTTTTGGCGTATTCTTAGGGGATAATGAGATGTTGAAAAAGAGGAGGCAAGTGGGGATAATGACAACAAGGTCGGTGAAGAACTAATTATGATTACCAACGAGGAGGAGCCGATGTTATTAGTGCCCCAAGTTCTTTCTCGCCAAAGTTCAAGAACACTGGTTAGATTTGCAAAACCTTGTCGCTAGGTAGTAGTCGTGTAAATCGGCAATACTCCTTGTAACGTAAGCGAGTACAACTTTGAAGCCATGGTTCAATGAGTTGGAGAAGATAGAATAAGAAATTGTTGTGTCGACAAGCCTCAATGCCGAATATATTCGCGCAGACCTGATGGAGAAACCACCTAGATGTTGGACGTTCTTGAATGTGATCTTATCTAAAGAAAGCATGTTAGGTGACTTTAATACAATGGTTATTATAAATGGGAACCTACCAAAAGCTATATTATTTTTCGATGGATGGAGGGTTTCTCAACTTTCGAAGAGGAATTGGATAAGCGTTGACGGAATAAAGTCATTTGAAAAGGTCGTAAAACAAGCGCTTATTGGGAGGCAACCCAAGTTCAATTTTTATTTTTAGTTTTTATTAAGTTTTATATTAGTAGTTTTGAATTTGCATTTATTTAGGATTTAATAAAATTGCTTCTATCATGGTTTTACAGGTTATTCAAGTCAAATTTAAGAGTGGTGCCCAATTTGTTCCATGTGCTTAGCCTATTCTCCAAACTTAGCGGACAAGGAAGAAGATTGCTATATTTTCAGGGAAGTCCTCTGCTTTAATTTTTTCTATTTTAGTCATTGAGGACAATGTCTAGTTTAAGTTTGGGGGCATTTTAGTGTCCTATTGCATATAGTTAGTTATTTACATTGTAGTTCGTTATGTTTTCAGGTTATTTACATTTAGTTTTTGCATTCAGTTTCTTGTTTAAAAAAAAAAATTAAAAATCGTAAAAATAGGAGTTAATTTATTGTGTTTGTTGCGTTTAGTTTATATTTGCATGATTCCAACTGTTAGAGAGTAAAAGTCTATTTTGGCCAATGATGAGACCGAGTCAGTAGATAAGTATAGTATTGAATATTAGGGCTTTGATGTGATTTCTTGTTATGAATTGAATCTTTTCCTTTTGAAAGCTTGGTATAATTAAGGTTATACGTTAATAATGACTATGTTGGTGATTAAGTTTAAATTGATACATAATGAATTTCTTAAGGATAATACTAGTTTGAAGGAATGAAAGACATGAATAAGGCGGAGATGGCTAAATTTTGATAAAACTTAAGTTTGGGGGAAAATTTGGGATATATAAGCGCTATAAAAAAGAAAAAAGAAAAAAATTTCTGAGTAGCTAGTTTTGTTTGGGGCCTTTGTTACTTGAGTAAATGCGCTTAGAAGGGTATCTTAAAACCTAGCGCCCTAAGGTCTTATATGGTGCAGGAGTCGTTGGTGAAAGCTTCGCTAAGGGGTGACCTTTGTTAGCCTAATGGAATGAGACATTACTGCAGTCATGGTTAAAAAAAAAAAATGGGAAAAGAGAAAAAAGCCCCGTAATGAAAAGTAAAGCATAAGTATCCGGATTGGACTCTTGAACTTGGTGGATGTTTGACTTTAGTTGGATCTAGCTTGTTCGTGAATTTTGTGAGTTCTCAACGTATGATGCCTTTAAAGAGACTTATTATGTGTTGAATTTGATTTTATATCGATTAACATTGTTGTGGAGCACACACGCACTATATCGGTGATAATGATCTAAGATTTGATGATTGATTGGGAAATTGCGATTTGTTTTAATATGATGTATTATCATGTTTACTTGATTTCTAAAAGTAGGTTGAATAGACTTGTTTACGTCATTCTTTGTTGGAGTCGTAGGCATATAGATTAGTTTCATTACATTGCATTGCATAACATTTTTGTATTTTTGCTTGAGGACAAGCAAAAGTTTAAGTTTGGGGGTATTTGATGAGTGAGTTTTATACACATGAATTGGATACATTCGGGCTTAATTTATTGTTGTTCTCAAGTCTTTTAGGATATTTTTATGTGTTTCTGTCTATTCAAGCATGTTTTATATTGTTTTGTAGGATTTGGGACAAAAGTTACTTGGATCGACGTTCGGGGTGGCTAGATTCGCGTTTTCGGTTTGCCATTTACACAGCAGTCACTTCAGAGCTAATTTGACTATAGCTCCGGACATTATTTCTAAAAACTCAAAGAATGAAAGTTGTAGATCTACTTCTCCTCTTTCCGTAACATCTTGAATCGTCGAAATCGGAGTTCAAACGAAGATATGGCCATTTTCCCAAAGGACGTATTCACTTTCTGCACTATAGCGTCGGGGCGCTATTTCTAGAGTTAAATCTGTTGTCGGGGTGCTAGAAAGGGGCTTTGAAAGCGAGCTGGGGCGTTTTGGGCAAATTTTGACACCTTTTTGACTCCAAATTGGATTGGGTTTGTTCCTAAGCTCAAAATTAGACTTGTAATCTATAAATACATGATGTAAGGCATAAAATAAAAGGAGATTACATAGCTTAGCCTAGATTAAACACTCCTTTATATTATAACATAACCCTAGTTCTTATTAGCTTTGGAGATTGAAGCAACTTGGAGACCATTGAAGATCAAGAGCAAGAGCAAGAGGGGAGCATCAGATTTGCTGACAACAGATTCTATTCTTTTCTCTCATCTTACTTTTATCTTTTAATGTCTATTCAATTGTGGATTCTTGGTTTTAATTCATTAATTATGAATTAACTCTTTCATTAAGATTTCAATTAAACTTTTTATGATTATGAATTGATTATTTGATGTATTCCAATTATTTATGTTGAAGTGAATTGTTCATCTTGCTTTGAGCTTATTGATTAATTATCTGATCAGTAATTGCCGTGTTACTCTAGAAGGAATTGAGAAAGGAATTCTAGGGTTAGGCTGAAGCATGGTGACATGTGACTTAGTTATTTGCACAGTGAATAATTAGGTTTGTGAATAGAATGAGAATATCTATTTGCTGCATGTAACACATAAGGAATTGGGATTGTAGCGAGTTTAATTCAATTATTTTGCATAGAGATATAGTAAAATTAATCTGGGTTAAATAGAAGGCAATTGATCACTCGAGAGAGGGCTTTTAGCATTTGAGAATTTCTGTTAACAATTCAGTAGACATAATAATTGGGATAATTGGATAATTGGTTTATAGTTCATAATTGAGGATATTGGAGTCTTAGCCTTTATTTATTTGAATTCATTAATAAAGTAACCTAGTTTTAATTGTTTAATTTAGTTTTCTAAACTAGAAAATTACCAATTTGCGATTGTTTAAATAAAATTGATTTGGTTAAGAGTTAGTAATTGGTAATTTTTATTAAATAATTCCTCGTGGGAACGATACTCTACTTTCACTTTATTACTTATTGACCGTGTATACTTGCACATATTCATTGATTGCGAAATCGATCAACACCTAGAATGTGCGAATGTGGTTAGGATTTTGGCTACGTGATAGAATTAAAGTGTTTAAATTTCCAAGACAAAAATAAATATTTTCCGAGAAATTTTTGTAAAAACACTATTCACTGATTTCTGCTCAGGAATTATTATTGAACTTCCGAGAAACGCGTAATGATAGAATTCTAATATGAGAAGGAATGTCTAATAATATTTCAGTTATGGCAAACACAGTTTTTCGCCTGCGGACTTAAAACCTAACGATTAGGGAATGTGATTTCCGAGAAGGAATTGAAATGCGTATATTGAATTAAAAGCGATGATCATATAATACGTAGGTATTATATGAGGTAATGAATACGAGTATAATACGAGGTATTATACGAGTATGTATGAATGATGGTATGTCGTATATGAATAAGTATACGAGTTAGAATACGAGAATAATACGTAGATTATACGTTATAAGGCTTTAAGCCAAATGTAATGGACTTGTAGGATTGTGTAGGAAATTGTAATATCCAATTGGAATTATGATAAAACCCAAGTGTAGGAATAAATAAGTGCAATATGAATTAATGAACAAGCCCAATGTTTGTTTAAATACAAGCCCAAAGTATAAGTTAAGTTAATTAAGCTAAAAGCCCAAAGTAAGAACCTATTGGGTTATTGGATGATTAAAACCCATGGGGCAACCCATGGGTAATCCAAAGTGTGATGGCCAAGCAAAGAATGTGATGAATAAGTAAAGGATAAGTTATTTGATGAGTAAGTTAAGTAATGGCCAAGTAAATGTGGTGATCAAGTAAACTTAAAGGCTAAGCAAAGTGCTTAAATGTGATGAGCAAGTTAACTTAGTGCTTAAGAATGAATAGTAAGGAGGTGATTAAGGAGGTGGAATGGCTTATTGATCATTAAGCCCTCAATTAGGATTTCCTATAAATAATAAATGCCTTAGTTCATTTCTTACTTGTTAGATTTTCCACCAATAACTTATAGCTTATTGGTTAGAGAGAAAAAGCTACATAAGCTAGAACAAGTTAGCCTTTGTTAATTCAAGAAGCAAGAAGAAGATTAAAGCTTAATCAAGTGATTATCAAGGGTAAGAACCTAAACCATGAATCTCTTTCTCTTCAATTGTTAGAGAAGTGAGTAGTGGTAGGATTTGTATGCTAAGAAGAATTAGGAATGATTAATCAAAGGACTTAGTCTTAATAAGTCGTGAATAAGTACTTTGTTCATAATTAAGTTATGAACTAAGGAAGAACTTGTAAGACTTGTAATATGTCTACCTAAATCAAATTTGTATGATTAAAAGATGAGAGGATGATGGTTAGAAGACTTAACTATGATAAGTCATGTGAAGTAAAATCATAAGTAGTTTATACTTTTATAAGTTATAAACTCATGAAGAACAAGTAATAACTTATCATGTAAATAAGTTAATGAAATATGTATGTTAAGATGTTAATATGATGGATTGAATCCATTTGAAACAACGAACAAATCATAATTAACGAAGTTATGCCAAAATTCACACGATTAGACGATAATCATCGAATTCGTGAAATTCTCGGAATGGAAGTCAAATTTTAACGTTGAGCTTGAAAACGTTGGAGTATAGTCTCATTTGGCATTATAGAGTTGTGGACTCAAAAATGATCGAATTCTAACTTAGAACGAAGAAACGAGCGTTGAACGTTCACGAAAGTTTATCGTTTTCGTTAAAATGAACTAATAGGTGAATTTTTAGTTAACGGATTCGAAAATAGAAAATTCTTGCATGAACACATAGAGTGTGTAATTTATGATCTAATGGCTTTTGAACGAGCCAATTCGGACTTATAACAAACAAGTTATGCGTCCGGGAAATTCGTTTATTGTAATAAAGCTGCAAAAAGCTATCTGCATCGAGGTCTAGTGTTGCTTGTTGTGAGACAAAGACACTTGAGTGGTGGTGCCTTGACACCAAAGTGTCCAAGAACTACTAAAGTCTCATGTGCATGATGCAGATGAATGAAGCTGGGCATGAAATAAGCCATGACCAAATGGAGTTCTAGCCAACGACGAGTGTGGCATGCATGCCTTGAGACTAAGTGAAGCATAGAGAGGGATGTTTTTGAATGTAAAGTAAAGGAGAAGTAAATGAAGAGTGAATTAAATCCTTAATTAACTTAATGTAACATCATTACAGATGTTATAAACCTTAAGTATAACACTAAAGGTTGGAGGTAAGTCAATTGAATGTGAACGTGAACGGTATGCAATAAGTGTACGTATCCAATGACGATCGAGTTTTGATTAATAACGTAAGAATGCTAGTAAGACGAGAGGAAGGATGATTAACTCAAAACGAGTTGTATTAATAAAGTAAATCCACTTAAGACATAGAAGAGAAAGAAGTTAGTAAGAATGATGTAAATTATAACGGTAAGCCGGAACCAATAATAACAAATCTAATATATGATTAGATTGAGAAGAAGGGTAAGATTCATTAGGAACCATGTATGTTCATTCATGACAAATGTGGTATGTTATGTGGTTATGTGTTGTAGAAACTGTAAAGACTCAAAGGAAAAGTAATTTTACTGTAGCAGATGCTGAAGGCAAGTTTTCTTATCGCTTGTCTAACCTTCGTGTTAGCCAGGTTTTCAGTGATTCATGTTCTGACATGCATGAATGGTTTTAAAGAAAGGGTCGATGCCAGTTTTAACTCGGCTAGACTAATCTTGAAGAATTGATTGATTTATTTACAAGTCTTTCAATATAGAATTGATAACGCTATCCTATGCCAATTTTTTGGTACGGATTCAAGGTAATCCTGAGTATGAATAAACAAATGTATTTTTCATCGATTATTCGATGGGCACGCGAGGTTGCCAAAAATTAAACATAAATACGTTTAAAGGATGTAGTGTTGATCAACATAGAGTACTATAGGTTGATCACCTAGAAGTACTCGTAAGAAATGTCGAACTTACGGTCTTAGTACCGGGTTGTCCTTTTTATAAATAAAAGCTAAAGAGAATGTTCATGGTCTATGGACCTACTCAGAATTTCCAATCTACTATATGTTCTTTAGAATTGTTTTATGAGATGAGAAGTGTTATTCAATGTTTCATAGTACTTCATAACTATTGTTCAGTTAATGAAGAAAAATCATATGATTCTCAAAGTGGTATCTTTATAATATATTGTTAGACTTGCTGAGCTAGTTATGCTCACTTCTTGCTTGAATCATATGATTGCAGCTAAAGTCGAGAGAACCAAGGGTTCCAATAGAGGTAAAGGCAAGGCGAAGATGAACGACTAGTTTATTCTGTAATAGACTAGTATGTTTTTATGAATTATATTACAAGAACAAAGAATGTAACGGTTTCAGAACCTAGGAATGGGATGTATTATTATTAATGTAATAAGAATGTCATTGATACACATATTTTAATGTTGTTTCAATAGAATGAATGTACAGTTATGAGTACCGTGTAGCGCCATCTGTTGGGTTGGAAGATACCCAAATTTGGGGGCGTCACAATTGGGTGATTTTTGACCCTTTTTCCCTCACTTTGCTAAGTCAATAAATAGAGAGCTTGGATTGTTTTGTTGGTTGTTTAATTCACCAATACTTTGAGCTTTATATTGAGAGAGAAGTGAGAGCTATTTCAACTAATAAAGGAAGAAGAAGAAAGCTAGAACATCAAAAGTAATGAAACTTTAACCTTTAATCTTCATCTCTTCAATAGTAACCTTAATATAGCAGTGGATATTGGTGGGGCATATATCTTAAGAAGTAACAAGGATGGCTATTAGTGGACCTTAAACATTAATAATCATTTTACAAGTGGAATCATAATCAAAGAATTAAGAACTAATGAAGAAAACATGAATATTTAACAAATGTTGTTGATGGACAAGTTTAAAAGCATCGTGTATAGAATTAGATGCTATATATATGCTTGGTTAAGATGATAGGTGTATAAATAATGGAATGAATCCAATTTGAACGGAGTAAAAATCTCAAGTAACGAAGTTATGGCAAAATTTACGAGATTAGAAGATAATCGTCGAAATCGCAAAATTCTTGAAATGATAGTCAAAAGTCGTCGTTTAACTCGGAAACCTTAGTTTTCGATGGCGTATCGTGGAACTTTGCATTTTAGAGTTGTAGACTCAAGAATGGTCGAATTTTGACATAAAATAGAGAAACTAGCTATGAACGTTCACGAACGTTTAACGAACGCATAATAGAAAATTTAAACCATGAATTTAATGTTAACGGATTCGGAAACTTAAGTTATCCTGATGAAATCGAAGTATGCAAGATATGTGAGATAACGGCTTTTGAACGAGCCAATTCTGACTTATAAGGATTATGTTACGAGCCCGAAAAGGATTGAAAATGAAAAACTTAAAAAAAATCAAAGACTCGGGGCGGTATTGCAATGTACTTTACCCAAGCTTTATGAAAAGTGGCACCGCACACCTTGTACAATGTCGGATCCCGGTATTGAAGAGTCACGTTGCAATGCTGCATATAATGAAGGAAATGGCACCACAACGCCGGTACTAAACCAAAGGCAGAGAAGAATGACAATGAGTACAAAAGAAAGATAAGTTAATTGAAGGTGAATTATGACCTTAATTAAACTTAAAGTAACATCATAAGGGATGATTAAAACCTTAAGTTTAACATTTAAAAGTTAACGAAACGTTACTCAAATGTAAACACAAAGTACGTTTAATAATGCGATAAACCGTAATGAACGTTAACTAACCTATCAAATGTTAGTAGTAAGCAAACGGATAGTTAGAACGAGAAGAAGGAGAAAATAGGTTAATAGCAATATCTATTGGTTGTTTATGACCTAACATGATATGCTATGTGATTATGTATGTAGAATCTATAACGACTCAAAAGGAAAGTGAATTAACACTAGACATCGTTAAAGGCAAGTGTTCTAAACCCTTGTCTATACTTATTTTAGACAAACTTTATGGTTCATGTATCATACGCATGAATTGATGTACAAAGAAGTTGAAGCCATTTCCTTTGGCTAGACTAAATTTAGAATATTTTGTGGATTTCAATTACAATCTATCAAAATGTTATTGATATTTTGATCTTGTACCAACTATTTCGGTATGAATTTCAAAGAAAGACTGAGTATGAACAAATAAATGTTTTGTCGTAAAGCGACTGGCACGTGATGTGACACCCCCAAAACAGATATACATCACTCATCTTGGGTCGCCAGATACTTGGTACATAAATCCAAATACAACTTAATTATACAACAATTTTTACGACAAAACATAGCTGAGAGTTTAAACAAGAATATTGTCATCTAGACAATATCTACACTTACTAGTGTCCTCATTACAATTATTATCACATTATTTCGTAGAAGAGTGAGGACTACTAAAGCCATTTATCTTGGACCATCACTCCATTCCCCGACTCGTCCCAGCTATATTCTCATTTCCTTAAGAGAACAATGAAAGAAAGGGTGAGCTCAACTAGCCCAGGAAGAAATATTATGACTAAGATAATGCAGAATAAATTATCCTTAGCCTTCAACAGTATAACAACTGATAGAATACAATAGACAACAAGTTTTAAATCAACAACTGCAGCGAAAATAAGCAATCCATTAGAAGAGTCAAGTAGAGCATAAAATCTACCATCTTCTATGATTTAAAAAGTTTTTCATCAACTTTATCATTTGAGACTCAAACAATAAATAAACCATATCATTGATTCTTCCCCGCACTACGGGCCAAGGATATTCATTAAATCATCAATGGTCATGACTATACCGAATAATCTCTGGTCATAATCATACCAAAAATTGTCCATCAATGCACTACAGGCCACTGAGGACTTTCACTACATCATTTGTCACATTACGGTCATGATTATACCGAATAATCCCTGGTAATAATCATACCAAGTCCATCTATTCACGTAAGCCAAAGATGACTTTCATCACAATATAAGCATGAGGATGATGACAATGACATAATAATTCAATAAAACAAGTTCAAGGATAAATTTTAAAGATTTATAATTTAATTTATCTAGAAATCAATAACGTCAAAATTGTCAACATGATACTGCTTTGTGGAGTAAAATTCAAGAATAATATTCATGTACTAAAAATAATTTGGACAGAAAAGAAATATATTTTTTGGGTGAAAAGTACCCCGTGAATAGTACTTCGGGAAAAGTACCCCGTGAATAGTACCCCGACACGAAAAGTGCATCAAATACTTGAGTGAATGATACTAGAATAAATAGTAATCGGGTGAATAGTAACCCATGAATAGTAACTCGTGAATAGTACTCTGGCACGAAAAGTGCCCTAAATACCCGAGTGAATAATAATAGAGTGAATAGTAACCGGGTGAATAGTAACCCGTGAATAGTAACTCGTAAAAGAAAAATACCAAAGAAAATGATATTCCATGACGAGTACAAAAGAAATGATATCTCATACGAGTATAATAGAATATATGAATCTGCAAATGGATTTTCACCCGCTATGCGGTAATCCACGTAGACAGACCATTTCCACAATTTAATAAAGAATGAATACGAAAGGTCAATCATTATGCATACGGTAATCCACATAGACAGGTTATTCCAACAGAATAATAAAGAATGGAATAATAGAAGAATTCACCAAGCATGCGATAGACCGCAAAGATAGATTATTCCCAACAGGATAATAAAGAATGGAACCAGGTCATGCGTAATCGCATGATGGATATTTCAATGAATAATAAAGAGCTAAAAGTCGTCGTAATGCGTAATTAGGCAGGATATTTCAACAGAATAATAAAGAATGGAATAACTACGAATTCACGGGCGTATGATGAAGCCATGCATGATAAAGTTATTCTAACATAATAATAAAGAATGGAATAATGAAGAATTTCACCATATATGCGGATTAGATGAGGCGAGTTATTCAACATAATAATAAAGAATGGAATAATGAAGAATTTCACCATGTATGTGGTACTTCAGCATGTAGCGAGTTATTCAACATAATAATAAAGAATGGAATAACGAGAAGAATTTCACCATGTATACGGTAGTCGTGATATATCTGAGTTATTCAACGAATAATAAGGAATGGAATAACAATAGCTCTCTTCATGAATCTGAAAGAAATAATACCTTACCTCAAAAGAAGATTGGATCTTTGGAATAGTGAGGTAGCAGACTTCTCTTCTTCTCTCTCTCTATAATTTCTCTCTATAATAATTGCTCTATAGCTTTAGTGAGTTGGTGAAAAATAATGAAGGAATGAGCTTCTATTTATAGGAAAATATAGTTTCGATAATTGCACGTTTTGGGGCTCGAAATATTATAGTATAATACCTTCCTCTTTTCCTTCATTTTTAATTTAGTCCTGCAAGTATTATCAAATTTGCACCACCTCCCCTAATAGTAAATCATGTGAATCAATAGTAAATCATGTGAATCAATAGTTCTAGATATGTGAAAATATGAATTACAGTATAGTACCTCCATTTTTAACTTAATCATGCAAGTATTATCAATCTTGCACCAACTCCCCTAATAGTAAATGAATGTGAATCAATAGTACACACATGTGAACAAATAGTTATAAACATGTGAATCAATAGCAATTAATTGCTCATTTATTCGGTTAATTACCCGATTGGTCAATATAACCTCCAGACATCAATTATTATCGAAATAAAAGTTGACATTCACTAACACTAATAATTCAAACACAATGGAACTATCAATTTCATCTTTAATCAACACAAACTTATTCATCATTAATATTATAATTCACAATATTTAACAACCAGGTCGTTCCCAAGAAAAGGGGCTTTTCGATAAGGATTTCTCTTATATTGGGCCTTGCAATTAGGTGACCAAACCTCTCCTCGACAAAACTTCTAGACATTGTCAATATTGCAAATAATAATATAAATAACTTTGTTGTCTCAATTATTGATTTAATAATATAACATATTATGCAAATGATACTGTGACAATAATTGAATCAATAATATGAGAGATATGATGCAACAATTCATCGTAGCAAATAATTGAGTATAATTGGTGACTTTTCACGTAAGCATCAATAATCAATACCGTACTGCTACTATGCAACCTCGCGTAGACATGTACTTTTACTACCGGTGTAGTTCAATAGTTTTAACGGTAACACTTTCGTAGTTATAAAAAGATAATTCATCGTTTTCTAACTACGACAATACTCCGTTAATGGGGTCCACCAATGATTGTCTTGGTCGTCACGGATATTCCCAAACAAAAAGAATATTTCCCGACCAAACGAATATTTTATAACAACTTGCATACTTTGCAAAATTTTCACATATCACCCTTAACTTTAACCTTTTTATCAATTTAACCATTTACAAAATAAAATAATAATTATAAGAAAATTGAATACTTTAATTTCAGAAAATTCGGGGTCTTACACGTAAGGTTGCCAAAACTTAAACGTAGAAACGTTTAATGTAGTAGAGTTGTACAACATGGAGTACTATAGGCTAATCACCTAGACGTGCTCGTAAGAAATGACGATCTTATGGACATAGTGCCGAGTTGTCCTTTTTAAAGAAAGAAAGAATTAAATGCTCAAGGTCTTTGACCAAACTAAATGTTTAACTAATGATGTTTGTCGCTAAACATTTTAATGAAAAGAGAAGTGCTATTTTGAATTTTCTATAGTACTTCATAACTATTGATTCAGTTATAGAAGATATATATTCATATGATTCCGGCATGTTGCTCGATTATAACTGTTATACTTTCTGAGCTAGTTATGCTCACCCTTGCTCGAACCATATGAATGCAACTAAGAATGAACGGACCAAAGGATCCAGTAAGGATAAAGGGAAGGCTAAGGCGGACAAGTAGTTATCTTTGTAATAGAATAGTATTACTTTTGTATTAATTTGATACTATGACGAATAACATATGTAATGGTTACAAAGAACCTGAGAAGAGAAATATTATTATGTAATATATAGAAGATATATTCATTCTCTTGATGTATTTCGATTAAATGTATGTGTGAAAAGTAGCACCGTGTAGCACCATCTATCGGATTGGAAGATACCCAGATTTGGGGACGTCACAGTCCTTGACATACACACATTTGTCCCACTCATTTATTTTGAAACCATTTGATAACATTGCATTGTCAAATTTGTAATGCCATTGTTTAGGTTCTTGTTTTAATCCATAAAGGGACTTTATAAGCCTACAAACTTTCTTTTCTTGTCCTGGAATAATAAATCCTTATGGTTGTTCCATGTAGATTTCTTCTTCTAAATCTCCATTTAAGAAAGTTATTTTTACATTCATTTGATGTATTTATAAATTATATACAGTTGCAATGGCTATTAACATCCTAATTGAAGATATTCTTGTCACAAGAGAATAAGTATCAAAATAATCTAAACCCTCCTTTACATGTATCCTTTGATTACAAGTTTTATTTTATATTTGTCTATAGATCCATCTGCTTTCATTTTCTTCTTGAATATCCACTTTTATCCAAGAGGTTTAGAGCTTGGTGGGAGATCCACTAATTCCCATGTATGATTGTGCAAAATGGATTCTACTTCACTATTTATAGCCTCTTTCCAATATGGAGCTTCAGGACTCGATATTGCTTCTTTATAGGTTTGAGGCTCATTTTCTAACAAATAAGTTAGAAAATTCAGACCATAAGATTTTGATGTTCTAGCACGTTTACTACGTCTAGGTTCATTAATATCTTCTAAAGCATGATCACTGTCATTAACAACATCATAAATTCTTTTATTTGAACTCATTTCTTGTTCGTTAGAACTTGGCTCTTATTTTTTTTATTAGGAAATATTGTTTCAAAGAATTCAACATCTTTTAACTCAATAATACTATTTTCATGTATTTCCTCTATTTTTGATTTATTAACCAAAAATTTATATGCACTGCTATTATTAGCATAACCAATGAATATACAATCTATTATTTTCGGTCCTATTTTCATCTTTTTGGGTGGAGGAACCACAACTTTTGCTAAACACTCCCACACTTTTAAGTGTTTATAAGATGATTTTCGTCCTTTCCATAATTCATAGGGTGAAACATTAGACTTCTTTTGAGGTATTCGGTTGAGAATATAATTTGCTGAAAGAATTGCTTCCCCCCATAAATCTTGAGGTAGCCCAGAACTTAATAATAATGCATTCACCATTTCTTTCAAAGTTCTATTCTTTCTTTCTGGAACGCCATTTTGTTGTGGTGAATAAGGTGCAGTTGTTTGGTGTATTATACCATGTTGTGAACAAATTTTACCAAATGAAAATTCATACCCCCCACCCCTATCACTTCTAACTATCTTGATCTTTTTATCAACTTGGTTCTTAACCTCATTTTTGTAATGTATAAACATTTCAAAAGTCTCATCTTTACTTCTCAATAAGTAAACATAACAATATCTTATACAATCATCTATAAAAGTGATAAAGTATTTCTTACCTCCTCTTGTTTGTATATACTTTAAATCACAAATATCAGTATGTATTAATTCAAGAGGTTCTGTACTTCTTTCAATTGATTTGAAAGAAGATTTTTGAAGTTTTGCCTCAACGCAAATTTCACATTTATGATTAGAGTTAATCTCACATTTTGGCAAACATTCCATATTAATTAATCTATGTATAGTATTATAATTAACATGTCCTAATCTACCATGCCATAAATTAGATGACTCAATCATATAAGTAGAAGATTTAATTTTATTAATATTGGAAGGTACAATAGTCATTACATTCATTTTGAAGAGCTCATTGCTCATATAACACTTTCCCACATACATCCCATTTTTAGTTAGGAAAATTTGTCTGATACAAAGACTAATTTAAATTCCTTTTGACTAAAAAGGGATCTTAACACTAAATTTTTCCTAATATCAGGCACATGGACGTTGTTGAAGGTGAGTTCATTGCCAAATGTCATCTTCAGAATCACCTTTCCCTGTCAAGCAATCTTGGATGAAGAAGAATTTCTCATGTATAAATGTTCTCCACTCTCAATTTCTTGATATGTGGAGAACATCTTCCTGTCAAAACAAACATGGCGGGTTGCTCCAGTATTTACCCACCATTCCCTTGGATTCTCAACTATATTTATTTCTGAAACAACTGCTGAAAGGTTCATTTCAGAAACATCTTGAAGAAGACCATCCACTTCCATTACATTGGTTTCTGCGGACTTCTTGTTCTGGTCTTTGCATTTTCGAGAATCCTTTGCCCTATGTTCGGGCTTGTCACAGATGTAGCATTTGCCTTGGAACTTCTTATTTGTTTCCTGTTGAGACCCATTACCAGATAACTTTCTCTTTTTAGACATAGGACTTTGTTCCACCACATTAGCTTTATATTCCACAAAGGTCCTTCCCGTTTTCTACTTAGAAGCACGATTGTCCACTTCTATCTTTAATCTTACAATTAAGTCTTCAAGTTTCATCTCTTTGCGTTTATACTTGAGATAATTTTTAAAATCTTTCCACAAAGGTGCTAGTTTTTCAATTATAGCAGCAACTTGGAAAGATTCACTTAAGGACATACCTTCTGCATGTATTTCATGCAGGATTACTTGTAATTCTTGAACTTGGTTGATGACTGCCTTGGAATCCACCATCTTATAGTCCAAAAATCTGCCAACTACGAATTTCTTCGTGTCAGCATCTTCTATTTTATATTTTTATCCAAGGAATTCCATAATTCACTTGCTGTTTTGAGAGAACTATACATATTATATAATGTATTATCCAATTCATTAAGGATATAATTTCGGCACAAAAAATCTGCATGTTTCCATGCATCTATCAAGTGCAACAAACACACTCAGATGTTTCATTTCTTTGAGCACAATGATATCTTAAATGAAGAAACCTCGTCAAGTTCAAAGTAGTAAGATAAAATAACATCTTTTGTTGACATCTTTTAAATTCTGTGCCATTGAACTTTTCTAGTTTTTTACCATGGTTCACAAGAACATTTGGTATAGAAGGTGTAGAAGAAGAACCAATTATAGTAATGTAATTGGTATCCATATTTTTGCAAATATATATATAGAGATAAAAGGATATATATATATATATATATATATATATATATATATATATATATATAAGACAATGATCCATAATATGTATTTGCTATGGATTAAAAATGAACAAATATCATATTTACCTTCCGTTACAATTATGTATGGCTGAGATTAAAAAGGACAATTCTCCATCCGCTAGAAATTCTAACAGATTGTTTTTAAAGAAAATTAGACAATATTGCCCCCATTAACCCCAAGTCAACACAAAATATAACACTTCAAAATCAAATCCAGATTCCGGCACCAAATCAAAAAACCTGATCAATAAGCAAACAAACCCATTAACCAGCAAAGAACACCCAAATCTAAAAAGTTTAAAACGATAGGCAATAAGCAAAAAAAAACTCTAGATCGGAAATCACATGAACGAACACCCATCTGTGCAAACAGAACCACCGTATACACCCACCGGTAGAACTGTTCAAGATCTAATTTAAGAAACCAAATATGAACAAACCCCTCTTGCAAAAGCCCAACCGCAACCGAACAACCAGATCCCAAACTCTATAGCCTTAGCCCCTAGCAAACTCCACTGCAGATCATAACTCCAAGGTCCAAACCCACTCAAATCAGTACCCCTACTAATCAACACATAGAAGCCCCACGACTAAATTCACCGAACTTTGCAATTATAGATCGAAAAAAGTGATTTTCGGGAAGGATCCCATTTAGCCGCGTGGCAAGGCATGAATCAGAATATATGGACTTATTTTGCTTTAAACTTGTTATGCTTCCTCGGCTAGAAATCGGGGCATTTTCGTCCAAATTTTTTTTATTCCGTCCACTAGAATTCTAGCGGACGCGGTTCCCAAAATTTAAATCCCAACTGTTGCTCTTCTCAATGGACGCATAGGATGATATTTACTCATTTTTGATTCATAACAAATACATACTATAGATTATTACCTATATATATATATATATATATATATATATATATATATATTCTTCCATAAATAGGTTCTTTGTACAGTCTTTAGACGCCAACAATTTTTTTGAGCAATAAATGCGAACACATAAAGAATTATATAAAAAAAAAAAAAACATTTGTTATTATAAAACAAATATTTTATAACAAATGTTTTTATTTTTGTTATAAAATATTTGTTTTTATAAAACATTTTTTTTTTTTTTTCGTAAGTAGAAAATAAAAAAAAATGTTTTATAAAACAAATATTTATAAAAACATTGTTATAAAATAAAAATATTTGTTATAAAATAAAAACATTTGTTATAAAATATTTGTTATAAATAAAAACATTTGTTATAAAATAAAAACATTTGTTATAAAATATTTGTTTTTATAAAATATTTTTTTATTTTTGGTAGTAGAAAATAAAAAAAAATGTTTTATAAAAACAAATATTTTATAACAAATGTTTTATTTTATAACAAATATTTTATAAAATATTTGTTTTATAAAACATTTTTTTTTTTTTTAGTAGAAAAAATAAAAAAATATTTTATAAAAACAAATATTTTATAACAAATGTTTTATTTTTTTATTTTATAACAAATGTTTTTATTTTATAACAAATGTTTTTATTTTATAACAAATGTTTTAGAAAAAAAAAAAAAATGTTTTATAAAAACAAATATTTTATAACAAAAATAAAAACATTTGTTATAAAATATTTGTTTTTATAATAACAAATGTTTTTTTTTTTTTTTGTGTGTAGTAAGAAGCATACACGGTTTGTATTTTTTTTTTTTTTTTTTTTTGTATACAATGCTCTTACGTTTGTTTGTTTTTTTTTTTTTTTTTATAAATGTTGCAATACATGGCATTAAATCAAAAGAGGTGTTACACACATTTGCTCATATATATTATATATATATATATATATATATATATATATATATATATATATATATATATGGGAATCCATAACTAATTGGTTGTCATGAATATATTAATTATAAGAACCCACTTTTAGACAGATTGATCAACTTATTGGAAGGCTTAGATTGAATATCATAATTGCCCAACCAACACAAGTTTTACTTCGCTTTTATTTTAATATATTACATTACATGGTCATTGTTGTCATTTTAATTATTTTAAAAGCGATTTTTAATATTAAAATACTCGGTAAGCCATGACTTATCTTAAATCGAGTATGTTTTTTACGCATTTCTCCATTTTATAGAATGATTTCAACACATTAAAATAACATTAAAAAATAAAAAATAGTCCGGTAGACAACTGACTTATCTTCTATTTGGGTAATCTCTCTTCTCGCTCTCTAATATAAGTAGTGAGTAATGGTATTATAATACTTACGATAGTAATAAAATATTATAATATTTTATAATACTTATGATAGTAATAAAACTGGTAAATTAATATTTTGTAAATTAATCATAAATATTAATACTTATGATATAATACTTATAATTTTATATCATTTTATATATTATATCATAAGTATTAATATCAAATTATAATATTTTGTAATAATATTATAATATTTTGTAATATTATTAATACTTAATATTATAAGTATCAATATTTTGGAATAATGTTATAATATTTTGTAATATTAGTAATAATATATATTTTGTAATATTAATATTAATACAATATTTTGTAATATTAATATTAATACAATATTTTGTAATATTAATATTAGTAATACAATATATTTTGTAATATTATAATATATATTGTAATAGTCAAGACATTATAATATTATTATAAAATATTGTATTACTAATATTAATATTACAAAATATTGTATTAATATTAATATTACAAAATATATATTATTACTAATATTACAAAATATTATAACATTATTCCAAAATATTAATACTTATAATATTAAGTATTAATAATATTACAAAATATTATAATTTGATATTAATACTTATGATATAATATATAAAATGATATCAAATTATAAGTATTATATCATAAGTATTAATATTCATGATTAATTTACAAAATATTAATTTACCAGTTTTATTACTATCATAAGTATTATAAAATATTATAATATTTTATTACTATCATAAATATTATAATACCAGTACTCACTACTTATATTAGAGAGGAGAGAAGATTACCAAATTGAGCACAATTCGTGCTTACTTGGACTATTTTTTTATTTTTTTAATGTTATTTTAATGTGTTGAGTCATCCTATAAAAACATACTCGGCCGGTACAAATTGTGCCGGTTGGAGTATTTTAATATTAAAAAATCGTTTTAAAATAATTAAAATAACAACAGTTGACCATGCAATGCAATATATTAAAATAAAACCAGAAAAACTTGTTCTACTGGGCAATTATAGATTCAATCTAAGCCTTCTAATAAATCGATCAACTATCCAAAAAATGATTCTTATATAAAATTGTTTCATAACAGAATCTACGCTATATGAATAGATTCCCTATATATATATATATATATATATATATATATATATATATATATATATATATATAGTTTGCTTTTGAGGTGAATAACAGTTCATTCTAGTTATATTTGTATCTACAATATGGGGTGAAGTAGCTGAACGTCCGAAGCTGCTGAAACAAAAAGAATGCTACCCAATTTGGACAATAATCATCCTGCCATTTTTTTTCCTTATTTTGCACTGCCATCATCACCCCGAATTTTTTTTTGGCTAATTCTGATTCTGATTAAGGATTCTCTTAAATTAGACCGGGTGTGCCGTTACTGTGTGATTGTCTACTTTGTGGTTGTTGCGGCCGATATAATTTATGTGAAGACGTTTTCAGCCATAATTATATTTAATATTGACCACAACTCAGAATCACAACAATGTTTTCTAAGCTCAAAAGGCCTCAGGTGGGGTTCCATTATCTTGATGTGCATCGGTCATCCATTTTATTTACTATTACTAATATTTTGTTGGCCAGATGCTCCTGCCAAACCGCACAACGATGATTATATAATTGTTTGAGTAGCTAGGATTGATCAATTTAATTATCGATCTGGTATTGATGATGGTCGTTGTTTTACTTTATGAAATTTAGTGATTCAACCAATTTTTTTTTTGAATTTTAAAAACTTGTGATTTTTTTAGGCAAATTTAAATAGGGTAAAATGCAAAGTAGACCACTGAATTTTAGGGGTTTTTTGGGTATTGAGCTATTTTCTTTTGGTCAACACAAATTAAGTCTCTTTCTATTAAAAAATTTAGATTTGAGCCCAGGCATGCATTACACGTTGACTGAGATAATTCGCGCTACTACCACATATATATATGCTACAGATCCGCGTGGATATTTTTATTTTATTTTAAAATTTGGATTTATCTGCGCTAGGGCATGCGTAATCGACCGACCTGCATACGTGATAATAATAATAATAATAAAAATAAACTAAAATCAAATAATAATAATAATAAATAACAATAATAATAATAAATAACAGTAATAATAATAATAATATTAATAATAATAATAATAATAATAATAATAATAATAATAATAAATAAATAAATAATAATACTAATATAATAATAATAATAATAATAATAATAATAATAATAATAATAATAATAATAATAATAATATAATAATAATAATAATAATAATAATAATAAAAGGCCTGCTTTTCGTGATATTGAACTCGAGCCCGGAGATTCCAATGCAGTCTTTCTTTGATACAGAAGTCAATTTGATAAAAATAGATAAGCGAATAAATTTTTTTTTAAAAGAATTGTTCTTGCCATTCACACTTGAATAAAAGAGAAAATGGGCAAAATTATTATTATTATTATTATTATTGTTATTATTATTATTATTATTATTATTGTTATTGTTATTGAGGGAAATGATTTGTTTTGTTATAAATATTAATCCTTACAAAAATATAACAACTAGATTTATTTGCTCAGGTTGTTATTGGTTTTAAATTTTAAGCTAGGATCTACTTTGCATTTTACCCAATTCCTTATCACACTTTATGTGCTTTAATTCAATATATTTTTGCTTTTGAAAAACGAATAAATGTCAATAATTCACCGCTAGATCATTTTATTTTTCATGTACATAACATTTTCAAACAGTTATCTACTTGTAAATACTAGATGATAGCTCATGCAATACACGGACTAGATTGAATAATAAATTGTATAATTTGTTAAAATTGCGATGAGAAAAATATTTGTTTTATAATAAAAAAAAATTATATAAATTTTTCAATATATTTTTGCTTGACATATCATTTACACCCCCAATGTAATATATATATATATATATATATATATATATATATATATATATAGAGAGAGAGAGATCTGTAAGGACTCTAGATGAGTTTAAAATCGGACTTTTTTTTTTTTGCTTTTTTTTAAACAACTAAAAAAAATAATAATTATGGAACTTGAATTTTTACAAAATACAGTGTTTTGGGTTTGATTTGGATACATATAACAAAACAAGACTGTACAGTCTTGTTTTGTTATATGTATCCAAATCACACTCAAAACACTCTATAAAATATTAAAAAAAAACTTAATTGTTTTAAAAAAAAAAAGTCCGGATTTTCTCCCGTCCGGAAATCCGGACATGATCATCTCTCTCTCTCTCTCTATATATATATATATATATATATATAGTTAAACATTCAGTATAAAAAGTATCAATCCCATCACTTGAGAATCAAATTGTAATCTGAGTTTTGTGCCTTGAATCTCTGCATAAAAGGCAAAAATAATAAAGGGACTTAGAGTAACAAAACATGGTTACAAGTGATAACATATTATATGTTCAAACCTCAAGAATAATTCAGAGCAGTAAAAACCAAGACAAAAAACATGTGATACGAAATTTTCAAACATACGACTAATTAACAATAAATAAAAACCTAGCTAAGTAATAAAATGTTAATAGAAAAAGTTAAAATATGCATCAAATTTCAAGAGCATATATACTAAAGTCGAGATAAATCAATTGATAAACTTTTTACCAAAACAACTTCAACAATTGTCCGCATTACAGCTGTAGCATTTAACAATCTCCAAATCACACCACATCCGGAAACTCCTCATAATTACAAATCAAGTTTGACATCAAATATTCTGTAATTATGCTCAACAGATATAGCCCCAATAATCTCAATAATGATTATATATCTTTCAACTATTTTCAGCAGTCGCATCCACCAATGTGTCTCGCATATCATTGCTGAAAAATGAAAATGAAGAAAAAAAATTGAACATTTAGAACTACAAACTCAATGCATGCAAAGCAGACACATTTTCTAGATAGTCAAAAGAACAGTAACAACCATTATTGCAACATTGAATTTTTTTAAACAAAAATTATTGCTTTATTTATTATTGCTAAACAACCCATAAAGGGGAGCTAATTATTTGAAGGAGAGTTGCTATTTTAAGAAGAATCCCAAATATCATCAAAACAAATTTCCATTTAATATTCAAATGGAATATTTTTTTAAATGGAACATTGTTATCACTAAAAAGTCAAATAAAACATAAGCAACTATAATGAAAAGCGATTGGATGAGGAAAAGCAACAAAGTTTGGGTGGTTATAAATAAGCACAATCACTATTCGAATTGCATCATTTGAAATCACAATTGGTTGTAGAATTTGATGGTAGCAAAAATAGAATCAATCTGCTCTCAATATACACATTGTTGAATTAATGATCCTTACGTAAGATCTTTTCAATAATTTTCGTAAGTTTGTATCAATGCATTTTAGATTTATTGATTCAATAATTAACATAATTGATATTTTATATTATTATTGTTCAATAATTGTCGCGACCTCAAGCTGAAAATTTTGCATTTTCTAAATATCCATCAATAATTATATATATTTGAATATATATATATATATATATACATATATATGATAATACTAAAGTTGTGGATAAATTTACAAAGAGGTTTGGTCACCTAATTGCTGCCAAGAAGGAGAGATCCTTATTCGAAAGTTCTCTTTCCGGGAGCTACTGGTTGTCATAATTGTGATTCAGTAATATTATTTGTGAATAATTAATTATTGATTCATATGATAAGGAAATATTTATTTTATATGAATATAAATGATGGATTTATTTATGTGGTTATTAATGAAGGAATTAACGCCGTTGTTTTATCAAGATTTTATCGGATTCGAGGTATTAAAAATCAAATCAGGTGGGTTTTGAGATATATTATGGGGTTATAATTTTTTAATCCGACCAGTTGGATTGTGGTAATTTTGGGTATGTTATACATACATAAGTTGAGTATATGTCCACAAATTTTGAACCGTTAAAAATGCACGAATGATTTGTTGTGAATTTTAAGAGGTGTCCTGATTCTAAATTAGGTTTATAATTGATTTTGGTGGAAAATTCTAGAATTGAGGGCCCCACTTGTGGTTGGTGAAAAATGTGCTGAATTTTATTTCAAATGTGGTGGGTGGCAATAGTAGTAAAGCCAGTGTAAAGCCATCGGAGTCAAGTCGAAGTCCCATTTTGCCAGCTAACATTTTCCTATAAATAGAGGGCTAAGTTAGAATTGAAAATCACACCGGAAACAAAGTTTTCTCTTTCTCTCTATATTATCGGCGTATTTTGTGAGTATTTAGATACTTTGAGAGTTCTTTATAAGTTTCATTCAAAGATCACTTCCGACCTTCTTTCCTTCAAAATCGATTCTTTGAGGTAAGGGATGTTATTTTCTTCTCAAATGATATTAATTCTTCAATATCATTATCTTGAAATATGGTCAGTACTTTTATCAAATTTGGAACTTTTTTTTATGTCGAGGTTACTATTCATGAGTTCTTATTCACGAAGTTACTATTCATGAGTTCTTATTCACGAGTTACTTATTCACGATACTATTCATTGAAGGCGTGAAGATATTTTTTGTGGAATTTCTATCTTTGGGTGTCGTAGTTACTATTCACGATATCTGACTATTCACGATATCTGACTATTCACGAATACGGCACTATTTAAAGAAAAATGAAAATTTCTTCTTTTCGTCAAAATATCTATTTTGGATACTAGCTTTGATTGTATCCATGTTTTGATCATTCTTGAATTTTACACCACTATGATTATTTTTGAGGTATTGTTGGACATGGATAAAAAAAGTCTGAATCCTTAATCCTTAATCCTTGTCATTTTGTTTCATTGGATTCGTTTTTTTAAAAATATTTTTCATCATCCTCGGTCTTAAATGATGATATTATTGAATATCTTTGGCCCAGTAGTGCAAAGATGAATGATTTCTGAAGAATATCTTGGCCTCGTAGTAAAGACGATTGAGAGGTGTTTAAATGAAACTTGATCGATCGATGAATATCTTTGGCACATAGTGCAAAAGATGAGCAGTGTTGAGATGAAATACGACCGATCGATGAATATCTTTGGCCTGTAGTGCAAAGATGAATATTTGATTTGAGATGAATATTGATTGATATTCTGAGGATAAAATATTGATGATGGACCGTTAAATTATAGATTATAGTAGATTTCATTCTCTACGTAACTCTTCTATGAATTATTATTTCCATCTGTAATATTGATCCGAAACTTGTTGCTCATTGTATTCTATCGATTTTTTCCCGTTGGAGACTAACGATAATTTGTTGTATATTAACTTAGTCATAACATTCTTTCTTCGGGCTAGTTGAGCTCACCCTTTTCCTTGTTGTTCCATTTTTCTTCTCGGGAGGCGAGAATGTAAGCGAGTACTAGTCAATGTATGGAATGAAGGTTCTAGAGAGAGTTGTTTAGTAGTCCTCACCATTATTATAAAATAATGTATCAATAAATGTGATGAGGATTTATTTGAGTATAAATATTGTCTCAGAAGATAATATTTGTATTTAAACCTCAGTTTTATTGTTGTGATAATAAAGTTGTAGTTGTTTCGCATTCATGTATTTGGCGCACTCAGAATGGGTTGGATGGAATGGACCTATTTTGGGGTCGCCACACGATTAGTATCGAGCTTAGGGATATGATCTCTGGCGGAGATCGGGGAATAGAACCAGGAAGGAGAGACGAGTAAATCCTTTGCTAGTGTGTCCTACCTAAGCTTATTTGTTAGTTGGTCAAGATATATAGGGATATTATGTGATTGATTTCACTTAATTAACCCCTTGTTTTTACGATGTATTTGAGAATGTCGATTGAGAATATTAATAGTGGTGTAAATGAGACCGTGGAGATGCCTCATTTTAACAACGAGGAGAACGTGCAACAGTGGCAATGTACCTCCGTGAATAACACCCTTTGAAAGCGAGATGATGAACGAGGGGATGTTTAGAAGCTTTTTGCAGTTCATGCAAAATCGCACGAGGAGACTCGTGTTCAAAATCTGAGGAGGAGATGATAAGCAATTCACGGTGGTCACAACGCAAGCAAGTTCAAAGAGTTGGGACCACTGCAGTGGGAAAGCAGATCCGATCACGGCGGAAACATGGGTCAAGCAAATTACCAAGATATTCGATGTCTTGGGATTTATGAAGGAAAAGTAAAGTTCCATTCGCTACTTTTATGTTAAAATGGCGAAAGCAGACATCGGTGGGAATCATGAAGCGTACCCATTCACCGCACTCAAAGATGTCGGGAGACGCGTTTGAAGCAGTTCAATGACAAGTACTTCGAAAGTATTTCGTCATATGAAGGAAGTGGAGTTTATTAGATTGGAAGCGAGAATAACATGGCGGTGTCCCAAAGACGCGAAGCGAAGTTCATGGAGTTATCGAGTTTGCACCTCATTTGGTGGAGAATGAGGAACGTATATACGCAGATGTTTCGAGAGGTTTGAAACGGCAGATACGTCAAAGATCTCATTTCTCATAAATTTTCTCTCTATTCAGATGTTATAAATGTGGCTCGGTTGTTAGAGCGAGATAACGAAGTACGTTCAACCGAGGGACCATAACCAGATCATACCAAAGATAGCGAGCCATCGTAATAACGATAACTTGGTGGAGAAAGAAGAATACGGACATGACGGTAACCACTCGGTGGTAATCGTGGTATGAAAATAGAAGAAGCGAGTTGGGAGGAGATTTTAAAAAGAGGAGATTCAACAACGACCGTATGTGAAGCGCCACGCCAAATGGCAATTGGTTCCAAGGAGGAGAAAGACCATCGGTCAGAGTATGTTACAAATGCGGAAAGAGGGGATATCACCCCAAACGCCCTACAACAGTTTAAGGTATGCTATAATTGTGGAAAGAAGGACATATCGCTCGAGATTGTACGATATCGAAACCTAGTGCAATGGGCGGTGACTCAAAAGGATGTCCTGGAAAAGTCAAAGTCAACGATTCTCGGAAGAGCGTTTGTCGTGGCTTCAACAAAATACGAGGAACCCGAACGAAGTTAGCACGCAAGTTAGTTAATTATAAATTCTTGCTAAGTTTATACCTTACTAGATACCTGGGTTCTACCCATTCTTTTACCTCTCTTGCTTACGCCAAAGTTTGAACTCGACTACGGAGAAATTAGACTTTGACTATTTATGGAGACTCAGTTAGAGAAACTTTCATTACATCCGTTGTTTAAAAATCTTGTTTGATTCAAGTTGGCACCATTACCTTACACCGTTGACTTTATCTCTTTAAAGATACTTGCTTTTGGGGATTGATTGGTTAACTACTCATCACGCCAAAATTGATTGCTTTTGTAAGGTTGTTAGTTTTCATATTCCTAAGCAACTCGTTATTCGAACTCAAGCGATCAAACCATTGTAGTCAAACATTTTCATATCAAGCCATGAAGTCATTCGTTTATTACGGATGTCAAGTTTTCTTAGTCCATGTTATGGATTTGAATAAAGACACGTCGATTTGAATAATATTCTTGTTGTTATTGATTTTCCCGACGTATTTCCTCAAGAATTTATTGGCTTACTCCCAAAGATCGATATTAAATTTTGTATCGACTTTGAACCCTAAGACAAAACTCATTTCTAAAATCTCATATCGAATGGCTCTATTGAACTTCGTGGAGTTAAAAATTCAACTATAGAATTTGGTACATGAGCCTTTATCTTGTGACTTCCTTTGTGGAATTCACCTAAGCCAGACTCTCTGTAAGGGACGTCATATTCGTGCGATAGTAAACTGATAGGTGTCATTGTGACGTGCTATCCAAGGTTGGGATATGAGTCAGCGATTGAGAACAACCTAAGTTCAGAATCGAAATGCGTAGTTTTCTAGGCTTAGTTGGTTATTATCGGAGATACGTTGAAGGATATTCTCGAATCGTTATTCCATTAACGTAGCTAACTCGTAGAGATACAAAATTCGAATGGAGCAAGGAATGTGGGAAGAGCTTCGAAGAACTCAAGAGGAGACTCATTTCAGCATATGTTCTGACCATGCCATCCTCGAAAAGTTTAACGTGGTAGCTGACGTGTTGAGTAGAAGATCGTATACAAGTATGAGTACGATGTTGTCAAAGACTAATTTCATATAATATACAAATAATAGAGATGGAGATGAAAACTCTAGGTACCCACGTGATGATATACGAGTACGTGATGATATACTGAGTATAATCGATTTTAATCGATAAAGTTAAATTCATTCAAGCTACACACCGAGTCGATGAATTTGAAGAAGGAGGTGCGAAGAAGTTGTTATTTTAAAAGCGAGAATCGGTGAGGTGAGGAAAGCTCAAACCTTGATTTATTAATCCATTTGAAATTCTCGATCGAATAGGAATCGTGGCCTATAGACTCGCGTTTTACCACCAAGTATGACGCGTGTTCATAACGCTTTTCACGTGATCGATGTTACAACCCGAACCACGTCATTGAGTTAGAACAGGACGAGATAGTCAAGACTTAACGCACGAGGAGGTACTGCCAAGATTTTGTAGAGGAAAGAACATGACCTATGTAAATCGAGGTTATACCATAAGTTAAAGTTTTGTGGAGAAACCATGCTATTGAGGAAATGACACGGGAGTTGAAACGAAAATGAAAGCGAGGTATCCTCACCTTTTCAAAACACCGAATACGTCACGTTAATTTCGAGGGACGAAATTTCATAAGGAGGGGAGGTTGTAAGACCCGAAATTTTTTAAATAAAAAGGAATTTCCTTTATTTATTATCTTGAAATAGTAAGGGTTGATTTGATTAATGTGGATAGTTAAGGGTTAAATACGCAAATATTTCAAAATAAGCAAGTGGTTATTAAATATTCATTGTTGCTTGGGAATATTTGTTTGGTCGTGGAATATTCGCATCGTCAGAATATTAAATGCATACAACCAAAGCAATGTATGTGGGCCCATAACTGGAAAGCGATTGGATGAGGAAAACGACAAAGTTTGGGTGGTTATAAATAACGGCGAAGTTGTTACAATGAATTAAGATTTGTTGGAATACCCGGTGGTTAAAATACTGAATGTCGCGTGGTCGCACAAAGTGCTTTACCAGTATTGCATGCAGATTGTTGAATTATTGATCCTTACGTAAGATGGCACTACTTCAATAATTTTCACATGAGTTATTATTCAATATTTTATTTTATTGATTCAATAATTCTTTGCGTTGATATTTTATATTATCGTTGTTCAATAATTGTCATCGCATGAAGATTTCCCATTATCGGATCAATAATTCATATTATTTGAATAATATTATTAGATAACATTATTGGCAATGTCTAGAAAGTTCGCATCTAAGGAGAGGTTTGGTCACCTAATTGCGCGCCAGAAGGAGAGATCCTTATTGGAAAGCCCCCTCTTTCCTGGGAACGGCCTGGTTGTCATAATTGTGATTCTGTAATATTATTTGTGAATAATTAATTATTGATTCATATGATAAGGAAATATTTATTTTATATGAATATAAATGATGGATTTATTTATGTGGTTATTAATGAAGGAATTAATGTTGAGGTGTTTTATCAGTATTTTATCGGATTTGAGGTATTAAAAATCAAATCGTGGGTTTTGAGATATATTCATGGGGTTATAATTTTTTAATCCAACCAGTTGGATTGTGGTAATTTTTGGGTATGTTATACATACATAAGTTGAGTATATGTCCACAAATTTTGAACCGTTAAAAATGCACGAATGATTTGTTGTGAATTTTAAGAGGTGTCGGATTCGGAAATTAGGTTTATAATTGATTTTGGTGGAAAATTCTAGAATTGAGTGGGCCCCACTTGTGGTTGGTGAAAAAATGTGCTGAATTTTATTTCAAATGTGGTGGGTGGCAATAGTAGCAGGTGTAAAGCCATCGTAAAGCAGTCAAGTCTGCCTTGGTGGGCTAACATTTTCCTATAAATAGAGGGCTAAGTTAGAATTGAAAATCACACGAAAACAAAGTTTTTTCTCTTCTCTCTATATTATTGAGCGTATTTTGTGAGTATTTAGATACTTTGAGAGTCTTTATTCAAGATAAGTTTCATTCAAAGATCACCAAGCCTTTCCTTAGAAAGTACCGATTCTTTGAGGTAAGGGATGTTATTTTCTTCTCAAATGATATTAATTCTTCAATATCATTATCTTTGAAATATGGTTGGTACTTTTTATCAAATTTGGAACTTTTTTTATGTCGAGGTTACTATTCATGAGTTCTTATTCACGAGTTACTATTCATGAGTTCTTATTCACGAGTTACTATTCACTTATACTATTCATGTAAGCGTGAAGATATTTTTTTGTGGAATTTCTATCTTTGGGTGTCGTGAGTTACTATTCACGATATACGAAGATTATTCACGATATCTGACACTATTCACTTAATACTAATGACTATTTATCAAAAATGAAAATTTCTTCTTTTCGGTCAAAATATCTATTTTGGATACTAGCTTTGATTGTATCCATGTTTTGATCATTCTTGAATTTTACAACCACTATGATTATTTTTGAGGTATTGTTGGACATGGATAAAACAAAGTACTAATCCTTAATCCTTAATCCTTGTCATTTTGTTTCATTGGATTCGTTTTTTAAAAATATTTTCATCATCCTCGGCCTTAAATGATGATATTATTGAATATCTTTGGCCCAGTAAAGCAAAAGATGAATGATTTCAAGAATATCTTGGCTCGTAGTAAAAGATGAGCGGTGTTTAAATGAACATGACCGATCGATGAATATCTTTGGCCAGAAAGTGCAAAAGATGAACAGTGTTGAGATGAACACGACCGAGGTGATGAATATCTTTGGCTCAGTAGTGCAAAGATGAATATTTGATTTGAGATGAATATTGATTGATGTTCTGTGGATAAAATATTGATGATGGATACTGTTAAATTCATAGATTATAGTAGATTTCATTCTCTACGTAACTCTTCTATGAATTATTATTTCCGCTGCGAATATTGATCAAAACTTGTTGTCTCATTGTATTCTATCGATTTTTCCTCATTGGAGACTAACGATAATTTGTTGTATATTAACTTAGTCATAACATTCTTTCTTGGGCTAGTTGAGCTCACCCTTTTCCTTGTTGTTCCATTTTTCTTCTCGTGAGGCGAGAATGTAGCGAGTACTAGTCGAAGGGTATGGAATGAAGGTTCTAGAGAGTTGTTTAGTAGTCCTCACCATTATTGTAAAATAATGTATCAATAAATGTGATGAGGATTTATTTGAGTATAAATATTGTCTAGAAGATAATATTTGTATTTAAACTCACTGATTTTATTGTTGTGATAATAAAGTTGTAGTTGTTTACGTACTCATGTATTTGGCGACTCGAGAATGGGTTGGATGGAATGGACCTATTTTGGGGTTGTCACAAGTAACAACCATTATTGCAACATTGAATTGCTAAACAACCATTATTGCAACATTGAATTGCTAAACAACCCATAAAGGAGCTAATTATTTGAAGGAGAGTTGCTATTTTAAGAAGAATCCCAAATATCATCACCACAAATTTCCATTTAATTTTCAAATGGAATTTTTTAAATGCAACATTGTTATCACTAAAAAGTCAAATAAAACATAAGCAACTATCATGAAATGGGAAGTGCAGAATGAAACCTAAAAAGCAAGATTGGTAGCACAATCACTATTCTCGCATCGAAATCACAATTGCTTGTAGAATTTGATGTAGCAAAAATAGAATCAATCTGCTCTCAATATACACATTGAGAAATAATGAAATTGTTGTAATCTCATTCAACATTTTCGTAAGCTTCAGATCAATGCATGAAGATGTAATCTTCTCAAAGGTTAACATAATTGTTTAAATAAGAATTATAACTAAACCCATAACCTCAAATTGAAAATTTTGCATTTTCTAAATACCATATATATATATATATATATATATATATATATATATATATATATATATATGATAATACTAACGTGTGTGGATAAATTTACAAATAATTGTGTACCTGAAGCATTTGCAGGAGAGCATGATGTTCCTGAAATCATATCAATGGGAGAAGTAGTTGTTTCAAAGTTTGGTTACACAAAGACATAACAAAAAGGTCACTTGAAGCATAATTACATTTCCTAGTTAAAGTGCAACTACTGGGAGGATAGTGCGGACATTGCGAGGCATTGGGGAGTGCCAAAGCCCGAGTCTGGTTAATGTTAATTAGAGTGATGGGTTGCCACCATTAATGACTTGACTAGGTGTTCAAAATTTTGATTTTTTCGGTTTTTGAGGTAAACCGGATCGGTCCGAATTCGATTCGGGACAAAGAAAACCTGTTTGAGACAAACCGATTTTTGGTACAAGTTTTGATTAACAATTTTATAGGTCGAAGAATAACGGATGACCAACAACCTGGTCCAAGCCATTTCTTTAAACTTTCTTGCTTAGCCTTGTAAAGTTAGCTTAAAGTCTCATGTATTTAAAAATAAATGTAACACAAGAAAAGACATATATTAGACAATATTGAACTTGATAAAATTTGTATTGGTGGTTTTAGAAGACAAGATAACACATATTAGACAATGTAGGACTTATCGGTAATGTACTATCCTTTGATTCTTGTAGGAAATGTAAAATTTTAAAGTAAAAGAATTCATTTATGCACATAAAATGTGGTTTCTAAGTCCCACATTGGTTAATTAGTAAAAGTCTAATAAAGTTTTCCTTATAAATTTTATACGAAGTGTAGCTTAAGTAAAGACTACAAAGTCTCGCGCTACTCTATCCCTTGGGTCAAACTTTGGTTTAACCTTGGGCTTAAAAACTAAACCTTGGGCCAAATTTCTTGGGCTTAATTTTGGTTAAAAACCAAGCTTGAGCTGAATTTTGGGTCGGCACAAGATTCAAAGAAAATCCAGATTATCGATCAAGTCTGGGAATAGGTTAATCGGTTTGGTATCTTTGGTTCAACTTAGGTTTGATGTCGTAAGAATCAATTTGGGTACTTTCGGTAATTGGTTCGCTTCAGACTGATTTGGTTCGATATTTTACCGATGAACACTCCTAGACTTGACAGAGGCACTATGGATGTGACTGGAATGATCTGAAATGTTTGCACTTTAATAACAGATTTCATTGTCGTCCAAGATTTCAAACTGATGCTGAACTGGTAGTGTCCTTATATACCAAAGCATCCCTAAAAAGGAAGCAACTAAGTTACCAAGTACCAAAGCAGCTCAAAATATGTTTCTTTAGGATAAATTTAACGTGCATGAAGAAAATATTATTAGTTATTGTAGCGAAATTGTACGATTCATCCCACATCAATTCATCATCATGTAGCGTACACCTGTGTAGACTGACCCAATAAGCATGTTGGACCACCTCCTTACCAAAAAGGTTAACCTATTAGGTTGAGGCTCTACCATACTTATTAACCCATCTACACTCTCAAATTTATCCAATGTGAGATTCATGTGAAATATATCAACAATCTCCACCTTTCACTTGAATACACATCACAAGTATTATACTAGAGTATTTCATCATTAAGCACACCTTCTTTGAATCCTTCAAGAGAACTCTGCTCGACTCTAATAGTACTCCACCATGCACGCCAGTGGCAAACGTGTCTGAGCAACTTTCCTAGAGCTATCCCGAGCCGCTCCACCCGATTCAAATCATACTTCATGTAATGCCCCCAAATTTAGGTACTTGAAACCCGAACTCGGTGATTTACGATACCATTTCTATGAGCGGAATAATACTAATAATAATAACAATAATATGAATATCAAACTTAACTTACATTTATCAGAGTCTAATCCCAAGTACGCAACCTTTACTACATTCATTAAAATACATGATAATAATAAATATCATTATTTTAATAAAGTTATACTATTACATAGAATACCATAACACTTATTTTTTTTACTTTCCTTTTCCCCTTGTTCTTGACCGAACCTTCTAGTTGTTCACACTTAGCTGAAAACATTTAAATTAAGCAAGGATGAGCATTTGAGTGCCCAACAAGTAATAACAATTATAAATATAAGTTGAAAGAAGTAAATGTTTTCTTTGTACGACACTTCTACAACGAATCAACAGTTGTGAAGTAAGCTCAACCAATAATAATAACATATTCATTCTATATCAAATTTTTGAAACTACGTACTGACTATAAATAAGTATTAGTCGACAGACTATGAACATTGTTTTTAATTTTTGCTAAGGTTTAGCAGAACTTCATCTGCAAACCGTCATAACTTATGGGCGCGGGGGTGTACATCTCATGTGCCCTGTATTGATCAATACTACATGCAAGAATGATATTATCGTTCATCTTTTCCGCCTTGGGTGCATAAAAGTTTTCCCATATTCGGGATGTTCATAATTAGTCGGGAATCCAAACCAAAGTAATTTGATTGGATACAATAAAGTTTTATCATATTCAACGATATTTCTAAATGTGTCTAAGTCGGGTCAAATAAGCTTTAGGCAATTTGTTAATTAATATATATACATATCAAAGATCGATAGGTGTGTATTAACATGTGATTAAATACAATGATTATCCAAGTGAGGACACTTGTATAACCATATTTAGAAATTAACGAATAGAATAAATATCTAAATTATACAATAATATTGCACTGATAAATAATGATGGGATCATAATCGATAACAATAGGGTTAATATTGCACACAATGATAATATAATTACGAAACTTTCTTACTTATATCCATTGCATAAAGTAAATGCAAAGGTAGGATACTTATGCAGTCTGTCTAACGCTTACGATTCTGTAACTTAGTTTTATCTTTTATCTTTGAGACCTAACATTATTAAGATCATTCTATCGATTAGAATAACATATCATAACATATAAATCGCTATTTATAGTCAAAGACATAACCTAATCACATTATCACATATGTTTTACAATCATTGGATCACAAACAAACATATATACAGACAAATTATATAAGTCCTGATCAATTTACGAAACACGCTTGATTATGCAAACGACTTTATCAGGTAATTATCGAGTCTAAGACTCAACTCGTAGTTCAATATCCATTTAAATAATTTAAATATGAGTCATATTATTTTTCATAACCTTATAATAATTTTTAAACAATTATTATAATTTATCATGATTTTTCAAACACAGGAATCATTATAAAATAATTTAAATATCAAATAATTTATTATCATTAATATTTAATTAATATTAAACTATTAATGAAATCATTGCCAAAATATTAAATTTATTTATAATAACTTAAAATACTTTTTAAAACATTAATATTATCCTTAAATAATTTTTAAAATAATTAAAATCACTCTTAAATAATTACCATTAATATTTAAATATTAATGTACTATTCACTAAAATATTAAAAGTCATTTAGTATAACTTCAAATAATTTTAATTCATTTATATCCTTTCTAAATGATTAATAAAACCATTTTTAAATTATTTATTTAATATAATTATTAAACTTAATGTCATTAATATCAATTTATTAATGAAATTATCCTTTATATATTAGAAGTTATATTTTATAACTTAAAATATTCTTAAACACTTTATTTTTATTTAAAATGATTTTTATAATATTAAAATCAATTTTAAAGTAATTTATTTAATATAAATATTAAATAAATCTAATATCATTAATATTAAAATATTAATATTTTTCATGTCAAAATATCAAAAGTTATATTTTATAACTTAAAATATTTTTATAACCTTTAAATCATTAATTCTATTTTCATCATAATTTATTTAATACATTTATTAAATAAATTAATTACCATTAATATTAATTTATTAAATTAATTTCATTAAAAAATATTAAAAGTCATTAAAAATAACTTAAAATATTTTCTTATACCATAATATAATTTTAAATGATTTTTCAAGTATTAAAATCATTTTTAAATAATTTATTTAATATAATAATTAAATAAATTAAATGCCTTTAATATTCCAAAAATATTAAATATTTATGAAATATATTCAAAATTATAAAAAAACTAATTTTTATAATTTAAAATAAATTTTAGGAATTTATTTTGTATTTTTCATAATTAAAAACTATTTAATAGTAATTATTTAATAAAAATAATTAATTTTGTAATAAAGTGTCGCTAAAGACTGCCTATAGCGACAAAACCGTCGCTATAGGTGTTCTTCGTGTTCTTCATCAAACCCAGAAATTCATAGCCAGCTGCCGAGTCAATTAGTTTGACCATCATTTTCTTCATGATCTTAATGTATTCTGGTCAGCTTGAAGTGTTTAGGTTGTAGTATAAATGTAATACTACCATCATCAATCAAGTTCATGGCCAACACATAACACAACAGCAAGATCTATGTTTCAGAAAAGCTTGACAGAGCTGTTCTTCATTTCTGGATTACCCAGAAATGAAGAATAGTTCATGGGTGCTACTTTGAACCCTTATATCTTACACTCTGTTTCTAGTTTGTGAGATCTAATGGTTCATATTTGTAGTATTGATGTCAGAGTACCATAATCAAACAATTTTATATCATTTTATCAACACATAAAGATGGATCTAAGCTGGTCAAAGTAGTGGTTAGGAATTGCCTTTGAAGATTTCTGGGTTACCCAGAATCTTCATCCGGTAGTTTCGTCTGGCTTACTTTGACCACAAATTTCTTGGATTCTGTGCATGACATAAGGATTATAAAGACATGGATCAATAGTACTCATGTCAGTCTACAAGTATATAACATCAACATGGCAAAACAACTGAAACACAGCAAGATCCATGGACTGCAAAATGGTTATCGATTTTTCAGGTGTCTGGGTTACCCAGATTCGTTCGGTCATGGTCGATCAATGACCTTTGACCCTTAATAACTTTCAATATACACATGCTATGGTCTTGATTCAAGTTCTAGGTCTTAGACCACATAACATACAACAAGTATCAACCTTCAAAACACAAAAACACATAATCATCACACAGAAACAATTTAAAACCACAATGACACATAATCAGGTTACGTATTAAGACTTTCAATGGATACACATGGTCAATAGTATAAATGAAACACATGCATCATCTTTTATCGTCGATTCTACTGGCAAAACAAATTGACATGTTAAAACACATAAACATAACTTAATACAAGACATTGACATTGCCAAATGGTTGTCGGTCAGGTCAACGATGCGTGATCGATTGATGACCTTTGACCCATAATAACTTGCAAACAAATATCAACCTTCAAAACACAACAACCTGGCATGCAGATCACTAACCTTCATCATCAGATTCTGAGTCTTGAACCACTTGTAGGGCCACTTTAGATGAACCCACAACATACATTCTTTTATTAATTACCTACATAATACATCCAAAATAAAAATTTCCAAATTTTGATTTTGGAAAGACGTCAATTCCATCTTGTGGTTCCTTTTTTTTCTTTAAATAAAATCACTTAATCGAGATTTTTGAAAATGGAAATTAGTAAATGTGGATCTACAAGATACCAACCCAGATCATCAATATCTACTACATATAACATGTTACAACACATAAACATAACTTCTAACACATCATTCAAGATCAGATTTTGGGTTAGGGTTATACCTTTACTTTGGTCAATCGTGATCTTAGGGCTTCTGATTTGTTAGTGGAATTCGTGGGGCTTGGTATTGGGACTGATATGTTATAAGAATTTATGGGTTTTAGAGAGAGAAGGTCTTGGATGAGGGATGGTGAATAAATGGGCAATATGAGCACTTTTCTCTCTCTTATGATCTATATATGTTATAATACAATGCTTATAGCTGAGATATATGGCTGGTAGCTGGAGATTTTAAGCACGTGGGAAATCAAGAGTTGGTTACCAACTACATATATGGCGAGATACACAAGTTATCTTCAATTATGCAAAAAGGGGTTTAATAGTCATTTGACTTATGATTTTAATGGCAAACATGTAACATGGCAAACCCTTAGGGTTTAACCCTAAGGTTTCACACAAAATTTTATAGGATTTCAATTTAGGGTTTTAATATAAAAATTCTAGTTTCGAAAATTGTAATTAGAGTTTCTTAAAATAATTTAGGTTTTTAATTACTTAGAACTTGTTAATTAGGTTTAAAATCCCTTAATTAGCATTAGACTTAGCAATTAGAGTTTCTAATTACTAATTAGGCTTTCTAACTTTAGCAATTAGGGTTTCTAACAATTTAATACTAGGGTTTTCTAATACTACACCATAATTGGCCATCCATTAACAATACGTACATACAGTACATATTTATAGCACTGAAATATAATTAATATAATATTATTATCATCATTCCTTGTTTCGAAACCAAAATTTAAGGTTTATCAATAACATTAGAGTTTTGCAGGTTACATTAAAACTTTTCCACACATTAACCTTCAACACATAACATACATATCTATAACACTGACAAATAATAATATAATATTATTATTCTCATTCCTTGATCAAAATCCAAAATTAGGGTTTGGATTCCATATCTAATTTATCTTACATATACATTACCATTATTAATTAAGTTATAATAATTAACTTAAATAAAATAATTATTATAATAATTCTATAATCATTTCATATATTATTTAAAATAACATAATAATCTTATTCTCATGGAAAATAAATAATAAAAACATTTCTACTATAAAATTAATTATTATAAGAATATAATTTATAATGATCAATAATTCTAAAATAAAATTATTTGTAATCATTCATGTAATAAATATATTTTATATTAATCACATAAATACATACACATTACCTTGCACGCATTTTCACCTTTAAAATAATAATAAAAAAATTTATCATAAAATTTCTGATTTAATTATATAGAAAATATCGGGTTATTACATTCACCCTTCCTTATAAAGATTTCGTTCCCTGAATCACCGTTTTAAAACTTATACATACGAGGGTACATAGCATACACAATCATTCCAAGTAGATCTCGATCATAATTGATCGAACCGATCTTTAACTATTCAGCATAAAGCTTTTCTATATGTTTAAATGGAAAAATTGATTTCTAATAGAACTCAAATTCCTCCTTTTCAAAATTTCTTTATAAAATAATTTACTATATATAAGAAAATCATATATAAGAAAATAAAAGTTATACGAATAATACCTGGAGTTGCATCCCCATCAGCCACGGTATCTTGAACGGTTGTGTTGAAGACTCTTGCAGTTGATTCCGTTGGTTTGTTTGTTGAAGTTGGTCTCGTTGTCGTCAATGTCCTGCTGCCTTTTTCGTATTCGCATTCCTTGCCTCCCTTCTCCTTCTTGAACAGTCTTTCACCTTATGCTCCATTGATTCACAAATAAAACACCCACTATACTTTCTTGGATTGGTGCAGTTGGGAGAGATATGTCCCTTCTGCCCATACTTATAACACACAAACTTGCCTTTAAGACACTCTCCCGAGTGATTCTTTCCGCAATTTCCACACTGCACAACTTGTTTCTTTCCAACTCCTGGCTTATTTCCAGTATTCCCGAAATTATCTCCTTTCCTTTTTCCAATCCTACTATTACTACTCCCTTCTCCGGCTCTAGCTTGATTTGCCTCCCACCAAAAATTAGTCTCCCCTTTCATCGTATAGGTGGCAAAAGTTGTCTTTTGTCCCTCCGTTACCCTAGCTATCACAAACGCTTCTACATGGTCAGTTGATCCTCTAAGTCCTGGCAGTATGAACGCCTTGAAGTCTTTGAAGTTTGTCGATCGATTATTTGGCTGATTTCCCGCTGTTGGTATTCCATTCTACATAGCTTGAGCGTCCATATTTTGCAAAATTCAGATCGTCCTGGTTGTCCTCCGGCATTGTTGATGATTCTTACATCCTTTGGTTTTATTTTTCGTCTTTGGCAATATTTGATAAAATAAAATCATAATTTATCTTTCATCGACTTACCTTCTATGTCTTAGGGTATACCCATAACGTAAATTTTCTACTCAAATAGTTATGTATTCAAAATATTAGATTTTGAAAATCGTTTCTTGTAGTAACTAGTGTTCGGATAAATAATTACTACCTTTATACCAACTTATTTCATTACTCCTTCATAGATTCATATTCATAGCACTTGACATACCATATCACATACTGCTTTAAACATCCGCTATCCCTTTGTGACTCAAAAGTTGGGAATCGCTGCCACAACTTATACAAAAGTTAAGAATATTACCTTATACAGACATACTTATCATATACACTACATAGAATCATACATATTCAAGTAATACTAATACTACTTATTTCTTACGCCTTCACTAAGGATCAATTACTTAGTAATCTATCTATTTCCCCTTATCCTCAATAATCCATTCACACCTAACTATACCTAGTTCATCAAACTTACCACACATTATGAGTTTAAGAACTCATCATAAACATATGAGTTTAAGAACTCGAGCTTGACTATATAATTTCTCATTATACTATACCTATCTGTTATACTATCATTTCTGGTTCCGGTACTACACTTTTCCACAGTATCCACTTCATCAGGGTTGCTTTCCAAGTGAGCCTCTATTTCAGCTATTAGCTTTGACATTGGCTCGATCATGAAGGTTGACTCCTTCTTTACGATCTTAGGGTATCCTAATCCTTTTCTATCTGACATCTACACACAAACTATCTTGATTAGCACATAATATATACACACAACAAATAATAGTTTTATATAATTTATCTTTTATTTTGTTTTTACGATGAATTTATTCAATTCATCTCCTTATAAACTTTATATGAGTTATTTTTATTTTCAACGTTTCCCTCTGTTCTAAGGTTATAACCTAAGGTCTATCCCGCCTAAGGTTTCTAACCCTAAAGCTCTGATACCATGATGTAACGCCCCCAAATTCAGGTACTTGAAACCCAAACTTGGTGCTTTAGGATAATATTTCTATGAGCGAAATAATACTAATAATAATAACAATAATATGAATATCAAACTTAACTTATATTTATCAGAGTCTAATCCCAAGTATGCAACCTTTACTACATTCATTACAATACAAGATAATAATAAATATCATTATTTTAATAAATTTATACTATTACATAAAATACCATAACACTTATTCTGTTTTCTTTCCTTTTCCCCTTGTTCTTGACCAAACCTTCTACTTGTTCACACTTAGCTAAAAACATTTAAATTAATCAAGGATGAGCATTTGAGTGCCCAGCAAGTAATAGAAATTATAAATATAAGTTGAAAGAAGTAAATATTTTCTTTGTACGACACTTCTACAACGAATCAACAGTTGTGAAGTAAGCTCAACCAATAATAATAACATATCAATTCTATATCAAATTTTTGAAACTACGTACTGACTATAAATAAGTATTAGTCGACGGACTATGAACATTGTTTTTAATTTTCGCTAAGGTTTAGCAGAACTTCATCTGCAAACCGTCATAACTTACGGGCCCGAGGGTGTACATCACATGTACCCTGTATTTATCAATACTACATGCAAGAACGATATTATCGTTCATCTTTTCCGCCTTGGGCGCATAAAAGTTTTCCCATATTCGGGATGTTCATACTTAGTCGGGAATCCAAACCAAAGCAATTTGATTAGATACAATAAAGTTTTATCATATTCAACGATATTTCTAAATCTATGTCTTCAAATTTGGGTCAAATAGCTTTAGCACATTAATTAATATATATACATATCAGAGATCGATTGGTGTGTATTAACATGTGATTAAATACAATGATTATCTAAGTGAGGACACTTGTATAACCATATTTAGAAATTAACGAACAAAATAAATATCTAAATTATACAATAATATTGTACTGATAAATAATGATCGGATACATAATCGATAACAATAGGGTTAATATTCTGGCACAATGATAATATAATTCTGAAAATTTCTTACTTATATCCATTGCATAAAGTAGGTAGGATACTTGCCTGGTCTGATGCTTACAGTTACGCAACTTAGTTTTATCTTTTATACTGAGACCTATCATTATTAAGATCATTCTATCGATTAGAATAACATATCATAACATATAGTACTGCTATTTGCAGTCAACACATAATCTAATCACATTGTCACATATGTTTCACAGTCATTGGATCACAAACAAACACATATACAGATAAATTATATAAGTCAGGATCAATTTTCGAAACACGCTTGATTATCTGAAAGCGACTTTTATATCGAGTAATTATCGAGTCTAAGACTCAATTCGTAGTTCAATATCCATTTAAATATGAGTCATATTATTATTTTCATAACCTTATAATAATTTTTAAACAATTATTATAATTTATCATGATTTTTCAAACAGGAATCATTATAAAATGATTTAAATATCAAATAATTCTATTATCATTAATATTTAATTAATATTAAACTATTAATGAAATCATTGCCAAAATATTAAAGTTATTTATAATAACTTCAAATACTTTTAAAACATTAATATTATCCTTAAATGATTTTTAAAATATTTAAAATCACTCTTAAATAATTACCATTAATATTTAAATATTAATGTACTATTAACTAAAATATTAAAAGTCATTTAGTATAACTTCAAATATTTTTAATTCATTTATATCCTTTTAAATGATTAATAAAACTATTTTTAAAGTATTTATTTAATATAATTATTAAATAAACTTAATGTCATTAATATCAAATTATTAATGAAATTATCCTTTATATATTAGAAGTTATATTTTATAAATTAAAATATTCTTAAACACTTTTATTTTATTTAAAATAATTTTTATAATATTAAAATCATTTTTAAACTAATTTATTTAATATAAATATTAAATAAATCTAATATCATTAATATTAAAATATTAATTTTTTCATGTCAAAATATAAAAAGTTATATTTTATAACTTAAAATATTTTTTTATAACCTTTAAATAAGTTTTATATGATTTTTAAATCATTAATTCTATTTTTTTATAATTTATTTAATATATTTATTAAATAACTTAATTATCATTAATATTAATTTATTAATGAAATTTCATTACAAAATATTTAAAGTCGTTAAAAATAACTTAAAATATTTTCTTATACCATAATATAATTTTAAATGGTTTTTCAAATATTAAAATCATTTTTAAACAATTTATTTAATATAATAATTAAATAAATTAAATGCCTTTAATATTCCAAAAATATTAAATATTTATGAAATTTATTCAAATTTATAAAAACTAATTTTTATGCTTTAAAATAATTTTAAGGAATTTATTTTGTATTTTTCATAATTAAAAACTATTTAATACTAATTATTTAATAAAATAATTAATTTTGTAATAAAGTATCGCTAAAAGGCGGGCTATATATGATGTAAAATCGCTATAGGTGTTCTTCGTGTTCTTTATCAAAACCAGAAATTCATAGCCAGGTTATAAGTAAACTAGTTTGACAATCATTTTCTTCATAATCTTAATGTATTTCGTCAACTTAAAGTGTTTAGGTTGTAGTATAAATGTAATACTACCATCATCAATCAAGTTCATGGCCAACACATAACACAACAACAAGATCTAAGCTTGAGAAAAGCTTGACAGAGTTGTTCTTCATTTCAGGTTGCCCTAAATGAAAACAATTCACGGGTGCTACTTTGAACCCTTATATCTTACGCTCACATTCTAGTTTGTGAGATCTAATGGTTCATATTTGTAGTATTGATGTCCGAGTACCATTATCAAACAATTTTATATTATTTTATCAACACATAAGATGGATCTAAGCTAGTCAAAGTTGTGGTCAGGAACTGCCTTTGAAGATTTCTAGGTTACCCAGAATCTTCATCCGGCAGTTTTGTCTGGCTTACTTTGACCACAAATTTCTTAGATTCTGTGCATGATTTAAGGATTATAAAGACATGGATCGATAGTACTCATGTCAGCCTACAAGTATATAACATCAACATGGCAAAACAACTGAAACACAGCAAGATCCATGGACTGCAAAATGGTTGTCAGACTTTTCTGGGTAATCTGGGTTACCCAGATTCGTTCGATCATGGTCGGTCAACGACCTTTGACCCTCAATAACTTTCAATCTACACATGCTATGGTCTTGATTCAAGTTCTAGGTTATAGACCACATAACACACTACAAGTATCAACCTTCAAAACACAAAAACACATAATCATCACAGATCTATGAGGACTAACATTTGACTGTCAGACACAAAAACAAAAAATTTTCAGATTTTGAAAATCATCAATTTTGAGCATTTAGATGTTATGGATCTACAAGATACCAACCCAGATCTTCAATATCTATTACATATAACATGTTACAACACATAAACCTAACTTCTAACACATCACTCAAAATCAAATTTTGGGTTAGGGTTATACCTTTACTTTGGTCAATCTTGATCTTAGGGCTTCTGATTTGTTAGTGGAATTCTTGGGGCCTTGTATTGGGACTGATATGTTATAAGAATTTATGGGTTTTAGAGAGAGAAGGTCTTGGATGAGGGATGGTGAATAAATGGGCAATATGAGCACTTTTCTCTCTTATGATCTATATATGTTATAATGATGCTTATAAATTTGAGATATATGGTCAGTGGTGGAGATTTTAAGCATGTGCGAAATCAAGAGTTGGTTACCAACTACATATATGGCGAGATACACAAGTTATCTTCAATTATGCAAAAAGGGGTATAATAGTGATTTGACTTATGATTTTAATGGCAAACATGTAACATGGCAAACCCTTAGGGTTTAACCTTAAGGTTTGGCATAAAATTTTGTAGGATTTCAATTTAGGGTTTTAATATAAAAATTCTAGTTTCGAAAATTGTAATTAGGGTTTCTTAAAATAGTTTAGGTTTTTAATTACTTAGAACTTGTTAATTAGGTTTAAAATCCCTTAATTAGCATTAGGCTTAGCAATTAGGATTCCACTTAGCAATTAGGGTTTTTAATTACTAATTAGGCTTTCTAACTTTAGCCATTAGGGTTTTTAACAATTTAATACTAGGGTTTTCTAATACTGCACCATAATTTGCCATCCATCAATAATACGTACATACAATATATATTTATAGCACTGAAATATAATTAATATAATATTATTATCATCATTCCTCGTTCCTAAACCAAAATTTAGGGTTTATCAGTAACATTAGATTTTTGCAGGTTACATTAAAAGTTTTTCACACATTAACCTTACACACATAACATACATATCTGTAACACTGACAAATAATAATATAATGTTATTATTCTCATTCCTTGAACAAAAATTCAAAATTAGAGTTTGGATTCCATATCTGATTTATCTTACACATACATACCATTATTAATTACGTTATAATAATTAACTTAAATAAAATAATTATTATAATAATTTTATAATCATTTCATATATTATTTAAATAACATAATAATCTTATTTTCATGGAAAATAAATAATAAAAACATTTCTACTATAAAATTAATTATTATAAGAATATAATTTATAATGATCAATAATTCTAAAATAAAATTAATTATTTGTAATCATTCATGTAATAAATATATTTTATATTAATCACATAAATACATACACATTACCTTGCACGCATTCTCACCTTTAAAAAAAAAAAAAAAATTATCATAAAATTTTTTGATTTAATTATATAGAAAATATCGGGTTATTACACTTCACCTTTGAGTCGAGTCCCGCTCCACCGACTCAAATCATCTCGTGGCTCCACCGATTCAACTCTATTTGTCATGAGCTACGATAACATTTTGTAGCGGAATTATACGATCCATCCCACATTAATTAAATCGTGCAATAGCAGTAGCGTTTGTAGATGGACCTAAATAAATATGTTGGACCACCTCCTTACCTAAAAGGTTAACCTATTGTAGGTTGAAATTTCTATCATCTTATTAACCCATTTATACTCTTGAATTTATTTAATATGAGATTCGTATGAAATATCCACGTGATTATAGAACAAAATATGGTCAACTGATGTAGTATTCCTTTTATTTATTTTAGTAATTAAAGTGAACTGCCAATTTTCATTAGAGATAAGCGAAAGATATTGATATTTTTAAAAAAAAAATAAACAAAGCAATTCTCACCTATCAGAACTTGTGTCAGTTGCTTGGTCTCTGCTCATTTTTTTTCTTGGGTTAACAACAAACAAAAGTACAATGTACCCAATTACGGCACTCAAAGTTGCCAGGCACAACGCCATTCCGAAACACCCCAAAATTCGTGGCCAGCCATTACAGTTGCAAGAACTCCACCTTCTATGCCACCCATGTGGCCAATAAGATGTAGAAACCCAAATCCAGCCCCTCTCACACCATCCTTATAGCTATCAGCTATGTAAGACTGTAGTGCGGGTATTACAATTGATAGTCCAAAGCCATTTACTGCTCTCCAGAAAGCAACTTGCCTAAAATAATGGCTTGAACCCACTGCACTTGTTCAAAATGCCCAGCAAAAGGTCCCAGTTGCAAGAATTGTGCGGTGGTCATAGTTTATAACTAATATACCTGCCATGGGTGATGAAAGTCACCGCACAAAGTTTCGTATGAATGTGAGATACCCAAGATCGGATGGTCCAGCACCAAAAGCTCACTGACTTATTTTTAAACAGAAAGAAGGAGATTCTCATCAGCACGCTCCATTATAGCCACCAGGTTGATGATAATAAGAAAAGAAACCCCAAAAATCTTTCGTGCTAAAAAATTAGTGAACATATCACCATAATTAGGAAAAAGTGACAATGTGAATTGTAGTAGAGTTCTTCTAACATACCAACTAAATGAATAGGAGCAAACATGTTTACGTAACTTTGAAGCCTAAAATACATTTGACAATATATATGAACACCTAGTATGTGACATAATAAGATTTACTATAATTACATTATCATCTTAACCTTCAAAGCTAGGATTCTAGAAGATAACACAGAAGTTCAGTTATCGACATATATATATATATATATATATATATATATATATATATATATATATATATCAACTCCCTTTAGCTCCCCTTTATCAGCCGGATCCGTGACGATTTGGTCATCTGATAGTTATACTATCTTTTAATGACGCTATATGTTGTCCGTCGCTAAAAGTATAGACGACGATTATATATGATCGAACCGTCACGGTCCATCATTACTAAAGGGGGTGATTCAATGAATTGGATAAGGGGTTAAGATCCAAATCTCTCTCTCTCTCTCTCTGTATGTATATATATATATATATATATATATATATATTGAAAACTTGTGACTCATAACATGTAAAACCCTTTGGAAAAAAGGCTAGTCTTGAGGCGTAGCGAGGGGTCGATCTGTTACGAGAGTTTCTGCTATGGTGGCGCCAGGCACTTATTTGGGTGAAGGCTTGGAGTGGCAAAGCGTCTGCGGTCTTGAGTGAGATTCTTGCCTTGCCAGTGGCCTTGGATGGCTTGAGGCAACATGTGTGTTGGCCTTGGTACACGGCCGATCGTGGACATAGTTTTTTCTAGGTTATTTTGGAGGGACATTATGGGTAATTGAGACAAAATGCATGCAAGTAGGATTGGAATAGGATTAGTAGGTATAAATACTATCTATAGTAAAACCCTATGTAACAAGGAATCATCGATAAGCAACAAGCCACATGTAGTACCCCAAATTGGGGAACCACGTAAAAAATATTATTTTTTAATAATATTTTCTTGTAATATCTACAAAATGAAAATGAAGAAGAAAAAAATTTAAAACATTTATAACTACAAACTCAATCTGAGGAAAGCATACACATTTTCTAGATAGTACTCAAAAGAATAGTAACAACCATTACTGCAACATTGAATTGCTAAATGTTAACTAAACCAAAATTTTAAATATATTCTAGATTGTTCAAGAATTATCTTAATTAATATTAGTACATGAATTGGTGATATCCAAGTACATGTATGTACATGTATTTGATCATTATTAATGTGGATCTAGAAGTATTATACGAGTCCTATAAATAGCCTTGTACTTTGTTTATTTGAAGCAAGTGAAATCAAGTGTTCTAGTGTTTTCTAAAGTTATATTTCACTTTCTCCCTAAAATATATTCTCTTCCTAACTATCCATCAAATTGGTATCAGAGCTTTGGTCTTAACAGTAGCGCCAATATCCATAATATCCACATGTGGTCCCATCGTCATAATCATTAATAACAAAAGGATTCTTTTGCCTTGCTTTAATGAAAAAGTAGTAGATTGCTGAGTCAATTTTGTGATATTGCATACTAAAGTGAACAAGTGGTATTCAATAAAGGAACTATATAGCAGTGGCAAAACTAAGCACACTAGCTATTATTATTTTTGTTTCTCCAAAGAAGTCTTTCAGCAGGTACCACCTAATTTTTTTTAAAAAATCACCTGGTGTGCAAAGTGGAAACTCGAAATAATTGTTGATTTTTTCAAAGCAACGTGGTGGTGGAAAATTCAAACAATTTAGTCTCTCTAATTACTCGTTTTAACGGAGAAGACTTTGATTATTGGAGCCATAATATGAAAGTACTATCGAAGTCCTTCAAGTTGTGGAGCATTGTTGAAGCTGGCTATGAAGAACTAGAAACTGAAGAGGGTTTGTCACAAGCCCAGAAAAATAGTCTGAATGAGAAAAGGGAGAAGGATAACAAGGCGCTCTTCCAAATTTATCAATCAATTGAAAGATCAATGTTTGATAGAATTTTGAAGGCAGAAACTTCAAAAGAAGCTTGAGATATTTTGCAATCAATATATAAAGGTGAAGAAAAGGTAAAAAAGGTACGACTCCAATCTTTGCGTTTAGAATTTGAGAAGTTGCAAATGCAAGAAAATGAGACTATTGGTGATTATTTTGCAAGAGTTACTTCAATTGTTAATCAAATGGCAACTAATGGAGAAGTTTTGCAAGATCAAAAAGTTGTTGAGAAAATTCTTCGGAGCTTACCACAAAAGTTTGATTTTATCATGGTAGCTATCAAAGAGTCCAAAGATGTGTCAAAATTGTTTTTGGAAGATTTGCAGGCTTCTTTAAAGGCACATGAGTTCCATGTGAATCAAAGAAATCCATCTTCAAATGATCACGCTCTCAAGTTTGAAATTACGGGAGGCTGAGGTGCTCCCCATGGTCGCGACCGCGGAGGAGGTCGTGGACGTGGAAGAGGTAGCTTCCAAGAAAACTGAGGTAGAGGCTCTAATTTTTATGGAAATAGAAGAGGATCACAAGGTAACAATAATAATTTTAAGGAAGAGTCATTTAAGTATTCAAACAATTCTCAAAGAGGAAGAGGTTGTGTTATTAATCAAAGAGGGAGAAAAGGCTATATTGAATGTTTTCATTGTCATAGGTAGTCATAAAATTAGTGAATGTTGGTTTGCACCATCCAACAAAAAAGAATCTGAATTGGTGCATGAAAATGAATCAGTTGAGAAAGATTGTCCAGAGTCATTATTAATTTCTTGTCAAGAAAATAATAATCATGTTTTGTATTTGGATAGTGGTGCCAGCAAACATATGACAGGGAATAAGGATTTATTTTCTGCCCTGGTAGAGTTCAATTTTGGACAAATAAAAATTAGAGATGTTAGAGCCTATACAATTAAAGGAGTTGGAGAAGTCACTTTCAAAACAAAATCTGGAAAATTTGAAAAAATATCAGATGTTTATTTTGTTCTAGACATCAAAAGAAATTTATTAAGTACTGGACAACTTTTACGAAAAGGATTTGATATATTCTTTCATGATAAATTATGTACTCTGTCAAAAAAATAATCAGGTTGTGGCAAAGATTAGCTTGGCGGAGAATAATTTATTTCCACTTCCTCTCCAAGTGGAAAATTTTCATTGTTTCGCTGGTTTTAATGAAGAAGTTTCCAAGTTATGGCATGATTGGTATGGCCACTTGAATTTTGACAGCCTAAAATTGTTAGCAGTGAAAGGAATGGTGAATGGATTACCCCAGATTAATAAAATGGAGGAGACTTGTGAAACATGTCAGTTGAGAAAGTTGCACTGTAATCCATTCCCCTCAAAATATTCTTGGGGTGCAAGGCAGCCACTTGAACTTGTACATTCAGATCTGTATGGACCTATGACAGTGTCATATTTTGGAGGTAACAGATACTTCATTTCTTTCATTGATGATTACATAAGAAAAGTGTGGACTTATTTTTTTCATGAAAATCTGAAAGTTTTCAAGCTTTTAAAATTTTTAAAGCAGAAGTTGAAAAATTTTCTGGTTGTCACATAAAGACTTTAAGAACAGATCGAGGGTCAGAGTATCTTTCAAATGATTTTCAACATTTTTGTAAAGATAATGGCATAAGGCATGAATTGACAGTTCGCAATACACCGCAACAAAATGGTGTTTGCGAAAGGAAAATCGTACAATCATGGACATGGTTCGATGCATGCTGAAAAGAAAAAGGTTGTCACGCCAATTTTGGGCAGAAGTTGTTTCTTGTACAGTTTATTTGATCAGCAGGTACCCAACAAAAAGTTTAAAAATTTGTACTCCTTATGAAGCTTGGTATGAGAGAAAACCAAGTGTCCAACACTTGAAGATTTTTGAAAGTGTAGCTTTTGCTCATGTACCAAATTCAATAAGGACAAAACTTGATAACAAGGCAGAAAAATGTATTTTTGTTGGATATAGTGAAAGGTCAAAAGCCTACAAGTTGTATAATCCAAAAACAAAGAAAATTATCATTAGCAGGGATGTAAACTTTGATGAAAAATCTTTTTCAAAATAAAGAAAATGATCCATTGCTTTCGTGGAGGATTTGGAACCTAGCGGTATATGAAGATGATCCATCCTTGAACCTAACTATTGTTCCATCATCCTCAACAGGAGAGTCTTCTGGTAGCAGCCCCGAAGGAATCAAGACAAGAACTTTGAAGGAGATTTATGATACTACGGAGCCGGTAGATGCAGGAGCTATTTTCTTTGCTTTCTATGCAGGAGAAGATCCAATCCAATGAAGATACAGCAAAAGAAGAAAAATGAAAACAATCCATGAAGGAAGAAATTATGGCTATCGAAAGGAATGACACGTGGGAGCTCGTCAGTTTACCACCGAACAAAAGACCCATTGGAGTTAAATGGATTTTTAAGACAAAGTTAAATTCAGATGGCTCCATCAATAAGTATAAAGTGAGGCTCGTTGCAAAGGGGTATGCACAGAAAGAAGGAGAAGATTTTAATGAGGTATTTGCACCTGTTTCAAAACTTGATACTGTTCGTTTAATTATATCACTTGATTCTCAAAACAATTGGAAGTTGTTCCAAATGGATGTCAAATTGGCATTTCTAAATGGGTTTCTTGAGGAAGAGATCTATGTTGATCAGCCACCTGGTTTCGTGAAGAAAGCTGAAGAAGAGAAAGTTTACAAGTTAAAGAAGGCTTTATATGGTTTGAGGCAGTCACCAGGGGCTTGGTATAGCCGCATTAATTCGTACTTTGGTGAGAATGATTTTCAAAAATGTCCTCATGAGCATACTTTATACACCAAAATTGATCATTCAAAAGGAAGATTTATGGTGGTAAGTCTCTATATTGATGATCTCATTTTTACTGGTAATGATATGGAGATGCTTAATGATTTCAAAGTTTCAATGAAACAAGAGTTTGACATGACTGATTTGGGAGAGTTACATCATTTTTTGGGTATTGAAGTTAGTCAGTCTAGTAAGGGAATTTTTATTTCTCAAGGGAGATATGCAAGAGAAATTTTGAAAAAGTTCAAGATGTAGAATTCTAATTTTGTTTCAACTCCATGTGTTACTGGGCTTAAGTTAAGAAAGAAAGGTGAAGGAAAGCTTATGGATCCAACCATTTACAAAAGTTTGGTTGGAAATTTGATGTATTTAACTGCCACAAGACCAGATTTAATGTTTGTTGTTAGTATGATTAATAGGTTAATGGAGAACCTCACTCAGAACATTGGGAAGCAGCAAAACAAATTTTGAGATATGTGAAAGGCACAGTTGATTATGGATTTTTTTATGAAGCTGGTGTTCCAGTTAGTCTTACTAGATTCACAGACAGTGATTTTGGAGGTAGCATTGATGATAGAAAAAAGTACTTGTGCTATATTTTTTAATATAGGAAGTTGAGCTATTTCTTGGAGTTGAAAAGAAACAACCAATTATTGCTCTTTTAACAATTTGAAAATTTGAATATATAGCGGTTGCACATGCTGGATGTCATCTAGTTTGGTTAGAAGGAATTTTGAAGTTTCTCAAGCAAAAACAAGAAGTTGATCCAACTTTGTTTTGTGATAACACTTCGACAATTTCAGTTACTAAAAATCTAGTTCTTCATGGAAAGACAAAGCATATTCGCATTCGATATCATTTCTTAAGGGAACTTGTGAATGATGGAATTATTAGTATTAAGTATTGTAAATCTGAGGAACAGTTAGCTGGCATTTTTACAAATTCAATTTCTGGAGAAGTATTTAAGAAGCAAATCTCTAAACTCGGAGTGAAGAATAAATTTGGTTTAATTACGGGAGGCCTTGTTAACTAAACAAAATTTTTAAATATATTCTAGATTGTTCAAGAATTATCTTAATTAATATTAGTACATAAATTGGTGATATCCAAGTACATGTATGTATCTAAGTGTTAGGTTCATGGACATGTATTTGATCATTATTAATGTGGCTCTAGAAGTATCATAGAAGTCCTATAAATAGCCTTGTACTTTATTTATTTGAAGCAAGTGAAATCAAGTGTTCTAGTGTTTTCTAAAGTTATATTTCACTTCTTTCCTAAAATATATTCTCTTCCTAATTATCCATCACTAAACAACCCATACAGGAGCTAATTATTTGAAAGAAAGTTGTTATTTTAAGAAGAATCCCAAATATCATCACCACAAATTTCCAAATGGAATTTTTTAAAATGCAACATTGTTATCACTAAAAAGTCAAATAAAACATAAGCAACTATCATAAAATGGGGGACAGCAGAAGCAAACCTAAAAGAGAAAGACTGGTAGCATGCTCGCTATTCTGCAGCAGAAATCACAATTGCTTGGAGAATTTGATGTTGCAAAAAATAGATTCAATCTGCTCTCAATATACACATTGAGAAATAATGAAATTGTTGTAATCTATTCAACATTGTTGCAATCCTATATCAATGCACAGAAGGTGTAATCTTCTCAAAGGTTAACATAATTGTTTAAATAAGAGATAAACTAATCTTTTAAGCCACAATTACTACAATAGAGATTTGCTAAATCAAACCCCAATTACTTCAATTCAGAATAAAACCCTAGTTCTTTGCAATAAGAATTATAACTAAAGCGACCTCAAGCTGAAATTTTTGTTTTCTCTAAATACCATATATATATGATAATAGCATTTTGTGTGGATAAATTTACAAATAATTTTGTACCTAAAGCATTTGCAGGAGAACTTGATGTTCCTGAGATCATATTAATGGGAGAGGTAGTTGTTTTAGTTTGGTTACACAAAGACTTAACAAAAAGGTTACTTGAAGTATACTTACATGATAAACACATAATTCATATATTTTATTATCCTTAATTTTTTCCTTTTAATAATATTAGTTTATTTAACTAATATGTTTTATTTTATTTTGTAAGATATAGTATTTATTGCAAAAAAGTCAAAATCTTGGTGATCAAGCGATATTTAATGCTCTTATTCATATAATAAAATATCCATGAAGAATCCTACAACAGACAGGAAGAGGTGGAACAATCTTGGTGTGCAAGTCAAATCCAACAAGAGAAAAGAAAGTCTATCTATCTAGAAGATCTCTTTGAGAAGTTGATTGTCACTAGGAAGTTGAAACCTACATGAAAAAAAGGAACAAAAGTGTCAAAATTCAATGAATCTAAATTAAGGCACAAATTTATTTTCCCTATAAATAGGTCTCTTATTTTAGAGAGGAGTATTAGGTATTATATTAGTTTAGGTTAGGGGTAGGAGTAGATTAAATTACTTCTTCATTGACATTCGTTGGATGATCATTAATTAAAAGAAGTTTTCTTATTTATTTTTAATCTTCTTCTTTTCTTTATTTTAGTTAGTTTAATTATTTTCCATGTCTAGCTAATTTTTTTAATCTAGGATGGAGATGAAATTAAATAATTATTCTTTATAATATTTTTCATCTCTTCTATTATTTATACTTTTATGTTTAATTGATTTCGCCTTCATATTTCATTTTTGAAATATTTTCGTTTTATAGTTCTTATGTGATTTTAAATTAATTAAGAGGTTTTGATAGATTATTATTAAAATATGAGTTTTTCATAATCCCTTTTTTCTCAAAGAAGTTTTGATGGGTTATAGTTAATCCTTAAATTGTCATAGTCTATGCTTGCCCGCGTTAATTGTAAAATTACGAAATTAAAGGGAAGAGAGATCAAAATCATAGCTGAGTTATAAAAATAGAAAAGGTTGAATTATATGTTATGTTTATTATTTAATGGATTCGAATTCCTAGATTGTTTCCTAATTATTAGTTTTCATATTCTAGTTAATTAATTTTCGATTTTATTTCTAATTCGCCTAAAATAGATATTAAGGATACGTTAAAATTAATCTAGTCTCTGTGGGTTCGATATGTACTTGTTAGTTCTTCAATTCGACATTGCGCACCTACAGTACATGTTTTTATCACATCAAGTTTTTGGCGCCCGTTACCGGGGACTAGAATTAGTTTTTTATTCCTTAATTTTTATTTATTCGAATTATTTTTTAACTCTAATATTTTTTTAGGATTATCGAAGTGGATCGAAGAAGTAAAAAGATAAAGATTTTGTTGTTGCGCTTTCTTTGGTACTTCGTATCTCCAAATTTTTTAAAAAAATAAGTAGTTTAGTTTTTGTTTTTTTTATTAATTTTTTTTCCGCATTCATGCTTTCACACACGTAGAGCACATCCTGTTAGGTTTTTATTTTATTTTTATTTTTGTCAAATATAAACTGTGGTGATTGCTGGAGGATTAAGGTACGTTAAAAATTTCTCTTTCTTTTGTAATTCACATAGTTTTAGAACACTTTATTTGTTTACAGTTTTTTTTATTTGTGCATTCTCATTTGTAATCTAACATTAAGGGCAAAAACCTGTAACAAGAAAAGGTGGAGATTTCATCACCTTTCCTTAGCCCACAAACCACCCATTCATTTTGCATAACCTTACCTTAATAAAATCAAGTAGACGTTGGCCCATAGGAATTTCGAGCTCAATTAGGACAAGGGACTCCAAGAGGAGGCTAAATTTTAAATTAATTAAACTATTGGTGTCTAGGCAAGTAGTTCAAAACGTAAACGCCTAAAGAACGTGTGGTTATTCAATTAGTCACCGTACCTACGGAGAGACTCCCACCTTTCTTACATTTACTTGGCTAGTGGTGTGATTAATTTTAAATTTGGTGGACCTTAATGTTTAACTGTAGGAGTTGTCTAGATTTTATTTAGGTTAACCATAGAATTAGTATTCTTATTTTATTTTATTTTTATTTTTATTTGTATTTTTTTTGTGACTTTCGTGGTTAGTTTTCTATTTGTTTTGTGATTTGTGGAAAGATGAATTCTTACTATAATTGGAATAATAATTTTGCTTGGGATCAAGAACCCTATGAAAATTTTAAGGCACACCAAGTAAATCAATTTTTTCTAACTTATGAAATTTTTTATCTAAGTTCATATCCATATCCATATCCATATTCGAATCCAGAACCTCAATATCTTTGTTCTTTATTTTTCATTTGTATATATATTGAGGACAATGCATGATTTAGGTATGGGGAGTTTGTTTGTATTGTTAGATTTTTATTATTATTATTATTTAGGAAAAAAAGATAAAAAATTGAAAAAATGAAAAAATTGTTTGACTTTTATGGATTGAATTTATTCTAATAATTGTCCGTGGAGCTAAAACTTATGAGTAAGATTAAAAGATTTAAAAGTACTCTTGAACCTTTGATAAGATACAAAATCTTAGTTTGAAACACCACTTTGAGTAAAATAAAGTTCCTATGCATTTCTACACTTCACGTTTGCACCAAGTCTTAGTTGTGGTGTATAAACTACGATTCAAGTAATTTCAAAAAAAATTGAAATAAAAAATGTAGAAAAAAAGTTGAAAAAAAAAAAAAAAGCGCTTGATGTCCATTAAAGCGAAATAAATTGGGTATCGAAATCATAGAAAGCATTGATATTCACGTTTTAAAGTTTGATGGATTAAAGCGACTTGACTAGTCTAATTTTGTGTCCTTTGTTACTCGAGTTGGTAAACTTTTAGGGGTGTCTCTACACCTAGTGCCCTAAAGTTTACTAGTTTGGGAGTCATTGTGTGACGCCCCCAAAATAGGTATACATCACCTATTTTGAGTCGTCAATAACATGGTACAGAAACAACTACAACTTTATTAATACAACATATAAACTATGAGTTTAAAACAAATATCATCATCTAGACAATATTCACACCCAAATAAGTCCTCATTATAATTATTGGTACATTATTTTACAAAATGGTGAGGACTACTAAGATAACTTTTAGATCCATCATTCCACACCCACTAGAACTCGCTACATTCTCGCCTCCGGAAGAAAATTGGAATAAAAAGGAAAAGGGTGAGCTCAACTAGCCCGATAAAGAATATTATGACTAAGATAATATAGAACAAATTATCGTTAGTCTTCAAAAGGAAAAATCGATAAAATACAATAAGCAACAAGTTTGAGATCAATATTCGCATGACAAAAATAAAAATTCATAGATGAGTTAGGTAGAGAATGAAATCGACTATAATCTATGAAATTAAAATCCATCATCATTATTTTATCACTGTAACATCAATCGATATTAATCTTGAATCAAATATTCATCTTTTACTACTGAGGCCAAAGATATTCATCGATTAGTCATGTTCATCTCAATACTGTACATCTTTTTTGCACTACGGGCCAAAGATATTCATAAGAAAATCAACCATCTTTGCACTACGGGCCAAAGATATTCGATAATATCATCATTTAGGGTGAGGATGATGAAAATATTTTAAAGAAAAGCGAATCCGGTGAAACAAAATAACAAATATTAAGGATTCGTACTTTTCAACAATTCGAGTTCAAAAATACTTCATAAATAATCATAGTGAAGTAAAATTCAAGAATGATCAAAACATGGATACAATCAAAGCTAGTATCCATAATAGATATTTTGGACAAAATATGAAAATTTAATTTTTACGTGAATAGTCTAGTATACGTGTGAATAAGTGTAGATATCGTGAATAGTAATATCGTGAATAAAAGAAACACAAAATTTCACAAGAAAAATCTTACCAATATTACGGCATAATGATATTAGAAGAAATAATATCATTTTTTAAAAAAAAATATCCCTTACCTTGAAAAGGCAGTACTTACATTTGGAATCTTTGGATATAGTCTTTGAAGGGACTTGCGTAGTATAGCAACACTCAAAGTATCAAAATACTCACAAAGAATAAACTCGATAATATAGAGAGAAGAGAGAAAACTTGGGTTTTTGGTGTGATTTTCAATTCTAACCTAAGCACCGTATTTATAGGAAAATGCTTAGAACACCAAAGCGAGAAAATTTAATAAATTAATAATATAATTTTTTCAAATTTCCTATGCCCACTTTTGGCCCAAAACATCACAATACCATGTGCCAAAACATTAAAAATGTTTTTCTTAATTAAAATATTTTAAACTTCAAAATTAATTATTCAGAACTTGAACTTCAATAATTCATAATAAATAGCCATTTTATCAGATAAATTCAAACCACATATCCTTTCCATAGGAAATTCCATTCTCTACAACTTTATAAGTTTAAATTTTCCAAATTCAAAAGAGAAGTTGATCGAAATCGACAAGCCAGGCGATTTTTCTGGTATAAACCAATTTCGGTCAAGAAATGGGGTCATGACATGTTTAACATGTTTTAAACATTAATTGTAACAAAAATACTCCTCCTCCTCATATACTCATATATCCCACATTCATTGTAAAAATATCACCATTATTATATTATTAAAATATAATAATATATTTAAATGAATTATTTATCGAGAAAAGATAAAATAATAATTTTTTCAACAATTGTCACATTAAAAATTTTCTCCATCTATATCCACATAAAATAAATATTTTCCTTATCATATAAATCAATAATTAATTATTCACAAATAATATTATAGATTCACAATCTTGACAACCGAGATAGTTCAAGAAGAGGGGTTTTCAATAAGGATTTCTCTTCTTGGCCATGATTAGGTGACCAAACCTCTCCTTAGACAAAACTTTCTAGACATTGCCAATAATGTTATCTAATAATATTATTCAAATAATATGAATTATTGATCGATAATGAAAATCTTGTGTGTATCTGATAATATAAAATATCATCAGTAGCAATTATTGAATCAATAAAATAAAATATTGAGCGATAACTCTTGTAACAATTATTGAGTAATGCCTTCCTACGTAAGAATCAATAATTGGAGCAATACTGGTAATCTTCTTGTATTTTAACCAAGGGTATTCCAACAGTATTACTTGATGTAATAACTACTGTTTATTATTTATAAATAATTTATACTTGTCGTTTTCTTCATCGATCGCTTTTTCGTTATGGAGGTCATAGTAGTCGTACAAATATTCCCCGACGGTAAGAATATTCCACGACCAAATGAATATTCTCTATAAAATGAATATTTTATAACCACTTGCATATTTGAAATATTTAGCATTTTACCCATAACTAACCACATTAATCAAATCAACCCTTACTATTTCAAAATAATAAATAGAGGAAATTTAATTTTATTTATAATAAGTTGGGGTCTTACAACCTCCCCTCCTTATGAAATTTCATCCTCAAAATTGACGTACGTGTCTGGTGTTTCGAAAAGGTGAGGATACCTCGCTTTCATTTCCATTTTCAACTCCCGGTCATTTCCTCGATAGCATGGTTTCTCCACAAAACTTTAACTTTGTGGTATGACCTTTATGACGCGTAAGGCGATGCTCCTTCTATCCAAGATCTTGGCGGTACCTCCTCATACGTTAAGTCTTGGACTATCTCATCCGGTTCTAACTTCAATAATGTGGTTAAGGGTCTTTCACATATTTATGAAGCACAAATATGTGAAACACATTATAAACACGAGACATACTTGGAGGTAATGCGAGTCTATAGGCTACATTCCCTACTTGGTCAAGAATCTGAAATGGACCAATAAATTGTGGATTGAGCTTTCCTCTCTTCCCGAATCTTGTAACTCCCTTCCATGGGGCAACACTTGACAATACATGATCCCCGATACTAAATTCCGTCCTTTCGATGAAGATCCGCATAACTCTTTTGTCGATCTTGAGCCATTTGTATATCGTTGTCGAATCATTTGGATCTTTTTCGTAGTTATACGTACCAACTTGGGTCCCAATAATGTTGCTTCACCCACCTCATCCCAATATATTGGAAGCGACAATTTTCATCCATACTGATGCTTGAATGGAGCCACACCTATACTTTCACGATAAATTGTTGTTGTAGGAGAATTCCACCGATGGTAAATACTTATCCCAACTCCTTTGAAATCTAGGACACGAGTCTTAATAAATCTTCAAGAGTTTGAATAGTCCTCTCGATTGTCCGTCCAGTTTGAGGATGGTATGCGGCCCAGATCGTAAATCCGTGCCCATAGCTTTTTGCAAGCTAACCCAAAATCGTGAAGTGAATCTTGGGTCACGATCCAAAACTATGGATCTTGGCATGCCATGCAATCTCACAATCTCATTTACATACATATGAGCAAGACGTTCAAGGGAATAAGTCTCCCGTATCGGAAAGAAATGAAAGCGGACTTGGTTAACCTATCAACAATAACCCAAATAGCATTTATGCCTTGAGAAACCGTGGGAAGACATGTAATTGAAATCCATGGTAATGTGTTCCCACTTCCATTTCAGAATCTCAAGTGGTTGCAATGGACCCTTAGGCACTTGATGCTCCGCCTTTACACGTTGACAAGTTAAACACCTCGAGAAAAACTTCGCGATCTCTCTCTTCATATTGTTCCACCAAAATGTATATCGAAGATCACGATACATTTTGGTACTTTTAGGATGGATTGCAAATGGTGTATTGTGTGCCTCCATCATGATCTTGTTCTTTAAATCAGAATCGTTAGGAACACAAAGTCTGGAGTGGACTCAAAGTATTCCTTCTTCATCGATTCTTGCTTCTGGAATAACACCCTCTTGTACTTTCTTCTTCATACGCATACATCATTTCTGGTGCGTGGCTTGAGCAACTTTAACTTCATCGATTAAAGTTGGTTCTATCAAATATACTTGACATCGAAAGTAGTATGCACACAAGCCGATCATGTTTGATGATAAAGCATATACTTTGTAACAATCTTATTCATTTATTAATAAAAAGTATTAATTTATTAAAGGCTTTTAATTATCTACGTAATCTTTGTTTTATAATATGTGATAAACCCATAGTTTTAAGCAATGCTTTTAGAATAATGATGATGATCATTCTAATGAGATCTAAATTCTTAGAAAGCTTAAAACTAAAATAGTTCCCAATCATTGGATTACTAAATTGGGGATTAGTGAATCCGGATAGATTGGTACATCGTTAACTTGCTCGTTGGATGAGGATGATTGATCTCGTGATCATTTGTGTGGAGACACTAAAGCAAGTATGTAGGTGCTTATTAGAGAATAAGTTCTTTGAGCATTGGCTCATTAAGGAATACCTAATGGAGTTTTATTTTGCTGTCGATAGGAATTCACTGTAGTGATAGTAGTACAAGTAATCCTTGGACTTGAGATCATCATAGTATCTTGTGTATGATGAGTTATACTTTGACTTATTCCTTAAGACCCTTAGGGTATATCAAAGGGTATGCTTGGGTATAATAAGTTTACATGGAGATAATGTATGATCGATAAAGAATCTACCACTTCTAATAAAAAAGAGAAATGTCTATGTGATTCGATAAATGACAACCCGGTAGTCCTTGGCAAAGCGAGAATGAAATTAGAAAGGAGTTTCTAATTTGCATTATTTGGAGTTGTGCATTTAAGGATCGAAATACATATAATTAAATAAAATAAGACTTGTGGTAATTCCATATCTTTATATTTAATTGGGACATTGTATGGTGGAAGGATTGAATTATGCGGTAACTATTTACTCGAAAGGTTCTTTTATGATTAATGTTAAAATATATATTATACGGAAAGTCGTTGATCATTAGGGAGCTTATCACTATTGTAGAATAAATATTATTTATTTAAATAAATTAATTGTTTAATTTATTTATTTAAATAAGATTAAATTATTCTAATTGATTTATTCTATTTGGTTTAATATGGAGAACCTAAAAGGTCACACCATAAAAGGAAGAATGATTATTTAAGAAGTTAATGGCATAATCGTAATAATATGTTAAGTATATTTAATTTAATCTATGGTGATAGAATAAATTAAATAGCTTAATATTATTATTTAATATTTTAGAAATATTAAATATAAATTAATAAGAGAGTCTTATTAATATTATTACAATTATTATTATTTTAATTTCTAAAAGAGTTTAGGAATTAATTTAATATAAATACTTTCATTTATTCCTAATTGGATTAGGAAGAAAAATTAGTTAAAGGAGTTTAATTAATTATCCCTAATAAGATTAGGGAGCTTAATTAATTAAAAGAATTTAATTAATTAAATAAAACCCAATTCTTAATTGTTAAGGTGGGTTGCCCACATCTATAAATAAGAGTCTTATTATGGGTGAGTGGGTTGTTGACTTTTTTGACAACGACGTAATTCCGATTTGTTGGAAGTCTGGCACCTTTTCGATAGAGATAGAAAAACTAGGGTTGAGCCGATACCCTTCTTCTTGAATTTTCTTCTTCCTTGGTGGATCACCTCTAGAGGCCAAACATTTGGGTGGCTAGCGTTGATCGAAAGGAAGGAACCAAACCCGGTGGATTCAAGATTGAGCGAAAGGATTTGGAGGTGAACTTGTGCACGAGGAAGCTCGATCTTGAGGTATGATTTATTCTTTATCTTTTCGTTTAATTAATAATTGTGCATAAAGGGTGATCTGGGTATATGGTTTGTAAAAATTTTAAACTCTGATTTTACACGCTTCCGCTTAATTTTGCAATTTGATTGCGTTGATGAATATTACAAACCTAACAGTGGTATCAGAGCCAAACCTTTATGCGAATTATTAATTGTTTTAATTTGATATGTATATTGATATGTGTTTAGAACAATTTAATTGGGCATATTTTTTATTGTATAAAATTTAATAAATAAAAAAAAAAAAAAAAAAAAAGTCTTAGAATTTTTTTAATTTTTTTTTTCCTTGAGGCTCATAATGATCGGCGAGAATTTAAAGGTCACGTGAAATAAGAAAATTTTTAAATGACTTGGGCAATTTATTAAAATAATAATAATCGGAATCGAAGATTAGCAGAGGAAAAATTTTTTTTCATGGAAGCATGTGACTCGCGTCATGTACCTTAAATAAAAAGAGTTAGACACACATTTGCGGAAATCAAATTAAACATGAAAAGGCGTGTATACACGTTTTTTAAAGGCAGTTATATATATATATATATATATATATATATATATGAATATATATATACATATATATATATATATTTTTTTTATTATATAATTAAAATAAAAGTTTATTTTAATTTTAAAATAAAGGTTTATTTTAATATTAAAATATAAAGTTTTATTTTAATTTTAAATAATTTTATAATTAAAATAAAAGGTTTATTTTAATCTTAAAATAAAAGGTTTATTTTAATATTAAAATAAAAGATTTATTTTAATTTTAAAATTAAAATTTCATCTTAACTAATTAGAGTTGGAATTGGATTCCATAATAACTAATTGGAGTTGAAATTGGATTTTATTTTCCTAAAATAAAGGAGTTTATTTGTGAATAGGGAAGTAAATCCATTTTTCCTTAAATAAAGGAGTTTATTTAGATATGAAATAAGATTTCATATTATTCAAAATAAAGGAGTTTATTTGTGAATAGGAAAGAGAATCCTAATTTCCTTAAATAAAGGAGTTTATTTAGATATGAAATATGATTTCATATTATTCAAAATAAAAAAGTTTATTTGTGAATAGGAAAGAATATAAAGTGTTTCCTTTAATAAAAGATTTTTTTTAAATGGAATTGGATTCCACAATTAATTAAAATAAAGGAGTTTATTTTGATTAAATATTTTGATTAAAATAAAATAGTTTATTTTATTCAAAATTGGATAAATTAAAATAAAATAGTTTTATTTTGATTTAAATTTGGATTATTATTATTAATGAAATTTAATTTTCTCTATTTATTATTTTGAAATAGTAAGGGTTGATTTGATTAATGTGGATAGTTAGGGGTTAAATCATAAATATTTCAAAATAAGCAAGTGGTTATAAAATATTCATTGTTGTTGGGGAATATTCGTTTGGTGGTGGAATATTAAATTTGTCGGGGAATATTAAATGCTGGCCAGTATGACCGTGTGTGGGCCCATGTGAGCGATTGGATGAAGAAAGCGACAAATATAAGTTGGTTAAAAATAGCAGGCGTAGTTATTCACAGAATTAAAAAACATTGGAATACCGGTGGTTAAAATCTGATGTCTGGCGTGGTTGCCGCGATGTTTGCGGTATTGCCTGTATTGTTGAATTATTGATCCTTACGTGAAGGCCTTTACTCGATAATTTTCACGGTAATTCTTATTCGATATTTTATTTTATTGATTCGATAATTCTTTGCGTTGATATTTTATATTATTGTTGTTGATAATTGTCCTTTGCACATTATCTCCATTATCGGATCAATAATTCATATTATTTAAATAATATTATTAGATAGCATTATTGGCAATGTCTAGAAAGTTACATCGAGGAGAGGTTTGGTCACTAATTAATTGCGGCGATGAGGAGAAATCCTTATCGGAAAGCCCCTCTTTCACAGGAGCGGCACTGGTTGTCATAATTGTGATTACGTAATATTATTTGTGAATAATTAATTATTGATTTATATGATAAGAAAATATTTATAAATGATGGATTTATTTGTTTTATGTGGTTATAATTGAATGATTTAATGTTGAGGTGTTTTATCGATGTAATTTTGCCGGAATGGAGGTATTAAAAATCAAATCGATTATATTTTTACGATATATTGCGTGAGTTATAATTTTTAATCAAATAGTTGGATCGTTGTAATTTTTGGATATGTTATACATACATAAGTTGAGTATATGTCCACAAATTTTGAGCAGAATTAAAAATGAGCGAATGATTTGTTATGAATTTTAAGAGGTGTTGATTAGGAAATTAGGTTTATAATTGATTTTGGTGGAAAATTCTAGAATTGAGTGGGCCCCACTTGTGGTTGGTGAAGAAATGTGCTGAATTTTATTTCAAATGTGGTGGGTGGGAATAGTAGCGAGGTAAAGCCATCGGGGTTTGCGAGTTAAATGCCTTGGCGTCTTAACATTTTCTATAAATAGAAATTTAAGTTAGAATTGAAAATCACACGAAACAAGTTTTCTCTCTTCTCTCTCTATATTATTATCGGCGTATTCTTGTGAGTATTTTGAGTATACTTTGAGTATTGTTAGGCGGTGCAAGTTTCCTTGACCACTATATCAGGTGTTTATTTAGAAATCTTGTCTTTTGAGGTAAGGGATGTTATTTTCTTCTCGAATGATATTATTTCTTGATATCATTATCTTTGAAATATTAGTTGGAACTTTTTATCAAATTTGGAACTTTTTCATGTCGGGGTTACTATTCATGAGTTCTTATTCACGAGTTACTATTCATGAGTTCTTATTCACGAGTTCTTATTCACGAGTACTATTAAGTGAAGCGTGAAGATGTTTTTTTGTGGAATTTCTATCTTTTGGTGTCGGGTTCTTATTCACGTATCGGCCTTTATTCACGTATCTGACACTATTCACGAATCGGCACTATTCATAGAAAAATGAAAATTTTTCTTTTAAGTCTAAAATATCTAATACGGATACTAGCTTTGATTGTATCCATGTTTTGATCATTCTTGAATTTTACACCACTATGATTATTTTTGAGGTATTTTTGGGCGTGGATAAAACAAAATACGAATCCTTAATCCTTGTCATTTTGTTTCCTTTGGATTCGTTTCTTTAAAAATATTTTCATCATCCTCGGTCTTAAATGATGATATTATTGAATATCTTTGGCACTGTAGTGAAGATGAATGATTTCTGAAGAATATCTTTGGCTGTAGTGCGAAGATGAGCAGTGTTTAAATGAACATGATAGGTGATGAATATCTTTGGCCTTTAGTGCAAAGATGAGCAGTGTTTAAATGAACATGAATGATGAATATCTTTGGCCTTTAGTGCAAAGATGAGCAGTAATGGTGATGAATATCTTTGGCTGTAGTGCAAAGATGAATATTTGATTTGAGAGAATATTGATTGATGTTCTGGGGATAAAATATTGATGATGAATTTATTAAATTCATAGATTATAGTAGATTTCATTCTCTACGTAACTCTTACATGAATTATTATTTCATTGCGAATATTGATCGAAACTTGTTGTACATTGTATTATCAGATTTTTCCTGTTGAAGACTAACGATAATTTGTTGTATATTATCTTAGTCGTAACATTCTTCTTTGGGCTAGTTGAGCTCACCCTTTTCCTTTTGTTCCATTTTTTTTCTTCTCGGGGGAGGCGAGAATATAGCGAGTACTAGTCGGGGTATGGAATGAAGGTTTTAGAGAGAGTTGTTTAGTAGTCCTCACCATTTTATAAAATAATGTATCAATAATTATGATGGGGATTTATTTGAGTATGGATATTATGCAGAAGACAATATTTGTATTTAAACTTCGAGTTTTATGTTGTAATAATAAAGTTGTAGTTGTTTACATACCATGTATTTGGCGATTTCGAGAATGGGTTGGATGGAATGGACCTATTTTGGGGGGGCGTCGCGGTTGGTATCGAGCTTAGGGATATGATCTCTGGCGGAGATGGGGAATAGAACTAGGAGGGAGGCGAGTAAATCCTTTGCTAGTGTGTCTACTAAGCTTATTTGTTAGTTAGTGATATATATAGGATATTATGTGATATATTGATTTCCTTAATTAACCCTTATTTTATGGCGGTATTTGAGAATGTCATTGAGAATATTAATGATGGAGTAAATGAGGCCAGTGGAGATGCTGTACTTGCTGACGCGAGGAGAGCGTGCTGTGGTGGCAATGTTCCTCACATGAACAACACCATGAAGCGAGATGATGAGCGAGGGGATGTTTAGAGTTTTTTTGCGGTTCATGCAAAATCGGACGAGGAGACTTCGTGTTCAAAATCTGAGGGAGAAATGATAGTAATTCATGGGTGGTCACGACCCAAGCGAGTTCGAAGAAGTTGGGACCACGAAGTGCGGGAAAGCGGATCCGATCATGGCGGAAACATGGGTCGAAACAAATTACAAGATATTCGATGTCTTTGGGATGCGGAGAACGAAGGTTCCATTTGCTACCTTTATGTTAAAGTGGCGGGCGATCTCTTGGTGGGGATCGTGAAGCGTACCCATCCGGTACTTTTCGGCATGTCTTGGGAGCGTTTGAAACTAGTTAATGACAAATACTTCCTGAAAGTATTACGTCGTATGAAGGAAGTGGAGTTTATTAGATTGGAAGCGAGAATAACATGGCGGTATCGATCTGGCGAAGTTGCGGAGTTATCGAGTTTGCACCTCATTTGGTGGAGAATGAGGAGCGTATGGCGGATGTTTACGAGAGGTTTGAAACCCGGCATCGTCGATATCTCATTTCTCATAAATTTTCTCTCTGACCGGATGTTGTCAGCGAGGGTTCGGTTGTTAGGCGAGATACTTGATACGTTCAATGGGGACCATAACGAGGATCATCTAGAAGATAGCGATCATCGAGAATAACGATAACCGGTGGAGAAAGAAGAATACGGACAAAAGCGGTAACCACTCGGTGGTAATCGTGGCCGTGAAAATAGAAGAAGCGAGTCGGGAGGAGATTTTAAAAGGAGATTCAACAGCGACCGTGTGAAGGCGTCGGCGCCGATGTGACTGGTTCTAAGGAGAGAAAGACCATCGGTCGTATATTATAAATCACGGGAAGAGGACATATCATTCAAAGCGCCTATGAGTTTAAGGTATGCTATAATTGTGGAAAAGAAGGACATATCGCTCGAGTTATGCGATATCGAAACCAGATCCGGTGAGGAATGGTGACTCAAAAGGATGTCGAGAAAAGTGAAAGTCGGCGATTCACGGAAGAGGCGTTTGTCGTGGCCGGTCAAAATCGAGGAACTTCGAGCGAAGTTAGCAGGTTAGTTAATTATAAATTCTTTGAAGTTTATACCTTACTGAATCTGGGTTCTACCCATTCTTTTATCTCTCTTGCTTGCGCTCAGCGTTTGAACTTGACTACGGAGAAATTAGACTTTGACCTATTTATGGAGACTCAGTTAGGAGAAACTTTCATTACATCAGTTGTTTAGAAATCTTGCTTGATTCAAGTTGGCTTTATCACATTACACATTAACCTTATTTCTATAGAGATATTTGCTTTTGATGTGATTTTAAGGTTAACTACTCTCATCATACCAAAATTGATTGCTTTTCGTAAGGTTGTTAGTTTTCATATTCCTAAGCAACACATTATTGAATTCAAGCAATCAAACCATTGTAATCAAACATTTTCATATCAAGCCATGAAGTCATTCGTTTATTACGGATGTCGAGTTTTCTTAGTCCATGTTATGGATTTGAATAAAGACACGTCGATTTGAATAATATTCTTGTTGTTATTGATTTTTCTGGCGTATTTTTGAAGAAGAATTTCTTGGCTTACTCCCAAGCGATATTAAATTTTGTATCGACTTTGAACCGGTACAAAACTCATTTCTAAAATCTCATATCGAATGGCTCTATTGAACTTGAGGAGTTAAAAATTCAATTATAAATTTGGTACTGAGCCTTTATCTTGTGACTTCCTTTGTGGAATTCACTGAAAGCGAGACTCTCTGTAGGGGACGTCATATTAGATGCGATAGTAAAGCGATAGGTGTCATTGTAGCGTCTTTATCCAAGGTTGGGATATGAGTCGCGATTGAGAACAACCTAAAGTCGATAATCGAAATCGTAGCTTTCTGAGGCTTAGTTGGTTATTATCGGAGATTCGTTGAAGGATATTCTCGAATCGCTATTCCATTAACGTGGTGACTCGTAGAGATACAAAATTCAAATGGAGCGAGGAATGTGGTAAGAGCTTGAAGAACTCGAGAGGAGACTCATTTGACATATGTTACGACCATGCCATCTGGAAAAGTGAGCGTGGTGGTGGCGTGTTGAGTAGAAGATCGTATCTGAAATCTGAGTACGATATTGTCAAAGACTCATTTAAGTATAATATACAAATAATAGAGATGGAGATGAAAACTCTAGGTACCCGCGTGATGATATCTGATGCGTGATGATATCTGAGTATAATCGACTTTAATCGATAAAGTTAAAAAATTTATTAAGCTACACGGGGTGATGAATTTGAAGAAGGAGGTGCGAAGTTGTTATTTCAAAAGCGAGAATCGGTGAGGTGAGGAAAGCTCGAACCTTTGATTTATTAATCCGGTTGAAATTCTCGATCGAATAGGGCGTGGCCTATAGACTCGTTTCGCCTTGAAGTATGGCGTGTTCATAGCGTTTTCACGTGTCGATGTTCGTAAATATGTGGACGACCCGAACTTCGTCATTGAGTTAGAAGCCAGGACGAGATAATAGAAGACTTAGCGTATGAGGAGGTACTGTCAAGATTTTGGATAGGAAGGGCATGTCCCTGTGGCTGAAAGGTCATACCACAAGTTAAAGTTTTGTGGAGGAATCATCTTTATAGAGAAATGACACAGGAATTGGAAGCGGAAATGAAAGCGAGGTAAGACCCGAACTTATTTTTAATGAAATTTAATTTTCTCTATTTATTATTTTGAAATAGTAAGGGTTGATTTGATTAATGTGGATAGTTAGGGGTTAAATCATAAATATTTCAAAATAAGCAAGTGGTTATAAAATATTCATTGTTGTCGGGGAATATTCGTTTGGTCGTGGAATATTAAATGCTTTGTCGGGGAATATTAAATGCGACCAGTAGTGACCATGTGTGGGCCCCATGTGAGCGATTGGATGAAGAAAGCAGCAAATATAAGTTGGTTAAAAATAGCAGGCGTAGTTATTTCAGAATTAAAATTTATTGGAATACCGGTGGTTAAAATACGATGTCTGGCGTGGTTGCCGCGATGGCTTTTGCGGTATTACCGCAGTATTGTTGAATTATTGATCCTTACGTGAAGAAGGCCTTTACTCGATAATTTTCCACGATGAATTCTTGTTGATATTTTATTTTATTGATTGATAATTCTTTGCGTTGATATTTTATATTATTGTTGTTCGATAATTGTCCTTTGCACATTATCTCCATTATCGGATCAATAATTCATATTATTTAAATAATATTATTAGATAGCATTATTGGCGATGTCTAGAAAGTTACATCGAGGAGAGGTTTGGTCACCTAATTGCTTGGCGCCCGATGAGGAGAAATCCTTATCGGAAAGCCCCTCTTTCTGAGGAGCGGCTTTTGGTTGTCATAATTGTGATTACGTAATATTATTTGTGAATAATTAATTATTGATTTATATGATAAGAAAATATTTATAAATGATGGATTTATTTGTTTTATGTGGTTATAATTGAATGATTTAATGTTGAGGTGTTTTATCGGTAATTTTGCCGGAATGGAGGTATTAAAAATCAAATCGGTATTTTTACGATATATTGCGTGAGTTATAATTTTTAATCAAATAGTTGGATCGTTGTAATTTTTGGATATGTTATACATACATAAGTTGAGTATATGTCCACAAATTTTGAGCAGATTAAAAATGAGCGAATGATTTGTTATGAATTTTAAGAGGTGGTGATTAGGAAATTAGGTTTATAATTGATTTTGGTGGAAAATTCTAGAATTGAGTGGGCCCCACTTGTGGTTGGTGAAGAAATGTGCTGAATTTTATTTCAAATGTGGTGGGTGGGAATAGTAGCGAGTAAAGCCATCGGGTCTTGAGTTAAATGCCTTGGCGTCTTTAACATTTTCTATAATAGAAGAGGCTAAGTTAGAATTGAAAATCACACGAAACAAGTTTTCTCTCTTCTCTCTCTATATTATCGGCGTATTTTTGTGAGTATTTTGAGTATACTTTGAGTATTGTTAGGCGGTGCAAGTTTCCTTGACCTTATATCAAGGTGTTTGATTAGAAATCTTGTCTTTGAGGTAAGGGATGTTATTTTTCTTCTCGAATGATATTATTTCTTGATATCATTATCTTTGAAATATTAGTTGGAACTTTTTATCAAATTTGGAACTTTTTCATGTCGGGGTTACTATTCATGAGTTCTTATTCACGAGTTCTTATTATGAGTTCTTATTCACGATTCTTATTCACGAGTACTATTAATGAAGCGTGAAGATGTTTTTTTGTGGAATTTCTATCTTTTGGTGTCGGAGTTCTTATTCGCGTATCGGCCCTTTATTCACGTATCTGATCTGACCTTTATTCACGAATCTGGCACTTTATTCATAGAAAAATGAAAATTTTTCTTTTAAATCTAAAATATCTAATACGGATACTAGCTTTGATTGTATCCGTGTTTTGATCATTCTTGAATTTTACACCACTATGATTATTTTTGAGGTATTTTTGGGCGTGGATAAAACCAATCGAATCCTTAATCCTTGTCATTTTGTTTGTTTTTGGATTCGTTTCTTTAAAAATATTTTTCATCATCCTCGGTCTTAAATGATGATATTATTGAATATCTTTGGCTGTAGTGCGAAGATGAATGATTTCTGAAGAATATCTTTGGCACTGTAGTGCAAAGATGAGCAGTGTTTAAATGAACATGCATAGGTGATGAATATCTTTGGCCTTTAGTGCAAAGATGAGCAGTGTGTTAAATGACACATGGAAGTGATGAATATCTTTGGCCTTTAGTGCAAAGATGAGCAGTGTTGAGATGAACATAATGGGTGATGAATATCTTTGGCTGTAGTGCAAAGATGAATATTTGATTTGAGATGAATATTGATTGATGTTCTGAGGGATAAAATATTGATGATGAATTTATTAAATTCATAGATTATAGTAGATTTCATTCTCTACGTAACTCTTACATGAATTATTATTTCCATTGCGAATATTGATGCGAAACTTGTTGTCTATTGTATTCATCGATTTTTTTCCTGTTGAAGACTAACGATAATTTGTTCTATATTATCTTAGTCGTAACATTCTTCTTGGGCTAGTTGAGCTCACCCTTTTCCTTTTTGTTCATTTTTTTTCTTCTCGGGAGGCGAGAATATAGCGAGTCTTAGTCGGGGTATGGAATGAAGGTTTTAGAGAGAGTTGTTTAGTAGTCCTCACCATTTTATAAAATAATGTATCGATAATTATGATGAGGATTTATTTGAGTGTGGATATTATCAGATGACAATATTTGTATTTAAACTTCAGAGTTTCTATGTTGTAATAATAAAGTTGTAGTTGTTTTTACATACCATGTATTTGGCGACTTCGAGAATGGGTTGGATGGAATGGACCTATTTTGGGGGCGTCGCGGTTGGTATCGAGCTTAGGGATATGATCTCTGGCGGAGATCGGGGAATAGAACTAGGGAGGGAGGCAGAGTAAATCCTTTATTTAGTGTGTCTACTAAGCTTATTTGTTAGTTAGGTGGGTATATAGGGATATTATGTGATATATTGATTTCCTTAATTAACCCTTTTTTATGGCGGTATTTGAGAATGTCGATTGAGAATATTATGATGGAGAGTAATGAGGTAGTGGAGATGCTGTACTCACAGCGAGGAGAGCGTCTGTGGTGGCAATGTTCCTCTGTGAACAACACCATTGGCGAGATGATGAGCGAGGGGATGTTTAGAAGTTTTTGCGATTCATGCAAAATCGAGACGAGGAGACTTCGTGTTCAAAATCTGAGGAGAAATGATAGTAATTCATGGGTGGTCCATGACCCAAGCGATTGAAAGAAGTTGGGACCACGAGTGCAGGGAAAGCGGATCCGATCATGGCGGAAACATGGGTCGAAACAAATTACAAGATATTCGATGTCTTGGGATGCGGAGAGAACGAAGGTTCCATTTGCCACTTTTATGTTAAAAGTGGCGAGGGAGACTCTTGGTGGGAATGCGTGAAGCGTACCCATCGGTACTTTTCGGCATGTCTTGGGAGCGTTTGAAGCAGTTCAATGACAAGTACTTCCACGAAAGTATTCGTCGTATGAAGGAAGTGGAGTTTATTAGGCTGGAAGCGAGAATAACATGGCGGTGTATCGATCTGGCGAAGTTAGCGCGGAGTTATCGAGTTTGCACCTCATTTGGTGGAGAATGAGGAGCGTATGGCGGATGTTTACGAGAGGTTTGAAACCCGGCATCGTCGATATCTCATTTCTCATAAATTTTCTCTCTATGACCGGATGTTGTCAGCGGGGCTCGGTTGTTAGGCGAGATAGCGATACGTTCAGCAGGGGACCATAACGAGGATCATCTAGAAGATAGCGATCATCGAATAGCGATAACCGGCGGAGAAAGAAGAATACGGGAAAAGCGGTAACCACTCTGGTGGTAATCGTGGCCGTGAAAATAGAAGAAGCGAGTCGGGAGGAGATTTTAAAAGGAGATTCAACAGCGACCGTGTGAAGGCGTCGGCGCCGGTGTGCAACTAGTTCAAGGAGGAGAAAGACCCATCGGTCGTATATTTATAATCACGGGAAAGAGGACATATCATTCAATTTATCCCTAGCAGTTTAAGGTATGCTATAATTGTGGAAAAGAAGGACATATAAACGAAGTTATGCGATATCGAAAACCGATCCGGTGAGGAATGGTGACTCGAAAAGGATGTCGAAGAAAAGTCAAAGTCAGCGATTCACGGAAGGCGTTTTGTCGTGGCCGGTCAAAATCGAGGAAACGAGCGAAGTTAGCAGGTTAGTTAATTATAAATTCTTGCGAAGTTTATACCTTACTGAATCTGGGTTCTACCCATTCTTTTATCTCTCTTGCTTGCGCTCAGCGTTTGAACTTGACTACGGAGAAATTAGACTTTGACCTATTTATGGAGACTCAGTTAGGAGAAACTTTCATTACATCAGTTGTTTAGAAATCTTGCTTGATTGAGTTGGCACTATCACATTACATTAACCTTATTTCTATAGAGATATTTGCTTTTGATGTGATTTTAAGGTTAACTACTCATCGTGCAAAATTGATTGCTTTTCGTAAGGTTGTTAGTTTTCATATTCTAAGCAACTTTATTATTGAATTCAAGCAATCAAACCATTGTAGTCAAACATTTTCATATCAAGCCATGAAGTCATTCGTTTATTACGGATGTCGAGTTTTCTTAGTCCATGTTATGGATTTGAATAAAGACACGTCGATTTGAATAATATTCTTGTTGTTATTGATTTTTCTGCGTATTTCTGAAGAATTTCTTGGCTTACTCCCAAAAGCGATATTAAATTTTGTATCGACTTTGAACGGTACAAAACTCATTTCTAAAATCTCATATCGAATGGCTCTATTGAACTTGAGGAGTTAAAAATTCAACTATAAATTTGGTACTGAGCCTTTATCTTGTGACTTCCTTTGTGGAATTCACAGAAGCAGACTCTCAAGTAAGGGACACCATATTAGATGCGATAGTAAAGCGATAGGTGTCATTGTAGCGTCTTATCAAGGTTGGGATATGAGTCGCGATTGAGAACAACCTAAAGTCGATGTCGAAATCGTAGCTTTCTGAGGCTTAGTTGGTTATTATCGGAGATTCGTTGAAGGATATTCTCGAATCGCTATTCCATTAACGTGGTGACTCGTAGAGATACAAAATTCAAATGGAGCGAGGAATGTGGTAAGAGCTTGAAGAACTCGAGAGGAGACTCATTTGACATATGTTACGACCATGCCATCTGGAAAAGCGAGCGTGGTAGGCGGCGTGTTGAGTAGAAGATCGTATCTGAAATCTGAGTGCGATATTGTCAAAGACTCATTTAAGTATAATATACAAATAATAGAGATGGAGATGAAAACTCTAGGTACCGCGTGATGATATCTGATGCGTGATGATATCTGAGTATAATCGACTTTAATCGATAAAGTTAAAAACATTCAAGCTACTACACCGGGTGATGAATTTGAAGAAGGAGGTGCGAAGTTGTTATTTCAAAAGCGAGAATCGGTGAGGTGAGAAAGCTCGAACCTTGATTTATTAATCCGGTTGAAATTCTCGATCGAATAGGAGCGTGGGGCTATAGACTCGTTTCTGCTAAGTATGGCGTGTTCATAGCGTTTTTCACGTGTCGATGTTACGTAAATATGTGGACGACCGAACTACGTCATTGAGTTAGAAGCCAGGACGAGATAGTAGAAGACTTAGCGTATGAGGAGGTACTGTCAAGATTTTGGATAGGAAGGAGCATGTCCTACTGCATGAAAGGTCATACCACAAGTTAAAGTTTTGTGGAGGAATCATCTTTATAGAGGAAATGACACAGGAATTGGAAGCGGAAATGAAAGCGAGGTATCCTCATCTTTTGAAACACGAGTCGTCGTCGATTTCGAGGGCGAAATTTCATAAGGAGGGAGGTTGTAAGACCCAACTTATTATTAATGAAATTTAATTTTCTTTATTTATTATTTTGAAATAGTAAGGGTTGATTTGATTAATGTGGATAGTTAGGGGTTAAATCATAAATATTTCAAAATAAGCAAGTGGTTATAAAATATTCATTGTTGTCGGGGAATATTCGTTTTGGTCGTGGAATATTAAATCTTTGTCGGGGAATATTAAATGCGAGCAGTAGCGACCATGTGTGGGCCCATGGAAGCGATTGGATGAAGAAAGCAGCAAATATAAGTTGGTTAAAAATAACAGGCGTAGTTATTCAGAATAAAAGGCATTGGAATACCCGGTGGTTAAAATCTGATGTCTGGCGTGGGTTGCGATGCTTTGCGGTATTGCTGAGTATTGTTGAATTATATTGATCCTTACGTGAAGGCCACTACTCGATAATTTTTCACGGTGAATTCTTATTCGATATTTTATTTTATTGATTGATAATTCTTTGCGTTGATATTTTATATTATTGTTGTTCGATAATTGTCTTGCACATTATCTCCATTATCGGATCAATAATTCATATTATTTAAATAATATTATTAGATAGCATTATTGGCGATGTCTAGAAAGTTACATCGAGGAGAGGTTTGGTCACCTAATTGCTTGCGCCCGATGAGGAGAAATCCTTATCGGAAGCCCCCTCTTTCACAGGAGCGGCTGGTTGTCATAATTGTGATTACGTAATATTATTTGTGAATAATTAATTATTGATTTATATGATAAGAAAATATTTATAAATGATGGATTTATTTGTTTTATGTGGTTATAATTGAATGATTTAATGTTGAGGTGTTTTATCGGTAATTTTGCCGGAATGGAGGTATTAAAAATCAAATCGGTATTTTTTACGATATATTGCGTGAGTTATAATTTTTAATCAAATAGTTGGATCGTTGTAATTTTGGATATGTTATACATACATAAGTTGAGTATATGTCCACAAATTTTGAGCGATTAAAAATGAGCGAATGATTTGTTATGAATTTTAAGAGGTGGTGATTAGGAAATTAGGTTTATAATTGATTTTGGTGGAAAATTCTAGAATTGAGTGGGCCCCACTTGTGGTTGGTGAAGAAATGTCTTTGAATTTTATTTCAAATGTGGTGGGTGGGAATAGTAGCAGTAAAAGCCATCGGGTTGCTTGAGTTAAATGCCTTGGCGTCTTTAACATTTTCTATAAATAGAGGCTAAGTTAGAATTGAAAATCACACGAAACAGTTTTTTCTCTCTTTCTCTCTATATATCGAGGCGTATTCTTGTGAGTATTTTGAGTATACTTTGAGTATTGTTAGGCGGTGCAAGTTCCTTGACACTTATATCAGGTGTTTGATTTAGAAATCTTTGTCTTTTGAGGTAAGGGATGTTATTTTCTTTCTCGAATGATATTATTTCTTGATATCATTATCTTTGAAATATTGGTTGGAACTTTTTATCAAATTTGGAACTTTTTCATGTCGGGGTTACTATTCATGAGTTACTATTCACGATTTTACTATTCATGAGTTTCTTATTCACGAGTTCTTATTCACGAGTACTATTATGTAAGCGTGAAGATGTTTTTTTGTGGAATTTCTATCTTTTGGTGTCGGAGATTCTTATTCGCGTATCTGCCTTTATTCACGTATCTGACCTTTATTCACGAATACGGCTTTATTCATAGAAAAATGAAAATTTTTCTTTTAAGTCTAAAATATCTAATACGGATACTAGCTTTGATTGTATCCATGTTTTGATCATTCTTGAATTTTACACCACTATGATTATTTTTGAGGTATTTTTGGGCGTGGATGGAAAAAACCAATCGAATCCTTAATCCTTGTCATTTTGTTTCCTTTGGATTCGTTTCTTTAAAAATATTTTTCATCATCCTCGGTCTTAAATGATGATATTATTGAATATCTTTGGCACATGTAGTGCGAAGATGAATGATTTCTGAAGAATATCTTTGGCTGTAGTCTGAAGATGAGCAGTGTTTAAATGAACATGAATATCTTTGGTAAGTGATGAATATCTTTGGCCTTTAGTGCAAAGATGAGCAGTGTTTAAATGAACATGATGGTGATGAATATCTTTGGCCTTTAGTGCAAAGATGAGCAGTGTTGAGATGAACATGGCTGATGAATATCTTTGGCTGTAGTGCAAAGATGAATATTTGATTTGAGATGAATATTGATTGATGTTCTGGGGATAAAATATTGATGATGGGAATTTATTAAATTCATAGATTATAGTAGATTTCATTCTCTACGTAACTCTTACATGAATTATTATTTCATTGCGAATATTGATGATCGAAACTTGTTGTCTATTGTATTCTATCGATTTTTTCCTGTTGAAGACTAACGATAATTTGTTCTATATTATCTTAGTCGTAACATTCTTCTTGGGCTAGTTGAGCTCACCCTTTTCCTTTTTGTTCCATTTTTCTTCTCGGGAGGCGAGAATATAGCGAAATCTAGTCGGGGGTATGGAATGAAGGTTTTAGAGAGAGTTGTTTAGTAGTCCTCACCATTTTTATAAAATAATGTATCAATAAATATGATGGGGATTTATTTGCGTGTGGATATTATCTAGATGACAATATTTGTATTTAAACTTCGAGTTCTATGTTGTAATAATAAAGTTGTAGTTGTTTACATACCATGTATTTGGCGACTCGAGAATGGGTTGGATGGAATGGACCTATTTTGGGGGCGTCAACAAGCGATTCAAAAGTTGGGACCACGAAGTGCAGGGAAAGCGGATCCGATCATGGCGGAAACATGGGTCAAACAAATTACCAAGATATTCGATGTCTTGGGATGCGGAGAACGAAGGTTCCATTTGCCACCTTTATGTTAAAGTGGCGGCGAGACTCTTGGTGGGAATGCGTGAAGCGTACCCATCCGGTACTTTTCGGCATGTCGTGGGAGGCGTTTGAAGCTATTCAATGACAAAGTACTTTCACGAAAGTATTCGTCGTATGAAGGAAGTGGAGTTTATTAAATTTGGAAGCGAGAATAACATGGCGGTATCGATGCTGGCGAAGTTAGCGGAGTTATCGAGGTTGCACCTCATTTGGTGGAGAATGAGGAGCGTATAGCGGATGTTTACGAGAGGTTTGAAACACGGCATCGTCGATATCTCATTTCTCATAAATTTTCTCTCTATTAGGATGTTGTCAGCGAGGGCTCGGTTGTTAGGCGAGATATATGCGAGATACGTTCAATAGAGGGACCATAACCGAGGATCATCTAGAAGATAGCAGTCATCGAGAATAGCGATAACCGGCGGAGAAAGAAGAATACGGACAAAAGCGGTAACCACTCTGGTGGTAATCGTAGCCGTGAAAATAGAAAAAGCGAGTCGGGAGGAGATTTTAAAAGAGGAGATTCAACAACGACCATGTGAAGGCGTCGGTAGCGGTGCAACTAGTTCAAGGAGGAGAAAGACCATCGGTCGTATGTTATAAATCACGGAAAGAGGGACATATCATCCAAGCGCCCACAGCAGTTTTAAGGTATGCTATAATTGTGGAAAAGAAGGACATATCGCTCGAGTTATGCGATATCGAAACCGATCCGGCGGGAATGGTGACTCGAAAAGGATGTCGAGAAAAGTCGAAATCAGCGATTTACGGAAGGCGTTTGTCGTGGCCGGTCAAAATCGAGGAACTCGACGAAGTTAGCAGGTTAGTTAATTATAAATTCTTGCGAAGTTTATACCTTACTGAATCTGGGTTCTACCCATTCTTTTATCTCTCTTGCTTGCGCTCAGCGTTTGAACTTGACTACGGAGAAATTAGACTTTGACTATTTATGGAGACTCAGTTAGGAGAAACTTTCATTACATCAGTTGTTTAAAAATCTTGCTTGATTCAAGTTGGCACTATCACATTACACATTAACCTTATTTCTATAGAGATATTTGCTTTTTGATGTGATTTTAAGGTTAACTACTCATCATGCCAAAATTGATTACTTTTCGTAAGGTTGTTAGTTTTCATATTCTAAGCAACTTTGTTATTGAATTCAAGCAATCAAACCATTGTAGTCAAACATTTTCATATCAAGCCATGAAGTCATTCGTTTATTACGGATGTCAAGTTTTCTTAGTCCATGTTATGGATTTGAATAAAGACACGTCGATTTGAATAATATTCTTGTTGTTATTGATTTTTCTGGCGTATTTCTGAAGAATTTCTTGGCTTACTCCCAGGCGATATTAAATTTTGTATCGACTTTGAACCGGTACAAAACTCATTTCTAAAATCTCATATCGAATGGCTCTATTGAACTTGAGGAGTTAAAAATTCAACTATAAATTTGGTACTGAGCCTTTATCTTGTGACTTCCTTTGTGGAATTCAGAAAGCGAGACTCTCTGTAGGGGACACCATATTAGATGCGATAGTAAAGCGATAGGTGTCATTGTAGCGTCTTATCCAAGGTTGGGATATGAGTCGCGGTTGAGAACAACCTAAGTCGATAATCGAAATCGTAGCTTTACAGGCTTAGTTGGTTATTATCGGAGATTCGTTGAAGGATATTCTCGAATCGCTATTCCATTAACGTGGTGACTCGTAGAGATACAAAATTCAAATGGAGCGAGGAATGTGGTAAGAGCTTGAAGAACTCGAGAGGAGACTCATTTCGGCATATGTTACGACCATGCCATCACGGAAAAGCGAGCGTGGTAGGTGGCGTGTTGAGTAGAAGATGTATCTGAAATCTGAGTACGATATTGTCAAAGACTCATTTAAGTATAATATACAAATAATAGAGATGGAGATGAAAACTCTAGGTACCCACGTGATGATATCTGATGCGTGATGATATCTGAGTATAATCGACTTTAATCGATAAAGTTAAAATTTATTCGAAGCTACTGTGGCGGGTGATGAATTTGAAGAAGGAGGTGCGAAGTTGTTATTTCAAAAGCGAGAATCGGTGAGGTGAGAAAGCTCGAACCTTCGATTTATTAATCCGGTTGAAATTCTCGATCGAATAGGAGCGTGGCCTATAGACTCGTTTCCGCCAAGTATATGGCGTGTTCATAGCGTTTTCACGTGTCGATGTTACGTAAATATGTGGACGACCGAACTACGTCATTGAGTTAGAAGCCAGGGACGAGATGTAGAAGACTTAACGTATGAGGAGGTACTGTCAAGATTTTGGATAGGAAGGAGCATGTCCTACTGCATGAAAGGTCATACCACAAGTTAAAGTTTTGTGGAGGAATCATCTTTATAGAGAAATGACACAGGAATTGGAAGCGGAAATGAAAGCGAGGTATCCTCATCTTTTTTGAAACACCAGAATGCGTCACGTCGATTTCGAGACGAAATTTCATAAGGAGGGAGGTTGTAAGACCCAACTTATTTTTAATGAAATTTAATTTTCTCTATTTATTATTTTGAAATAGTAAGGGTTGATTTGATTAATGTGGATAGTTAGGGGTTAAATCATAAATATTTCAAAATAAGCAAGTGGTTATAAAATATTCATTGTTGTCGGGGAATATTCGTTTGGTAAAGTGGAATATTAAATCTTTGTCGGGGAATATTAAATGCGACGGTAGCGACCGTGTGTGGGCCCATGCTTGAAAGCGATTGGATGAAGAAAGCGACGAATATAAGTTGGTTAAAAATAACAGCGTAGTTATTCTGAATTAAAGGCATTGGAATACCCGGTGGTTAAAATCTGATGTCTGGCGTGGTTGCGATAGCACTGCGGTATTACCGCAGTATTGTTGAATTATTGATCCTTACGTGAAGGCCTTACTCGATAATTTTTCACGGTGAATTCTTATTCGATATTTTATTTTATTGATTGATAATTCTTTGCGTTGATATTTTATATTATTGTTGTTCGATAATTGTCCTTTGCACATTATCTCCATTATCGGATCAATAATTCATATTATTTAAATAATATTATTAGATAGCATTATTGGCAATGTCTAGAAAGTTACATCGAGGAGAGGTTTGGTCACCTAATTGGCGCGCGATAAGGAGAAATCCTTATCGGAAAGCCCCTCTTTCTGAGGAGCGGCTGGTTGTCATAATTGTGATTACGTAATATTATTTGTGAATAATTAATTATTGATTTATATGATAAGAAAATATTTATAAATGATGGATTTATTTGTTTTATGTGGTTATAATTGAATGATTTAATGTTGAGGTGTTTTATCGGTAATTTTGTCGGAATGGAGGTATTAAAAATCAAATCGGTATTTTTACGATATATTGCGTGAGTTATAATTTTTAATCAAATAGTTGGATCGTTGTAATTTTTGGATATGTTATACATACATAAGTTGAGTATATGTCCACAAATTTTGAGCAGATAAAAATGAGCGAATGATTTGTTATGAATTTTAAGAGGTGTTGATTAGGAAATTAGGTTTATAATTGATTTTGGTGGAAAATTCTAGAATTGAGTGGGCCCCACTTGTGGTTGGTGAAGAAATGTGCTGAATTTTATTTCAAATGTGGTGGGTGGGAATAGTAGCGAGTAAAGCCATCGGGGTTGCGAGTTAAATGCTGCTTGGCGTCTTAACATTTTCTATAAATAGAGAGGCTAAGTTAGAATTGAAAATCACACGAAACAAGTTTTCTCTCTTTCTCTCTCTATATTATGAGGCGTATTTTTGTGAGTATTTTGAGTATACTTTGAGTATTCTTTAGGCGGTCAAGTTCCTTGACATTATATCATCAGGCCTTTCATTAGAAATCTTGATTATTTTGAGGTAAGGGATGTTATTTTCTTCTCGAATGATATTATTTCTTGATATCATTATCTTTGAAATATTGGTTGGAACTTTTTATCAAATTTGGAACTTTTTCATGTCGGGGTTTACTATTCATGAGTTCTTATTCACGAGTTACTATTCATGAGTTACTATTCACGAGTTCTTATTCACGAGTACTATTCATGAAGCGTGAAGATGTTTTTTGTGGAATTTCTATCTTTTGGTGTCAGATTACTATTCACGTATCTGGCCTTTATTCACGTATCTGACACTATTCACGAATCGGCTTTATTCATAGAAAAATGAAAATTTTTCTTTTAAGTCTAAAATATCTAATACGGATACTAGCTTTGATTGTATCCGTGTTTTGATCATTCTTGAATTTTACACCACTATGATTATTTTTTGAGGTATTTTTGGACGTGGATAAAACCAAATACGAATCCTTAATCTTAATCCTTGTCATTTTGTTTCCTTTGGATTCGTTTCTTTAAAAATATTTTCATCATCCTCGGTCTTAAATGATGATATTATTGAATATCTTTGGCTTTTGTAGTGCAAAGATGAATGATTCTGAAGAATATCTTTGGCACGTAGTCAGAGTGCAAAGATGAGCAGTGTTTAAATGAACATGAGCAGTGTGAATGATGAATATCTTTGGCCTTTAGTGCAAAGATGAGCAGTGTTGAGATGAACATGCCAGATTGATGAATATCTTTATAGTGCAAAGATGAATATTTGATTTGAGATGAATATTGATTGATGTTACTGAGGATAAAATATTGATGATGGACTTTTATTAAATTCATAGATTATAGTAGATTTCATTCTCTACGTAACTCTTCTATGAATTATTATTTCCATTCTTGAATATTGATCTGAAACTTGTTGTCTATTGTATTCTATCGATTTTTTTCCTGTTGAAGACTAACGATAATTTGTTCTATATTATCTTAGTCATAACATTCTTCTTGGGCTAGTTGAGCTCACCCTTTTCCTTTTTGTTCCATTTTTTCTTCTCGGGAGGCGAGAATGTAGCGAGTACTAGTCGGGGTATGGAATGAAGGTTCTAGAGAGAGTTGTTTAGTAGTCCTCACCATTTTATAAAATAATGTATCAATAATTATGATGGGGATTTATTTGCGTATGGATATTATCAGATGACAATATACGTATTTAAACTCGAGTTTCTATGTTGTAATAATAAAGTTGTAGTTGTTTACATACCATGTATTTGGCGACTCGAGAATGGGTTGGAATGGAATTTTGAGGCGTCACATAATAGTTATATTTAAATATTATTTCTTGCACCCAAGGTTTGACCTTTTGGTTCACTTGGTGGCTCTAGTGAACCAAACTAGAATAAAGTCCATAATCAATCCAAGGGTAGAATATAGTATTCTATATGTGCATGCTTATACTATATATATTATATATTATGCAAACAAACATGTAGCATGTTCATTAATAGTATTTTATATATATATGTAAATGCTGGCGCTAAACAAGATGAGACAAATTAATAACAAACCCCTCAATTTTTTATATTAAGTCCTAAGCGTTCAAAGATATTTGGAATATCGAGCGTAAGCCTTCTAGCATGATAAAATTAATAAAGTATTAAATATTTAATATGAGTTTGTTGTGTCACCACCAAGGCCAAGTATTAAGTATTTAAGATGTTAATTATCACATTTGATGCTTATAAAGAAAATTGAACAATATTGTTTTGTTGTGTCACCACAAGGATGATATTTTCTTTTTGAATATATGGAGTGCTAGGTTGGACTTAACTTGGATAATTTTGATTCGGATGTGCCACCACTTGATCAAAATAATCTAAGAGGCAAAATACAAGGAGTTGCATAGTTGATGTAATTGACAAAAGTTGTCTACCTATTTATTTATATATAGTTTGTTGTGTCACCACAAGGCTATATACATTTGAAATGAGATCCTTATTCTCACTAGCAAATCTTTAATTAGATTTTATTCGAACTATATAAGTGAGGGTAATATAGTTTGAAGAAAATAGTGGGAGATACTAATTTAAAACAAGACCTAATTTATTTTGGTAATTAATAAAAGAATGTATGTTAAAATGTTGTTAATTACAAATTCATTTACGAAATTTTACAATATCTAAAATTACTATCAACTGCGAAGCATATTAGATGCTAAATTAATCGAGGCCAAGAATTAAGCGGATTGGTTAAGGAATTTGAGAATAGTTCTCATATTTGAAAAAGCTATCTTATGTCCTAAATCGCCTTTATCCTGCAATGGTTTAGACAATGCCTCTGAGGAAGACATTACTACTTTTAGAAAGTGGCAAGATGATGCTGATTGGCTCGATGCATCATGCTCGCATCTATGAGTAATGAGCTTGACGTCGGCATGAAACTATGGATGCTTTTCTTATATTCACGCACATCAAGTAGTTGATGGTGAGGAAAGTGGGGACCGATAGATATCGAGATATCTAAGGAGCTCTTCCGATCTAGAATGACCGATGACACTTCTGAAATGCAGACAAAAAGTTCTTAACATAATCAATTTGATTGATCGATTAGGACAACTGGTTTTGTCATGGATGGAGAGTTGAGCAAGATTTGATCTTGCACTCACTCCGGACTCCTTTCACAATTGTTGTGAATTTTCATATAAACAAGCTAGATATCGACACTCTTTGATTTGCTTAACATATTGAAAAATGTTGAGAGTCACTTTCAACCAAGAAAGATCAAGTCTTCTTGGTAGGGGCCAAAGGATCTTACGAAAAGAAGAACGATTCAAAGAAGGTAAAATAGAAAGGCGTAAACAAAGGATAATAAGAACAAAGCGATATGGATAGCAAAGGGTTTGCTTCCACTGCAATAAGCTTTGAACCTTGGAAAGAAAGCGCAAGAAGCATCTTGCGAGAGGCTAACCAAAGAAGCTTAGTGAAGTTTCGGTTACAATCTGATTTTTGTTCATGATTGAAATAAATTTTTCTTTAAGTCGAGGTTCTACTTGGGTATTGGATACTGACTTTGGTTATCATAAATATAGATTTATGAAGGGACCAAGCGAAGTGGAAAGCTAAACAAATATAAGTAATCTATGTGTGGGAAATGAAGCAAAGGTTCTTTGCATTAGCCATAGAAACTTATAGTTTAGCAATGCCTACGGGCAAATCTATTAAGTCGATAAGTTGTTATTGTATTCCGGTTCTTGTTAAAAATATTATTTCCATTTTATTGTTGGACAATGAAATCTTTGGTATTATAATTAAGAACAATTGTTGTTCTATTTATAATAATAATGTTTTGTATAGAAATGGAATATTACTTAATGGATTTTGTATACTTGACTTACGTGAAAATAATTTTGCAAATTGAACAAACTAGTATAAGAAAAGGAGATGATCATTCAAAGAGTTGAATGTGTGTATTTCTTTTGAAATACAAGTGTGAATTATTTGAAAGGTTCAAAGAATTGAAGTGAAACAAATTGACAAAGTATTAAGATTCTTTGATTAGATCAAGGAATAAATACTTGTCTTGATAAGTTTCTAGATCATCTCAAATGGTTTTTCTCATAATGGACACATCACGATACGTAATAATTGATTGATGTATACGAAAGGAAAAATCGTACCTATTTGAACATAGTGCGATCCATAATGATTTTTCTGAGCATTCTAGTATCCTTACAGGATAATGTCCTAGAAATGGTTTGCATATCTCTAAAAAGGTAACCTCAAAATCATTTAAGACTCCATAAAAGTTATGGACGGGGAGGATTCTAATCTTAAGTATGTTAAGATAAAGGGTTATCGACTTATGTGAAAATGGTTTCAAAGGATAAGCTTGGGGAAGATTTGACAAATGCTGATTTGTGGGACATCCTAAAGTAAGTTTAGGGTAAATGTTCTATAATCCTACTTAGCAAAAGGTGTTTATTACTGAAACACGCTTCCTTCAAGATAAAGGTGTTTATCATTAAAAGGGGTTAGTGGGAGGATAATAGATCTTGAAGAGTTCAAGAACCACAAAACACTTATAAGTCGAATAAAGAGGAAGGCGTAGATAGACCTATTGTACCACAATAGAGATATCGTAAATGCGGAATAGTCAAGAAGATACCTAGGAGGTATGGATTCATCATAGATGATGATGATGATGGTACGCATCATAGAAGATGATGATCCGATTACATACGATGAGTTAAGAGTTATGACACTCGGAGAAATTGATTGAAGCAATATTCTCAAAAATGGAACATTCGTTTTGATGAAACAAATCAAAAGAGTTTGATTTTATCAAAATAAGAATGAACCTAGTGTGTACAAAAGGGGCGATTGGGAGCATTTGACATTCCTAGTATTATATGATGATATACTACGGATAAGGAATGACATACCAATGCTACTGATCAAGTAAAGATAAAATTGTCTAAACAATCCTCCATGAATGATTTGGGAAGAGTATCATTATTGGGGATGCAAATCTATATAGATAGATTTAAAGAGATGCTCGACTTAACAAGGAGCGTATATTCATTTGATGCTAAAGTTGTTTAGCATGGCAAACTCAAGAGATGTCTCATGTCGATGAGCTATGGAGTGTATCTCTCTTAATAGTCCCCACGGACTCACGAAAAAAGAGAGGTCGCATGAGTGACAATCATGTATCTGCAATGAAATATACGAGACACGATGTTGATCGGTCATATTATCGGAGAAGTTCACTATGAGTCGGTGAAAAACATCTTAAAGTGCTTAGCAAGCACTAAGGATGTGATCATATTCATGGTGGGTCTTAATTAAAACTAGAGGGCTTCTGAGACTCAAGTTTTTCGAAGACGGACCAAGGACGTGAAAAATCCACTTTAAGGTAAAAGGTTACCTTGAGCAGTGGTGCGATGAATTGGAAAGGTTCCAAACAATGAAAGAGTTCTTTGGTTTAGTGATAAAGACAAAGTATATAGCTATAAATGAAGGCTGCAAGTTGATTGTTTGGATTAAAGTTCATTCTGAGAACTAGGAATAGTTCCTAAGTCTCATCTTGGATCTAAACATGTGTTGTAGCACTTTCATTTGATTATAAGAATCATTGAAAGAGGGAAATCACTATAGAGATAGTAGACTCTCATGAACAACATTACATATCCATTAACTAAAGCTTATCCAATGGCGGGATAATCGTCACTTAGAGAAGAAGAGTATAAGATACCATGACGATTGGCTTTAGTGCAAGTGGGAGATTGAAAGTAGTATGCACACAAGCCGATCATGTTTGATGATAAAGCATATACTTTGTAACAATCTTATTCATTTATTAATAAAAAGTATTAATTTATTAAAGGCTTTTAATTATCTACATGATCTTTGTTTTATAATATGTGATAAACCCATAGTTTTAAGCAATGCTTTTAGAATAATGATGATGATCATTCTAATGAGATCTAAATTCTTAGAAAGCTTAAAACTAAAATAGTTCCCAATCATTGGATTACTAAATTGGGGATTAGTGAATCCGGATAGATTGGTACATCGTTGCTTGCTTTCATTGGATGAGGATGATTGATCTCATGATCATTTTATGTGGAGACACTAAAAGCAAGTATGTAGGTGCTTATTAGAGAATAAGTTCAGCGAGCGTGGCTAAGCTAAGGAATACCTAATGGAGTTTTATTATGCTGTCGATAGGAATTCTGTAGTGATAGTAAGTACAAGTAATCCTTGGACTTGAGATCATCATAGTATCTTGTGTATGATGAGTTATACTTTGACTTATTCCTTAAGACCCTTAGGGTATATCAAAGGGTATGCTTGGGTATAATAAGTTATACATGGAGATAATGTATGATCGATAAAGAATCTACCACTTCTAATAAAAAAGAAAAATGTCTATGTGATTCGATAAATGACAACCCAGTGTAGTCCTTGGCGGCGAGAATGAAATTAGAAAGGAGTTTCTAATTTGCATTATTTGGAGTTGTGCATTTAAGGATCGAAATACATATAATTAAATAAAATAAGACTTGTGGTAATTCCATGTCTTATATTTAATTGGGACATTGTATGGTGGAAGGATTGAATTGTGCGGTAACTATTTACTCAAAGGTTCTTTTATGATTAATGTTGAAATCTATATTATACGGAAAGTGCGTTGATCATTAGGGAGGCTTATCCCTATTGTAGAATAAATATTATTTATTTAAATAAATTAATTGTTTAATTTATTTATTTAAATAAGATTAGAATTATTCTAATTGATTTATTCACAATGGGTTTAATATGGAGAACCTAAAGGGTCACACCATAAAAGGAAGAATAATTATTTAAGAAGTTAATGGCATAATCGTAATAATATGTTAAGTATATTTAATTTAATCTATGGTGATAGAATAAATTAAATAGCTTAATATTATTATTTAATATTTTAGAAATATTAAATATAAATTAATAAGAGGAGTCTTATTAATATTATTACAATTATTATTATTTTAATTTCTAAAAGAGTTTAGGAATTAATTTAATATAAGTACTCTCATTTATTCTAATTGGATTAGGAAGGAAAATTAGTTAAAGGAGTTTAATTAATTATCCCTAATAAGATTAGGGAGCTTAATTAATTAAAAGAATTTAATTAATTAAATAAAACCCAATTCTTAATTGTTAAGGTGGGTTGCCCACATCTATAAATAAGAGGAGTCTTATTATGGGTGAGTGGGTTGTTGACTTTTCTACATACGACATGATTCCAATTTGTTGGAGAGTACCTTTTTCATAGAGATAGAAAACTAGGGTTGAGCCAATACCCTTCTTCTTGAATTTTCTTCTTCCTTGGTGGATCACCTCAGAGGCCAAACATTTGGGTGGCTAACGTTGATCGAAAGGAAGGAACCAAACCCGGTGGATTCAAGATTGAACGCGAAAGGATTTGGAGGTGAACTTGTACCTGAGGAAGCTCGATCTTCAAGGGTATGATTTATTCTTTATCTTTTCGTTTAATTAATAATTGTGCATAAAGGGTGATCCGGGTATATGGTTTGTAAAAATTTTAAACTCTGATTTTACACGCTTCCGCTTAATTTTGCAATTTGATTGCGTTGATGAATATTACAAACCTAACAACATCATCGTACTCGTTCCTGCATATGATCTTCTACTCAACGCGTCAGCTACCACGTTTGCTTTTCTAGGATGGTATTGAATGGTGTGGTCATAATCTTTTAACAGCTCGAGCCAATATCGTTGTCGCATGTTGAGTTCCTTTTGGGTGAAGAAATATTTGAGGCTTTTATGGTCTGAATATATCTCCACTTTCTCTCCATATAGATAGTGCCTCCAGATCTTTAGCGCGAAAACGACTACTGCCAACTCTAGATCATGAGTAGGATAATTCCTCTCATATTCTTTAAGTTGTCGCGAGGCATAGGCTATGACTTTCCCACGTTGCATGAGAACACATCCTAACCCTTTGCCTGAAGCATCACTGTAGATAACAAATCCATTCGAACTAGATGGTATTATCAGAACAGGTGCTGAAATGATTCTCCTCATGATCTCTTGGAAACTCTCCTCGCATTCCTCACTCCATACGAATTTTGTATCTTTCCGAGTCAGCTGAGTTAATGGAGTAGCGATTCGAGAAAATCCTTCCATGAATCTCCGATAATAACCAGCTAAGCCCAAAAGCTATTACTTGATTCTGAGCTTGGTTGCTCCCAACTTTGTATTGCCTTAATCTTCACCGGGTCAACAGATACTCCATGTTTTGACACCACATGCCCAAGAAATGCTACTTCCTCAAGCCAAAATTCATATTTCTTCAACTTGGCATATAACTTGTTTTCACGAAGCCTATGGAGTACCAGCTTCAAATGGTGCTCATAATCTTCACGGCTTTTGGAATATATGAGAATTTCATCAATAAAGACAACAACGAACTGATCCAAATAGTCCTTGAATACTCGGTTCATCATATCCATGAAAGCCGAAGGAGCATTACTCAATCCAAAAGACATGACTAAAAATTCATAATGCCCGTATCGAGTTCTGAAGGCAGTCTTTGGAATATCCTCAGTTATAATCTTCAGCTGATGATATCCAGAACGAAGATTGATCTTTGAAAAGAATTGTGCTCCTTGCAACTGGTCAAACAGGTCATCAATGCGAGGTAACGGATACCAATTCTTGATGGTGACATGGTTGATTCTCGATAGTCGTCTACAAAAGTCGCATACTCCCGTCTTTCTTCTTTAGAAATAAAAGCAGGAGCACCCCAAGGAGATGTACTAGGACGAATGAAACCGATGTCCAACAACTCCTGTAGTTGGACCTTTAACTCCTGAAGTTTAATAGGAGCCATTCGATATGGGGTTTTAGAAATGGGCTTTGTACCAGGTTCAAGATCAATAAAGAATTCAACTTCACGTTCTGGGGGTAGACTAGGAAGTTCTTCAGGAAACACGTCAGGAAATTTACTAACAACAGGAATATTATTCAAATCTGACGTGTCTTTATTCAAATCCATAACATGGGCTAAGAAAGCTTGACATCCGTTTTTCAATAAACGAATAGCTTTATGACTAGATATGACAGTTATTAATTTTAATGGTTTAGTTGCTTGAATTCGTACAACAAGTTGGTTAGGAATATGAAAACTAACAACCTTACGAAAAAAATCAATTTTAGCATGATGAGTAGTTAACCAATCAATCCCTAAAATCACATCAAAAGCAAGTATCTTTAAAGAGATAAGGTCAATAGGTAATGTGATGGTGCCAACTCGGATCAAACAAGATTTATAAACAGTGGATGTGATGAAAGTTTCTCCTAACGGAGTCTCCACAGATAAGTCAAAATCTAATTTCTCCGAATTAAGTTTAAACGTTGACCACAAGTAGGAGAGATAAATGAATGGGTAGCACCGGTATCAAGTAAGGTATAAACTTCGCAAGAATTTATGATTAGCTTACCGTGATCACCTCTCGTTTGGGTTCCTCGCATTTTGACCGGTCAAGACAAAGCGCTCTTCCGAGAATCGTTGACTTTGACTTTTTACGGGATGACCTTTTGAGTCACCATCCCCCTTTGGACTTGGTTTCGCTTCTGCATAATCTCGGCGATATGTCCTTCTTTTCCATAATTATAGCATACCTTGAGCTGTTATGGGCATTTTGGTGATATGTCCCTCTTTTCCACATTTATAGCATCTGTTGGTGGTCATTCTCCTCCCTTAGAACCGATTCTTCTTTGGTGTTGGCGTCTTCACATAGTGGTTGTTAAATCTCCTCTTTTAAAATCTCCCCGACTTGCTCTATTTTTCTGATTACCACAGTGGTTTTCTTGGAATTGTATTTTTTCTTTCTCCGTGGTTATCGTTGTTTTGATGGCTGCTTTATTAGCGGTATGATCTGGTTGTGGTCCCTTGGTTGAGCGCGTACTCGTTATCTCGCTCTAATAATTGAGCCACATTGACAACATCTGAATAGAGAAAATTTATGAGAAATGAGACATTGGCGTATGTTGGGTTTCAAACCTCTCAGAAACATCCGCGACATACGTTCCTCATTCTCCACCAAATGAGGTGCAAACCTGGATAACTCTGCAAACTTCGCCTCGTATTGGGACACCGTCATGTTATTTTGTTCCAATCTAATAAACTCTACTTCCTTCATATGACGAATACTTTCAGAAAAGTACTTGTCATTGAACAGTTTTTGAAATGTCTCCCAAGACATCTTTGAGTCTTGATTTGGATGGGTACGCTTCATAGATTCCCACCAGTAATTTGCCTCATTACGGAACATAAAGGTGGCGAATGGAACTTTCTGTTCCTCTGTGCATCCCAAGACATCGAATATCTTGGTAATTTTTTTGACCCACGTTTCTGCCTTAATCGGATTCGGCTTTCCCCAGAATTCAGGTGGTCCTAACTCTTTGAACTGCTTGGTTGTGACAAACCGTGCATTGTTACCATTTCCACCTGTATTTTTTACACGAGTCTCCCTCATCTGATTTTTCATGAACTACAAAAAGCTTTTAAACATCTCGTCATTCATCATCTGCTCAGTGGTGTTGTTCAAAGGAGGAACATTGCCAGCCTGTTGCACGTTCTCCTCGTTGGTGAGTAAAGGTGTCTCCACAGTGTCATTTACTCCACTATTAACATTCTCAGTCTACATTCTCAAATATCGCCATAAAACAAGGGTTAATTAAGAAATCAACATATCACATAATATCCTATATATCTTGACCAACTAACAAATAAGCTTAGGTAGGACACACACTAGCGAAGGATTTACTCGTCTCTCCCTCCTAGTTTTATTCCTAGATCTCATGGAGATCATATCCCTAAGTTACGATACCAGCTGTGGCGCCCCAAAATAGGTATACATCACCTATTTTGAGTAAATCAATAACATGGTAGAGAAACAACTACAACTTTATTAATACAACATATAAGCTGTGAGTTTAAATACAAATATTGTCATCTAGACAATATTCACACCCAAATAAGTCCTCATTACAATTATTGGTACATTATTTTTACAAAATAGTGAGGACTACTAAGATAACTTTCTAGATCCATCATTCCACACCCCACTAGTACTCGCTACATTCTCGCCTCCGAGAGAAAAAATGGAACAAAAAGGAAAAGGGTGAGCTCAACTAGCATACGATAAAGAATATTATGACTAAGATAATATAGAACAAATTATCGTTAGTCTTCAACGAGGAAAAATCGATAAAATACAATAGACAACAAGTTTGAGATCAATATTACATGATGAAATAATAATTCATAGATGAGTTAGGTAGAGAATGAAATCGACTATAATCTATGAAATTAAAAGTCCATCATCATTATTTTATCCCTGTAACATCAATCAATATTCATCTTGAATCAAATATTCATCTTTTTGCACTCTGAGCCGAAGATATTCATCGATTAGTCAAATTCATCTCAACACTGTACATCTTTACTTCTACTGGGCCAAAGATATTCATAAGAAAATCAACCATCTTTTGCACTACGGGCCAAAGATATTGATAATATCATCATTTAGGGGTGAGGATGATGAAAAATATTTTAAAGAAAACGAATCCAGTGAAACAAAATAACAAATATTAAGGATTCGTACTTTCAACAATTCGAGTTCAAAAATACTTCATAAATAATCATAGTGAAGTAAAATTCAAGAATGATCAAAACATGGATACAATCAAAGCTAGTATCCATAATAGATATTTTGGATAAAATACGAAAATTTAATTTTTCTGTGAATAGTGCCGTATTCGTGAATAGTGTCAGTATCGTGAATAGTGTATAGTATCGTGAATAGTAACCCAGAACACTAAAAAGACAAGAATTTCACAAGAAAAATCTTACCAATATTCTGGCATAATGATATTAGAAGAAATAATATCATTTTAAAAAAAAATAATAATATCCCTTACCTTGGAAAGGCGAAGACTTACATTTGGAATCTTTGGATATAGTCTTTGAAGGGACTTGCAGCAGTATAGCAACACTCAAAGTATCAAAATACTCACAAGAATAAACTCGATAATATAGAGAGAGAAAGAGAGAAAACTTACATTTACGGTGTGATTTTCAATTCTAACCTAAGCACCATATTTATAGGAAAATGCTTAGAACACCAAAGCAGAAAATTTAATAAATTAATAATATAATTTTCTCAAATTTCCTATGCCCACTTATTTGGCCCAAAACATCAGCCACCATGTGCCAAAACATTAAAAATGTTTTTCTTAATTAAAATATTTTAAACTTCAAAAATTAATTATTTTAGAACTTCGGAACTTCAATAATTCATAATAAATAGCCATTTTATCAGAAAAATTCAAACCACGTGTCCTTTCCATAGGAAATTCCATTCTCTACAACTTTGTAAGTTTAAGTTTTCCAAATTCCAAGCGAAGTTGGCCAGAAATCCACAAGCAGGCGATTTTTAAATTTATAAACCAATTTTAGTCAAGAAATGGGGTCCGCAGAGCATGTTTAACATGTTTTAAAAATTAATTGTAACAAAATACTCTCCTCCTCATATACTCATATATCCCACATTCATTATAAAAATATCACCATTATTATATTATTAAAATATAATAATATATTTAAATGAATTATTTATCGAGAAAAGATAAAATAACAATTTTTTAACAATTGTCACATTAAAATTTTCTCCATCTATATCCACAAAAATAAATATTTTCCTTATCATATAAATCAATAATTAATTATTCACAAATAATATTACGAGAATCACAAATCGACAACCGAAAGTTCCCGGGAAGAGGGCTTTCGATAAGGATTTCTCCTTCTTGGTAATTGATTAGGTGACCAAACCTCTCCTTAGATAGAACTTTCTAGACATTGCCAATAATTTTATCTAATAATATTATTCAAATAATATGAATTATTGATCGATAATGAAAATATTGTGTAGTGACAATTATTGAAACAATAATAATATAAAATATCGTACTTAACAATTATTGAATCGATAAAATAAAATATTGAGCAATAACTCTTTGTAATAATTATTGAGTAATGCCTTTCTACGTAAGAATCAATAATTGGTGCAATCTGGTAATCTTCTTGTGTTTTAACCAATTAGGGTATTCCAATAGTAGATAACTTGAATAACTACATAGATTATTTATAAACAACTTATACTCATCGTTTTCTTCATCTAATCGCTTTCCGTTATGGGGCCCACACAAGGCTGCACCGTCGTATGAATATTCCCCGACAGTAAGAATATTCCACGACCAAACGAATATTCTCCGATAAAAATGAATATTTTATAACCACTTGCATATTTGAAATATTTGCGCATTTTACCCATAACTAACCACATTAATCAAATCAACCCTTACTATTTCAAAGTAATAAATAGAGGAAATTTTATTTTAATTATAATAAGTTGGGGTCTTACACATTGGTCCAACGCTAGCTACATGAGTAACTTTGAAAAGCCTAAGAAAGCGAGACATTACACAAGTAAAAAAAATTATAAAAAAATGAAAAAAAAGAAGAAGGAAAAAGAATGAAAAAAAAGAAATAAAATGAGTTTGCTTTATTTTCATGATAAAAATCCCTACTAAAAGTTACATCATACACACACGCATGCGTCACATGAACTTAATTTTATGAAGGATGATGTCAAAAATGAAGATTAAGTATTTTTGATAAGGTGAAAGTGTGATTTTGAATTTAATCTTGCTTATGTATAATGCCCATGAATATTTAGAAGTTTTCTTTTAATTTCATAATTTGTTGAACCAAAAAAATATTTTTGAATTTTGTGGGTATATTCATTACAAACCCTCACAAGACACAACTCGTCCACTTGGGGTAACCTTGGGGTTTAAAGGCTTGTTGCACATGATAAGTGTAATCGTGTTTCCTACGAAAATGGGATAATATAATTTTTGTTTATTTTTATTTTACTCGAGGACGAGCAAAAATTGGGTATGGGGGTATTTGATAGACACATAATTCATACATTTTATTATCCCTAATTTTGTCCTTTTAATAATATTAGTTTATTTAATTAATATGTTTTGTTTTATTTTGTAGGATTTAATATTTGTTGTAATAAAATCAAAATCTTGGTGATCAAGCGATATTTAATGCTCTTATTCATATAAGGAAATATCCAAGAAGAATTCTACAACAGAAAGAAAGAGGTGTGTTAGTTCCCAGAGACACAATAGTTATCTAGAATGGGGGGTTGAATCGATAACTAAAAACTTTTTCTTTTTCAAATTATTTGTCAGATTTTCTAATAAATTAACCACAGCAGAATATATGATTTGTTTGTTCCCCTTTAAGATAAACCAAGTTTATAGGTGATAAGCAGTTATGATAGATATAACAGTTATAATAGGTATATATAGGACATAGTGATTTTAAGTGGTTCAGAGCACTCAAGGCACCTAGTTCACTCTTCTACTCCACGAGTAGGAAATTCACTAAGGATATCTTTACAATCTTTAAATCAATTAGATTCCTTCAAGACTAGCAGTCTTGGAACTTCTTAGTTCACTTAGAAATATTCAAGTCCGGCAGACTTGGAATACACTTGTTGAGAGTTGATTTCTTGGGTTGTGCTACTCAGTTGTAGTTAAGCATACATTCGAAAGAATTGAGTAGCAGAGCAAGCTTTTCTTTCTTGATCGTAGAGTTTTAAACGTTGAGTGTTTTTGAGCTTTTTGTTCTTATACTTGATTGCTTTTGCATCTATGTCTGATTTTCTTATAAAGGAGCCTTTGAAATGTGCTCTTTGAAGGCATCCGTTGTAGAATTTAATGCATTAGACATTTCTGAGCACTAATGTTGACTTCCTGAAAATCTGTTGTTCTATTGTCTGGCCTACTAACACAACAGACTATTTTCTCACCTAACACCTGGAAAGGTGTTTTCAGCAGGCATGCAGTCCTTTCCTTAGCTTCTTCAATCCGCTTCTTCGATGCATACTAAGGATGAGTGTTGGATCATTGGGATTCCCAAAGTGTCAACGGCTATAAACCATTCTTCAATTGTTATGCTTCCTCCTTCATTAAATAGTCAAAACTTGGTGCTTCTGATTCTGACAGGAGAGACACAATGATTATGATCGGTGTGTCTTGTCATGCTCGTGCTTGATTCAACCCGATCAAAGAGAACACTACAATTTCTCTTAAGAGCATTCACAACAATTTCTTTATCTTTATCCCTATTCTGCAGTCTATTATGTCATTCTGCAAATTAGAGATTCAATTTTTTCACTATGTACCCAACAGGTTCCTTATATTGATTCTTTAAATAATGAAATTTAAAATTTGAAAGTTCCAATAGTCAAAATATCAAATTAATAATAATCTTATAATTTATAAAAGAGAGGGTATAATTTATCAATTGTATCTCACTTAGTAAAATAATTTTATTTTATTTTAAATTTTAAATAATTTATGGATTGAGTATTGAATGGATTGTATCTACAAATATACATAAGATCAATATTAACTTTTAAAAGTTAATTTGTTATACTTTTAAATTTAAATTTAATATGATTCATTTAAATTTTGAAAATAATAAATTTTATAAATAATAGTACTTTTATAATATTTATGATTATATTGACATAAATTAAATAAATTTATATCAATTTTAATTTGAATATGTTTGAAAATAATTTTTAAAAATAAGTCTATTAATTTTATAATTTGAAAATGAAGTAGTAAAAACAATGTCAAGATGTGTATTATTGATGAGTTATCCAATTAAATGAGAGTGTGAAATGTCATTTTATATATATAGAGAATGGTATTTTGACTCCCTCATACGAGGGAGTAAAATCATATATAGGGATTAAAATAGAGAGTTAAATAAGGATAAGGAAACTATTGGATAATGATTTATTAATGTATTCTCCAAAATTAAGGATAAAGAGTTGATTAGGGAAACTGCTGTGAATGCTCTAACAACTGATAGACTGCGATCTTTGCTTGCTCATATTGTAGAATCTACGTTTCCGAGAGCAGACCACGATTCTTTACTTGTCCTGGCAGACGCTCGGACCAACTCCACGATTCTGAGTGTGACTTTCAAGATAGACTACGATTCTGAATTACCTTCTTTGATACTTTACGATTCTGTCTTGGCTTCTGCAATTTCTTGGTTGGCTTAACAGACTACGATTCCATTGAGGCCTATCTATTACATCTCAAAATAGATCAACCTAACAACTTTTAGCTTTTCTTATATACATTTATTTACAGAATGATAAACATTAAGCACAGATCGACCTAACAATTTTGATCTACCATCTAAGTCCTTGTACATATGTTCTTTAAAAGACTTTACACATAAGCATATTTATTTACTTTCAACATCAAATTTTAATATGCAATTCCCAACAATCTCCCCCTATTTGATGTTGACATAACCAAAGTTATTTGCATCATATCATCAATATCTAAATGCAGGATGCTAGAAAGTAAATATGACTTAGTGTGTCAGTGAGCAACTGAAATCTCTAGAGAATAAGAATGAATTTATTGATGTTGTAAAACAGATATTACAATTTAGCATAATTACATCAATAAGAAACAAATTTCAACTTATCTCTATCTCCTCTGCCTTTTGCTTCTTGGAGGATTGTTATACTCTGCAGCTCTCCTCCTCCTGCTGGCTTCATCTCTCCATGCAATATCTTCCAGCTCACTTTGACTTAACCTTTCTCCATGATCATGTCTGTTCATGCAGGCAGGATCTCCAATCGACATGTTAAAGTCCGTAGTGGTTACTCCTTGTGAGCTAGGAGATGTCCCTTGACTCGTTAATGGCTGCCCCATGAGAATTGGTTGGCGCTGTTGTTGTTCAGTTCGTGGAGTCTAATAGCGAGGCTGTCTTGAGGGAGCACTCCTTGATGACTGAGCAATTTGTTTTCCTTCTCCTCTGCCTTTATCTTCTTCCTCTTTATTCTCCCCTTTTATGTCAACATCCATGGTTCGAATATCTTCTGACAGATGATTCATGCCTTGAACAAGTTCGTGGAGTTGACTCTTTGACTGAGCGATGTCTTCACGATTTTCTTGAACCAGAGAATTAGTTTGAGATTTGTGTTTTTGTAGAATGGCCAAGATATCATCTGTTTGTTTCATCTGATTCATAGAATATGCTTGGAACTCAGTCATAGAAGATCGTAGGCTGGAAAGGCTTTCCGTAATGAGTTTATTTTGAGCCTCCTGATTCTGTTGAAGAAGGATTACTGCTTCCTTATACTTTCGGGTAGCTTAGAAGTGAATTTGATCCCTTGCATTTATGCTTTGAATCATTTCTTTGATGATCTCCCGAAGTTTCTTTATAAGCTAAGTGCTTAGGTAGCTGGAAAGAGTGTTAGCATCATCAATCAAGTGGTTTAACCGTTGATGACAAGCAGAGGGTGAGTTTCAAGATCTTCTTAAATATCCGAGGTTACTTTCTGTGATGCGCTAGACAACTCAGTTTTGGTGGGAAGACCTAAGAGAAGCTCGAGTATTTTTTGAGTGTCGGAGGGAGAGGCTCTTGTATTTTGTTCTTGCAGATTTGAGATAGCTAGAGCAAGATCAAAATAACTGTTGTTGGAAGAAGAGGGAATATCTGTATGTGGTGAAGGAATTGAGGTTTGAGTTGTGGGAGGAGTCTGTTGAAACCGGTAGAGCAGGTGACTCCACGATTTGAGTAGGAGCGATGTTCGTGGTGTCACGTTATGCTATTTTTATGGAGTTAAGCACTGCTATGTATCTTATTTTCTCGAAGATGCTTCGCATCTCGAAAATAAAAACAATCAAGCCGAACACTTAATAAAATGGAAGTATCAAAGGCCTCAATTACTATTGAGCATAAGGGTTTAAAAAATCTATTTTATAAAACATCACTACCATATCTTGTTAAAATTGAACTTTTATACCAAATTCAAACCCTTTGTATAAAGGTGCTTCCAAACAAACTGCACATAGGCCTAACACACACACACACACATTCAGATAAAAGTTTAAATTAGAAAGTGGCGGTAACAGTGATATCATGGAAGTCGGGGGGTGCCTAACACCTTCCCTCCGCTTAATCAAGTCCCCCGAACCCTAACAAATTTTGGTTTATAGACCAATTAAACAGTGTCACATCACTAGGTTTTTTTGTAAACCTTTTCTCGGTTGAGTTGGTGAAACCATTTAAAAATAACCAACTGGTGACTCTTACAGTCAAATCGTCGACATATAAATGTCGGACCTTTTCAAACTTATTTTTTCAAACAAATCTCACCTAACATAAGAACATAAAAAGACAAGAATAGAAAGGGACAAATAAAAATTCGACGTCGACAGACCAAAAATATCAATAAGATTCAATACTTAATCAGTTTGAGATTTCAATTTTATGAATAGTGAGCAGTCACTAAGGACTATGAACTTCTACTAGAATTAACAGTAATATACTGATAATCTAACAAAAATAAGTACAACAGGTGATCAGCCAAAAGTACCCTACGTTATGCATATCATTTAATCGTATTCAAGTGCGCACGTCGGTCTCCCGACAAATATAGTTTCCCTTCAAAGAAGGTTGTTCATCTCAGTCAATACAAGATTTCACACCAATCAATTGGTTTGGATCACTTTCAAATTATGATTTAGGTCTAGCCGAATCAATGGCATAGACCGCTCTTTAAATGTATATAAAAACAATTATAAGTTCAATACCTGAAATCAAAGTTCAAGGAATATAAACAAGTCTATTCTAACTATGAAGCGTTATGTCATAAGATAAGAATCATACTTTCAATTGTTTACTTATACAACCAATAATAATACAAGCTCAAGTAATGCTCAATATAAAATTAGGTTCGAATACTTGCACAAATTCAAATTTGTGTAAGATAGGAAACTTATGTAATCATATATTCCTTGCATAAAGTAAATGTATAGATTAGGATACTTGCTCAATATAAAATAGAGTTCGAATACTTGCCTCAACTGTAGTTTATCAACCTTTAGCTTATCAATACTTTTCGAATCTTATTATAACATAATTACACATATAGGATAGTCATTGTCGACGTCGGATTTTTACTGTCCCTTTTCTGTTCTTGTCTTTTGGTGTTCTCATATTAGGTGAGATTTGTTTGAAAAACAAATTATGAAAAGGTCCGACATGTATATGTCGACGATTGGACTGTAAGAGTTGCCAGTTGGTATTTTTAAATGATTGCACCAACTCAACCGAGAAAAAGTTTGCACATTGACCCAGTGATGTGACATTGTTTAATAGGTGTGAAACTGAGATTCGTTAGGGTATAGGGGCTTTATTATGAGGAGGGAAGGTGTTAGGCACCCCCCAACATCCGTGTTATCACGATGACCACCACTTTTCAATTAAACTATTATATGAATATGTGTGTGTGTGTGGGTCAATGTGCAATTATTTGAAAGTAGTGTTATGCCTCGTTCGCACCTATATAAAAAGGGTTTGAATTTATGTAAAAATTCAGTTTTAACAAGATATAGCAATGATGTTTTGTAAAAGAGGTTTTCAAACCCTTATGCTCAATAGTAATTGAGGCCTTTGATACTTCTATTTTATTATATGTTCGACTTGATTGTTTTTATTTTCGAGATGTGAGGCATCCTCGAGAAAATAAGGTATATAGCAATGTCGAACTCCTTGTGGGCATGAAAGCCATCTAAGGGAATTCGAACAATGTAAATAATGTACAAGCTGATTTTAACCAAAAATGTCCATCATGGGAATCGAATCTAGATTCAAAAGACTGAATCTGTGATCACATGATTCCTAGGCTCACATGATGTAGCAGTTTGTATGAAAGTTAAATGATTATATATATAAAAAGCGTAAAATATATATATATATATATATATATATACAGACGATCAACCACCACGAAGCGAACATCATGGGGGATTAAAAATGTAAATATATAAAAGCGGTAAATATATGTATAAAGACACGATCAACCACCATGAAGCACCACCATGGGGGATCGAAAAAGTAAATAAAGCAGTAAAGACGATCAACTGCCACGAAGTAAAATCCAGGTGGGACTAAATGTAAATCAAGCAGTAAAAACGATCAACCGCCACAAAGTAAACTCCAGGCGGGACTAAATGTAAATAAAGCAGTAAAAGGCCACGAAGTAAACTCCATGCCTGACAGAAATGTAAATATATATATATAAGAAGTAACGCACCGGATATAAAATCCAGGCTCATCGAACAGAGTTCGACAATAGTTTATATATATGTATATATATATAAGCAATAAACGTTCTGGATGTAAATCTAGGCTCATCGAGCGAGTTAAATGACGGTTTATATATAAGTATATATATATATATATATAAGCAATAAACGCTCCGAACGTGAGTCCAGGCTCAATCGAGGCATAACTCGATAATGTTAGTCCATATATATATAAATATATATACAAAAAAAGAAATAAAAAGCCACGGACCGAAGTCTAGGCATTCACACGTAACACGACTCTCAACGTGAAGAACGGTGTGTGCAGAATGTGGAGAAAAGGCTTTAAAGGGTGTAAGAAGGCTTACAGTGGACTGCCAAAGAAGACTTCTATAGATTTAAATGGATGAACACTCGCTTCCCACCGGTAAAATATAGCCAAGTATAAGCTCACAAGTGTTTAAAATGAGAAAGCACTCAATTTACAGTGTGTACAAAGCAAATTGGACAAGGCTTCCTTGCCTTTTTTTCTTTCAAAATGGCCACCCGAAGACCTCTATTTATAGAGGGGGGGGGAGCTGCAGGTGCACCTGCGGCTGCCCGGGGTGCCCCGAGCTTCGCGGGTCCCGCCATCTCAAAGTACGTGCACGTATTCAACATGTTGTTCGCTCAAACTTTTAGAACTTCAATTTGGGCATCCAATTGAGGTGTATAAGACCTTTTTTTGAGTGCTATTGTCGAGAGCTACACAAATGACATGGGATTAGAGGTTGTACAAAGTCAGGAAGATGGGACCATGCCCTTGGTCTTCAAGTCTTCAAATTCTATCCGGTGTGCTGTCATGTGTAGTAGTCACTCGGGATTGGAGCTATTGGTTCTTGTAGGACACTGCTGTGTAAAATGAATGTTGAAATGTGTTGAGATGGCACGCATGTGAGATCGAGGTGGAAAAATGATGATTTTGCCCCTCATCGGGGTTATCTCCGGTTTGGGCTGATATAGCAGTCTTTGCTCAGGGTTATCTCTGAGATTGGACTGCTGCAAGTGCTGAATGTCCTCAGGGTTGTCTCTGAGGTGTGCCTGACCTCCTGGGGTTGTCTCGGGGTTTGGAACTGAGTGCCTCGAGGTTATCTCCGAGGTTGAAGTTGATTGCAAAGGTTGAAATGAGCTTTTCTAGGGTTATCTTCGGAACTACAACTGCACTCTCGGGGTCTTCTCTGAGGTTGATGCTAAAACTCCCGGTGTTATTTCTGGGACTGGAATTGGATATCTCGGGGTTGTCTCCGAGATGGAACTGCCTTTTTTGGTGTTATTTTTGGAACTGGAACTGTATTCCTCGAGGTTGTCTCCGAGGTTGAAACTGAAACTCCCGGTGTTATTTCTGGGGTTGTCTCCGGAATTGAGTTGACTTGACTCCCAAGGTTATCTATAGAAGACGATTCTGCCCTCCTGCCAGGTTAGTAATAGAAATACAAAATTTCGAGTGTCTACAGTCATTAGTTATGTACATTCGATACACAACTCGATATGTAAGTTTATCATACATATATAATTCTAACTTAACTGTATAATCCCATACATAAGTCATTGCGTACTTTACATATACATAACACAAGGTCAGTTTGTAAGAAACTATGAAATCAAACAACATAGCTCGTGAATATCTTTCGGACTTAACGTTTGAAAATTTATAATCACTCATTAAATATTTGATTCTATCGTTTAGCATGCTTCTTGACACATTGGATAAGGTACTGGTCATTTCTTACAGGTTAAGATAAGAATATAAGCATGCATCAAATCTCAGATCACAAACAGAATGCAGACTTCAACTGCGCAGGTGGCGCTGACCTCATTGGATTTGAACTAGGAGTGAATGTACCGATTTGGTGCTTCCTAGTTCAAACCAAAGCTGAGAAAATAGAAGCATGGTCTAACTTGTACACCCTTATACATATATGATGACACTTACAGAATCATATTTGTTATGATATTCATGACTATGTTTGGTCTCTTCTATATCTTGTTCTTTAGATGATCCATTATCAAAACTCACAAAATTAAGGCTTCAAGTGTTCCTTAGACAAGGTCCTTATATATACAATGAGGTCAATAAGTCTTAACTAAACATGCTCACGTTATCTTAGTCATGCATTTCAGTTCGTATAGTTCTACTTCATTTATGCTTGTTCTAACCACACTTAACTAGTTTACAATGCGCATGACTATCTAGGCATTCATGTTAAGCATGTCTATAGGCATATTTATATCCAAATGTGATAAGATTGTCCGAATTTAAGTTTAAAAATTAGTTATTAATAAAATGAATTTTTATTAATATTATTACATCTTTATGTGTTTATTAATCGTTCTATAACCTAGAATGATTATTAATCGGGAGGATTACAGCTCTGAGCTAGACTGAGCAGTAAAATTTTCAAGATGAAAATGAAAATTTTTAGGGAACAAAAAATATTTACGGGGAAAAAAAAGGCGAAATAGGCACTTTATTCATTGAAGCGAAACCTAAGGGTTGGGGTTTGAATAACCTAAGCCGATTAGAGAGTTCGGTATGTCGAAATGACATTCCGTCGAAAGATTTGATGATAATATATCGTGAAAAGTTAAGTAAGTAGATAAAAGTTTTCTCAAAAAGCGTCGAGAAATCAGACGAAATAAAAATGGCGAAAAAAATATTGTTATGTACTTTTCACTCGTTTAACTACGTTAGGGAAAGCGTGAAGGAAAATGCTTGACACCAAAAAGTGTTTTTAGTTTTCAAAAATCGAAGAAGAATCGTAAAAGTTAATCGGTAAAGGAAAGGCGAAATATCAAAAATATTTGGATAGAGAATCATGATTTTTAAAAGCTGTCGGATGAAACTTAGAAGCGGAAACAGCTGAAGCTTCAAGGAAGCTACGTAAGGAGGTGGGGTGGCCACTTGGCCACCAAGTAAGGTGGTGGCCAAGTAAACTAAAGTGGCTAAGCTTTGAATAGTAAGGAGGTGGGGGTGAAATGACTAAAATACCCCTAACTTTGGTTTTCTATATAAACAAGCCTTAAGCTCATTTGTTTTGATTTTTGAAATTTCAACCAACACTTGAGAGAGAGAGAGAGAGAGGATGGATGGGAGAAGAGAGGAAGAGGAATGAGGAAAAGCTAGCTGAGAGAGTTGCGCTTTGTCCAAGCGGAAGGAGATTAAAGAAGAGCGGTAATCGAACCCTAGTTTCTTCTAATTTTCTTTAAGTTTAATATGTTCAAAAACATAACTTAATGAAGATAAGAAGTAGATGAAGTTAAGAATGATTTCATATGGTTGAAATCATGAGAAAATGAAGAAATAAAATTTGGAATTTAGTTTATAAATTTCTTAAGGAAGTGTAAGATTAAGTAAAGGATTTTGAGCGATCCGAATGAATCTTATGAATGAAAGTAGAGTCAAATAAGTAAGGAATGATGTTCTATAACATCAAATTCAAGAAAAAGTAAAATCGTAATCAAAATATCGATTAAAAAAAGAAGAAGAAGCGAAGAAACGCGAAGAAAGCGAAGAAGCGTTGTTGATGGACAAATTTAAAACCATCGTAGGATAATTGTTGTTGATGGACAAGTTTAAAACCATCGCGTATAAGTTAGTTGCTTATTGCTTGGTTAGGAGCGTTAGAAGCGTTCATGAAGAAGCGGATTAAAGCGAAAGCTATACTTGAAGTTATGGCAAAAATTTTTGTAAAGAAGAGCGAGAATTAGAAAGTTAGTAAATGAACCCGAACATGTATAGGGTTTCATAAGAATGTAAGAGAACGTAGAAAGCGTGAGTCGTGGACTCAAGAATGAATGAGTTTTGAGTTTGGATGACCAAATTACAGACGAGCGAGCGAAGAAGCGTTAATAACGTAAAAAAAGCAAGCGAAGAAGCGAAGATTAAGCCAATTGAATGGCATGTTAGCGGATTAGAAGAATGAAGTTACATCAAGGGTAATCGAAGTACGTAAGATAAGGAAGAAAATGGCTTTGGAGCGACCTGATTTAGAGTTATAACGAATAAGATATGAGATTTCAAAATCGGCGTCTCAAGCTTGTAAAAAGACTTAGAAAATTTTTCTAGGGTTTTCATGCTTGGCATGCATTATGAGTCGTCCTTGCCTTGGGAAGCGAGCATGCAATGAGCTCAGAGCCATTAGCTCTTGCTGCTAAGTGGTATGTAAGTGAAAAAAAAAAGAAGAAAAGGGCAAGCCTGCATGGCATGCGGTGCGAGAGCAATGCCCAGAAATGAGATTTTTCTTTGCTTTCGATTCTTTGGGGGATGTGCAAGAAAGAAATATGAACATATAATTCAACTAATGTAACACTTAATTAAGTGTATTAAACCTTTGATGAAGGTTGAGCGAAAAGATTAAATGAGATTAAAAGATAAAAAGAATGTGAGCGCGGGTTCTGGAACCAATGTCAAGGGGCCGTAGTAGTCGCTGATAAAGCGAGCGTGAGGAATTGCTATAATTGTGATTCCTTAAGCGTTGATTGACTAGGGTAATGAATAACATTTCGATGTTATGTCATGGTAATGAGAGATGAATGTAAAAAGCGTTTAGAAGCTTTGTGAGCATAACGTTGTTGCGATGAGCGATCGGTCTTAGCATCTACAAATGAACCGTATGGCTTTGACATTAGGAAAGAATAATGAACATGGGGTTCGGTGATGAGTAATGAATGAAAGTAATTAAAACCTTGGATGAAGGTTGAATAGAATTAAGAGGTAAATAGCGTAAATGTTGAATACGTAAGCGATCCTCGTGAATCGTATTCACGTCGGCGAAACGTTCTAAGTATACATTGGTTGTATGACTTAGGCGTTGATGAAGAGTAGTAAGTAAGATATGAATTATCAAGAAAGCCGTAGCGAGCGGTAATAAGATTAATGAAAAGCGAATGTGAGTCGGATGAGAATGTTAGAATGAAATGTAAGCGTTGAACACTTGAACCAGCGTTAAAGGTTAAGTGTATGCTGCGAATATTAAGCAGGTAGAACCTACACACCCGTGTATGGTTTGGACCGTAAGGTAATAAAAGATCGATGATTAAACTTGTGAATGGTGAAGAAGCTGAATTAAAGACAAGTGCATTATAGCGTAAAGAAAGCCGAGTTAATGTTTATAACTTGGATGGCGTTAAAGTCGAATGAATCGGACGTTGTAAGATAAGAATAAGGTAGCGTAAAATGCTTAACGCTATAAATGCATAGAATGAATATTGAATGATCGTCACGAGTATACAAAAGATTGTATGACTTAGGCGATAAAGAATGAATCTGAGGTATGGCATTTAGTTGCCGGAAAGCCATAAGGAATAAGAAATTGACTTAACGAACATTATAGTTTAATAGTTGGATAAGTTAAGATGAATTTAGGTTCTAGTACAATCGTAACCTTTGATGGTTGACATATGGGATTTGGGCTAAACAATTCCTTGAGAAGCGAAGGTATATACAAAAGCGGCAAGCCGATCTAACTCATTTATTATGGGCGGTGTAGATAGATGAGAGGCGGGAACTTGTTTGTTGGTGTTTGTGGGAAACCACTCAGTACCATATGGACTACTAGCGAGAGACACGATGTGTCTTTGAGTCCTAGGAGAGTTATAAGAAGAAGATAAGAATGTAAATCATCAAAGATGATGAGCGTATTAAGTAAAGACATCTCAGTATGTATGTCATGAAGTAGATTAGCTTAGGTAAAGGAAGTTGGTCGCGTAAACTTAGTTTATAAAACGCGTGAACCTAAGAAGTAAAGTAAAGTAAACCGATCGTAAAAGTCAGTATATGACTAATTGGTGTATGTGTTATTTCCTTATGTGCTACATAGGAATTGGAATGAAGCGATTCAAGCGTAAACTATAAAATGTGTAGGTATGCGTAAAGCAAGTTTCTAACTTCATTCATATTTTAAATGAATGCTAGTTTCTAAACTTCTCGGATGTTGAACTTGAGAAGTTACATACATAATCTTGAATGTGTGATATTTTGTACAAGGTGTTAGAATATATGAGGCCTTGTGCCTGATGTGAACACCGGTGTTTTTATGATATGAAGCTGTTACGTGATTGAGCTATTGATATGAGCATATTACTGTTTATACATGAACCGATTATTATTAAGTCATCTTTATTGATTCTAGCAGGAAGAATGTGTATGAAGAGAGAGTAGAGAATGAAAGTATTTCAAAGTGAATGTAACTAATGTTTTAAAATGATAGGAATCGAGATTATTCCTATTATTCAAAAGTTGCTTCATAACCTTTGTTCGGTTATTGAAGTCTTAAAAGAATGTTTGAATTCTTAAAGTTGTTTGTTCAATTATTATGACTTCTTTGGGCAATTGAATGCTCACACTTGCTTTAAATAAAAACATTTTAATGACGATGTTAGAAAGAACTTAAGGATCCGTAAAGATCAAAGTTGATCGGTATCGGAAGAAGTGTACCATTCATTATATGAATGAAGCGTGAAGATCAAGCGAAGACTTGTAATATAGAATGATAGAATTAAACTATAGAATAGTTTAATGAACGATTATGTATCCTTGGTGGCGGATAAAAGTCACTTGTACAAGATGTAAAGAATAATGTAATTATCATTATTTGGAATGAAAGAGGTTTTAAGGTTTTAGAACCTGGGATTTGAGGATGTATGTTGTTATATTTAGCTATATAATGATGTATGTTTGGAAGAAGATGGGATCGTGACGTACGGAATCCGGATGTGAAAATAGACCGGATTTTGGGGCGTTACAGGTTGGTATCAAAGCTGATAGGTTATAAATCTTAGGTATGAGTACCTAAGACTATAATCGTAGAGAGAAGGATAAGAAGATCACCACGTGATCATAGTAAATCGTAGTAATGAGATGAGTACATTAAGCGATGAATGATTTATAGCTAATGCTATGAATGAATGGTACTTCTGAAGTAATGGGAAGAAGAACTTCAGATTGAGTTGTAAAGGATAGCATCTGAATTAAAGAAAATTTAGTATTAAGTAAAAGAAAGTTAGAAGTTGTAAGATTTCAATTGAGGACTCATGTGATAGCTGAGTTGTATGAATCTTTGTATGGGTAGAGGTTTGTGCTTTGGTGTAACAACCACTCAGTTTATTACAGTGATAATCATTGAAATTGGTCGTATTATCAAGATGTATATGGCGAGAAGGTGAATCTTTTCTCATATATATACTTGATAGGTAGAGAAACGATAAGGTAGGTGCGAGTTCTTGAAACTCATACTTATAGTAAAGTAAGTGACTCATAATTATATGGTATGTTTTTGAACTTCTCGGTGAATGGGCCTTTATAGTGCATGCAGGATAGTTCTTAAACTCATATTATTGTGGAAAGTTCTGAACTCATAATGTGTGGTAAGTTGATGGGTATACTAAGGTATAGGAATGTTTAGGTGAAAATGAGTTATTTTCAGTAGACTTAGCATTGAAGGTGCTAGAGAAGATTAAGTATTGTCACAAGTAAGACAATGAAGGAAGATGGAGGATAAGATATTCCAAGTCATCTAGCTATGCTAGATTTCGAAGTTTCTTGAATTCGTGCGTTGAAGTGCGCGTTTTGGAAAATGAAAGAATTGGTTCAAATTTTGGAAACAATGGATTTTAAAAGAACTATTCTTGATATATCTATGCTAGTTGATTGACTAAGCAGAAATTGATTTAAAATATCAAAATGAATTTTATATCATCAGTGCATTTGATGCAAAGATGGTAAAAGGATGGAGTTATTAATGCAACTGAACCTAGTGTTGGAAGTGATCTTAGGATCAACAACCCGCTATGGTATGATGTATAATGATGAAGTCATAAAGCGTGAAGTCCTCAACGTCTTTGTGAAAAGTGCGGTATCATGGCGTCGTGAAGCGTTTTGATGTATTATTGCAAAAGAATTTAAAGAATTAGTCGATGTCGAGTGAGTTGACTAGATGAATGTTTCAAGTTGATGTCAATTTATTGGTATGGTCTAAGCTACTTGATTTGGCTAAGGCGAATGGTATGTCATGATTAAAAAGAAAATTGAGCTTTCTTTGAAGAGCTATCTTAGAACCAAATTGTTTTGGTGCGGAATCAATGATTAAGTCTGAGGTGAACATACCACGAAATGGGGTTATCGATAGGTTGATCACTACGTATGGAAGAGGTAGTTTACCTTCTTTGTGATTGTAAAACTTAGTGTAAGAAAGGTTTACTGGTGAAAGGTTGTTTAACCTAGTAAGAGTTCATGGTCGATTTGACCCCTCAACAAAAGTATGAAATGTTTTAAAGGAATCTTTATATTCTATTTATTCCTTTCACTTCATGATTCTTGATAAGTTATGAAGGGTAGGGAATGTATGAAGATAAGAACTTCTTTGAAGAGAAGTTGAGAAGAAGGGTTAAGCTAAAATTTTGAGGGACGAAATTCTTTGAAGAAGGGAGAATGTGAGGACGGGTAAGGGTTTGGTTTTAAGAAATTTCGAGGGCGGAATTTTTTTTTAAGGAGGAAGAATGTGACAACCAGAAAAATCGGATTGTCCGAATTTAAGTTTAAAAATTAGTTATTAATAAAATGAATTTTTTTATTAATACTATTATATCTTATGTGTTTATTAATCGATTTCTATAACCTAGAATGATTATTAATCGGGAGGATTACAGCTCTGAGCTAGATTGAGCGAGTAAAATTTTCAAGGCGAAAATGAAAATTTTTCGGGAACAAAAATATTTTGGGGAAAAAAGGCGAAATAGGCACTATTCACCAAGCGAAACCTAAGGGTTGGGGTTTGAATAACCTAAGCCTTTTCGAGAGTTCGGTATGTCGAAATGACATTTAAGTCGAAAGATTTGATGATAATATAGTGTGAAAAGTTAAGTAAGTAGATAAAAGTTTTTCTCGAAAAAAGCGTGTGAAAAAAATCGGACGAAATAAAAATGACGAAAAGTATTGTTATGTACTTTTCACTCGTTTAGCTACGTTAGGGAAAAGCGTGAAGAAAAAATGCTTGACACCAAAAAGTGTTTTTAGTTTTTGAAAATCGAAGAAGAATACGTAAAAGTTAATCGGTAAAGGAAAGGCGAAATATCAAAAATATTTGGATTAGAGAATCATGATTTTTAAAAGCGTCGGATGAAACGAAAAAGCGGAAAATGAAGCTTCGAGGAAGCTACTTAAAGTAAGGAGGAGGTGGGGTGGCCACTTGGCCACCAAGTAAGGGTGGTGGCCAAGTAAACTTAGTGGCTAAGCTTGGAATGAAAGTAAGGAGGTGGGGGTGAAATGACTAAAATACCCCTAACCTTTGTTTTCTATATAAACAAAGCCTTAAGCTCATTTGTTTGGATTTTGAAAATTTCAACCAACACTTGAGAGAGAGAGAGAGAGAGTTGAGGATGGAGAGAAGAAGAGGAAGAGGAATGAGGAAAAGCTAGCTCGAGTGAGTGCGCTTTGTCAAGCGGAAGGAGATTAAAGAAGAAAGCGGTAATTGAACCTAGTTTCTTCTAATTTTCTTTAAGTTTAATATGTTAAAAAACATAACTTAATGAAGATAAGAAGTAGATGAAGTTAAGAATGATTTCATATGGTTGAAATCATGAGAAAATGAAGAAATAAAATTTGGAATTTAGTTTATAAATTTCTTAAGGAAGTATAAGATTAAGTAAGATTTTGAAGCGATCCGAATGAATGAATCTTATGAATGAGTAGGTCAAATAAGTAAGGAATGATGTTCTATAACATCAAATTCAAGAAAAAAAGTAAAATCGTAATCAAAATATCGATAAAAAAATGAAAAAGCAAAGAAAACGCGAAGAACAACGAGAGAAACGAAGAACGTTGTTGATGGACAAATTTAAAACCATCGTAGGATAATTGTTGTTGATGGACAAGTTTAAAACCATCGCGTATAAGTTAGTTGCTTATTGCTTGGTTAGGAGCGTTAGAAAGCGTTCATGAAGAAGCGGATTAAAACTTAGCTATAATGAAGTTATGGCAAAAATTTTTAAAAAAAGAAAAGCGAGAATTAGAAAGTTAGTAAATGAACCCGAACGTGTAGGGTTTCATAAGAATGTAAGAGAGCGTATATAAAGCGTGAGTCGTGGACTCAAGAACGAATGAAATTTCGAGTTTGGATGACCGAATTACAGACGAACGAGCGAAGAAGCGTTAATAACGTAAAACAAGCGAAAGAGCGAAGATTAAGCCAATTGAATGGCATGTTAATGGATTAGAATGAAGTTCTATCGAGGGTAATAATCGAAGTATGTAAGATAAGGAAGAAAATGGCTTTGGAGCGACCTCGATTACGAGTTATATGAATAAGATATGAGATTTCAAAATAAGCGTCTCAAGCTTGTAAAAGACTTAGAAAATTTTTTTTCTAGGTTTCATGCTTGGCGCTTGCATGCGCTGAATGAGTCTTGTGCCTTTGGGGGGTGGCATGATGGCGAGCTTTGAGCCATTAGCTCTACTGCTGGTGGTACTTAGATGTGAAAGAAAGAAAGGAAAGAGGCGCGGTGCATGTGGCATGGCAGTGGTCGGTCTGAGAAGCAATGCCCGAAATGAGATTTTTTTGCTCGAATTTTTGGGGATGTGCAAGAAAGAAATATGAACATATAATTCAACTAATGTAACACTTAATTAAGTGTATTAAACCTTTGATGAAGGTTGAACAAAAAAGATTAAATGAGATTAAAAGATAAAGAAATGTAGCGGAGTTTCTGGAACCGATATCAAGGAAATAGTAGTCGCGATGATAAACGAACGTGAGGAATTGCTATAATTGTGATTCCTTAAGCGTTGATTGACTAGGGTAATGAATAACATTTGATGATGTTATGTCATGGTAATGAGAGATGAATGTAAAGCGTTTAGGCCTTTGTGAGCGCAACGTTATTTGCGATGAGCGATCGGTCTTTAGCATCTGACGAACAGTATGGCTTTGACATTAGGAAAGAATAATGAACATGGGGTTCGGTGATGAGTAATGAATGAAAGTAATTAAAACCTTGGATGAAGGTTGAATAGAATTAAGAGGCAAATAGCGTAAATGTTGAATCGTAAGCGATCCTCGTGAATCGTATTCACGTTGAGCGAAACGTTCTAAGTATACATTGGTTGTATGACTTAGGCGTTGGGGGAGTAGTAGTAAGTAAGATATGAATTATCAAGAAAGCCGTAGCGAGCGGTAATAAGATTAATGAAAGCCGAATGTGAGTCGGATGAGAATGTTAGAATGAAATGTAAGCGTTGAACACTTGAGCCGACGTTAAAGGTTAAGTGTCTGCGAATATTAAGCAGGTAGAACCTACACCCGTGTATGGTTTGGCGTAGTAAGATAATAAAGATCAATGATTAAACACATGAATGGTGAAGAAGCTGAATTAAAGACAAGTGCATATATAACGTAAAAAAGAAGCGAGTTAATGTTTATAACTTGGATGGCGTTAAAGTCGAATGAATCGGACGTTGTAAGATAAGAATAAGGTAACGTAAAATGCTTAACGCTATAAATGCGTAGAATGAATATTGAATGATCGATCACGAGTATACAAAAGATTGTATGACTTAGGCGATAAAGAATGAATCACGAGGTATGGCATTTAGTTGCCACGAAAGCCATAAGGAATAAGAAATTGACTTAACGAACATTATAGTTTAATAGTCGGGTAAGTTAAGATAATTTAGGTTTAGGTTCTAGTACAATCGTAACCTTTGATGGTTGACATATGGGAGCTGGGCTAAACAATTCCTTGAAGAAGCGAAGGTATATACAAAAAGCGGCAACCGATCTAACTCTTTGTTATGGGCGGTGTAGATGAGAGGCGGGAACTTGTTTGTTGGTTGTTTGTGGGAAACCACTCGAGTACCATATGGACTACTAGCGAGAGACACGATGTGTGTGTTGAGTCCTAGGAGAGTTATAAGAAGAAGATAAGAATGTAAATCATCAAAGATGATGAGCGTATTAAGTAAAGACATCTCCGTATGTGTCATGAAGCCGTTAATAGGTAAAGGAAGTTGGTCGCGTAAACTTAGTTTATAAGAGCGTGAACCTAAGAAGTAAAGTTAAAGTAAACCGATGCGTAAGTCAAGTATATGACTAATTGGTGTATGTGTTATTTCCTTATGTGCTACATAGGAATTGGAATGAAAGCGATTCGGCGTAAACTATAAGTTGTGGTACATGCGTAAAGGCAAGTTTCTAACTTCATTCATATTTTAAATGAATGCTAGTTTCTAAACTTCTCGGATGTTGAACTTGAGAAGTTACATACATATGTGCAAATGTGTGATATTTGTACAAGGTGTTAGAATATATGAGGCCTTGTGCCTGATGTGAAACACTTGGTGTTTCTATGATATGAACTATTACGTGATTGAGCTATTCAATATGAGTATATTACATTTATACATGATGAACCGATTATTATTAAGTCATGCTATTGATTCTAGCAGATGAGAATGTGTATGAAAGAGAGTAGAGAATGAAAGTATTTCAAAGTGAATGTAACTAATGTTTTAAAATGATAGGAATCGAGATTATTCCTATTATTCAAGTTGCTTCATAACCTTTGTTCGGTTATTGAAGTCTTAAAAGAATGTTTTAAATTCTTAAAGTTGTTTGTTATTGTTATGACTTGTTGGGCAATTGAATGCTCACACTTGCTTTAAATAAAAACATTTTTAATGACGATGTTAGAAAGAACTTAAGGATCCCGAAAAGATCAAAGTGATCGGTATCGAGAAGAAGTGCCATTCATTATATGAATGAGCGTGAAGATCAAGCGAAGACTTGTAATATAGAATGATAGAATTAAACTATAGAATAGTTTAATGAGCGATTATGTATCCTTGGTGGCGGATAAAAGTCACTTTATACAAGATGTAAAGAATAATGTAATTATCATTATTTGGAATGAAAGAGGTTTTAAGGTTTTAGAACACAGGATTTGAGGATGTATGTTGTTATATTTAGCTATATAATGATGTATGTTTGGAAGAAGATGGGATCGTTTTATTATTCCAATTAGACTCACTTATTGAAATAATTATAATTTATAAATTATTGCTTTAATATACATAAAGTACATCTTTAATATTCTCACACACATATGTTGGCACATAAGCATTATTTATGTAACTCATAATTTATTCCATTTTACTATATAGTTCTACATTACATAGTCATATCACCATGTCACACTATACTTTATATCATATAGATGTAGTTACTATATAATATGTGATTACCTATCATCACACTTAGCAATTTATTAAACAAACATTAATCTTATAATATTAATCAATTATTTATTCATTAATATTTTATTATTCACAATAACAATTAATTAACAATATATTTTAATTAATCATTCACTTATTTATTCCTTCTTAATTAATCAAATCATCATAATTCTCATTATCGTGCCACACAAGGCATTCTTCGAGCTTATCATAAACTCCATATTTTTCTTAATTCTTATAAATTCAATTTGAATTAATTGAATTACTCATCTCACAACACATCAATATTTATATTCAAATAAATATTCATTTTCTTATTATATCAGAATAATATTTATTAATGAAATTCACGGTTCTTACATCCACTAAGGATACATTTATAATCTTTGAATCACTTAGATTTCTTCAAGACCAGCAGTCTTGGAACTTCTTAGTTCACTTAGAACTCTTCAAGTCCAACAGACATGGAATACACTTGTTGAGAGTTGAGTTCTTGGGTTGTGCTACTCAGTTGTAGTTAAGCATACATTCGAAAGAACTGAGTAGCAGAGCAAACTTTTCTTTCTTGATCGTAGAGTTTTGAACGTTGATTATTTTTTAGCTTTTTGTTCTTGTACTTGCTTGCTTTTGCATCTATGTCTGATTTTCTTATAAAGGAGCCTTTGAAATGTGTCCGTTGAAGGCATCCGTTGTAGCATTTAATGAATTAGACATTTTTGAGCACTGATGTTGACTTCCTAGAAATCTGTTGTTCTACCTTCTGGCCTACTAACACAGCAGACTACTTTCGATTATGAGTGAGACTCATAACTCATGATATTCGATTCAACTGGAAGTACAAAAATATAACAGGATCTCAGACATCATTTCTGGTGGTCGAATATGAAAAAGGATGTCGCTGAATTGTAGCAAAATGCCTAACATTTCCGAAAGTTAAAGCTGAACATCAAAGGCCAAGCGGATTTTGCAACCATTAGATATACCGGAATGGAAGTGGGAGCATATCACAATGGATTTTGTGGTAGGTCTTCCAACGACTCAGTAAGGTTATGATGCGATTTGGATGATTGTGGATCGATTAATGAAATAGGCACACTTTTTGCCAATCAAGATTAGATTTAACCAAGAACGGTTGGCAAAATTGTACGTGAAGGAAATTGTATCAAGACACGGTGTCTCGGTGTCCATTGTATCAGATAGAGATCCACGTTTCACATCAAATTTCTAGAAATGACTATAGGAATGCTTGGGAACTCAGTTGAGAATGAACACAGCGTATCATCCTCAAACCGACGGACAAAGTGAGAGAACAATCCAGATATTGGAGGATATGCTCAGAGAATGTATTATGAATTTTAAAGGGAATTGGGATGACCATCTACCATTGGTTGAATTTGCCTATAATAATAGTTATCACGCAAGTATTGGCATGTCGCCTTACGAAGCATTGTCCGGCAGGAAATGTAAAACTCCGTTATGCTGGGATAAAGTTGGAGAACGTTAGTTATTAGGTCCAGAATTGGTACAACAAACTGTCGAGATCATCAAGGTGATTCGGACACGATTAATAGCTGTACAGGACAGGCAGAAGAAGTATGCTGATCAACACCAACAAAATCGGAAATTTGATGTCGGTAGTATTATTTTCTTGAAGGTGTCTTCCTGGAAAGGGAAGATACAGTTTGGTAAAAAGGAAAAACTAAGCCCTAGATTTATAGGACCTTTTGAAGTACTATGACGAGTTGGTGAAGTGGCATATGAGGTATGTAAGACCCCAAATTTTATGAATAAAGATTAATTTTCTCGAAATATTTTTTTTAGTATTAAGGTGTGAATTTGATATAATGTTATAGTTGTGGGTAATATTTACAAATTTTGTAAAGTATGCAAGTTGTTATAAAATATTTTATTGGTCGGAGAATATTCATTTTATCATAGAATATTCATACAATAGCGCAATCATTGGTGGACCCCACAACGGAATTATTGTCGGAGTTAGAAAACAACAGAGATATCTTTTTATGAAAATAATGGCAAAAATTTTACCGTTAAACTTTTGAAATACCCAGTGGTAAAAGTACAGTAATACGCGTGGTTGCATAGTAGCACACGGTATTGTACATTATCTTTGATTATTGATGCTTACGTGAGAAGTCACTCTGTTTTATTCAATTATTGCCACAATAATTGATGCATAATATCTCTCATATTATTGATTCAATTATTGTCATAGTATCATCTGCATAATATTTTATATTGTTAAATCAATAATTGAGACGACAAAGTTATTCATATTATTATTTGCAATATTGACGATGTCTAGAAAGTTCTGTCGAGGAAAGGGGTTTGGTCACCTAATTGCGCGCCAATAGGGAGAAATCCTTATTGGAAAGCCCCTCTTTCCTATGAATGATCTGATTGTTAAATATTGTGAGTTATAATATAAATGATGAATAAATTCGTGTTGATTAAAGATGAAATTGATATTTCCATTGTGTTGGGATTATTAGTATTAGTGGAAATCGACATTTATTTCGATAATAATTAATTTCTGGAGATTAAATTGACCAATCGGGTAATTAATCGGATAAATGAGCAATTAATTGCTATTAATTCACATGCATATAACTATTTGTTCACATGATGTACTATTAGGGGAGGTGGTGTAAGTTTGATAATACTTGTAGGACTAAATTAAAAATAGAGGAAAAGATGAAGGGACTATACTGTAATAATTTGAGCCCCAAAACGTGCAATTATCGAAACTATGTTTTCCTATAAATAGAAGCTCATTCTTCTTTCATTCTCACTAATTCACTAAGACTCACAAGAGCAATTATAGAGAGAAGCTATAGAGGGAAAGAAAAAGAGTATTCTGTTACTTCACTATTGCAGTATTCAGCCTACTACTAAGGTAAGGGGTATTATTTCTTTCCTATTCGTAAGGGATATTATTTTTGTTCAATATTCGTATGAAATAATATTTTCTTCCATACTCTGTAGTATGTAAGTAATATTATTTCGTTTTGTATCCCTAGTTCTACACTCATTTTGTTGAAGTATTGCTTCTATATTCCATGAAATTAGTAGAATATCCTTGATATTTGCGTTTCATCCAGTATATTTTCATGGAAATATTATTTTGAACATTCTTGATAATTATTAAGCTTTTTATGTCGGAGTACTATTCATGAGTACTATTCATTTATACGGCACTATTCATATGTACGGTACTATTCATAAAGTACTATTCATGGGTACTATTCATAAATACGATACTATTCATAAGTATGGTACTATTTAAAAAGTACTATTCACAAAATACTATTCAAAAAGTACTATTCATGAAATACTATTCACAAAGTACTATTCATGAAGTACTATTCCCAAAGTACTATTCCTGAAGTACTATTCACGGGGTACTATTCACTTGGATACTATTCACCCAGAGTACTATTCATAACAAAAATTGATTTCTTTTCAATTCAAATCATTTTTGATATAATATTATTCTTGAATTTTACTTCACAAAGCAGTATCATGTTGACAATTTGGATATTATTGAATTCTGGATAAATTAAATTATAAATCTTTAAAATTTATCCTTTGCTTTCTTTTAATTGAATTCTTATATCATTGTCATCATCCTCATGCTTATATTGTGATGAAAGTTATCTATGGCTTACGTACATAGATGGACCGTTGATTGGTAGGATTATGACCAGGGATTATTCGGTATAATCATGACCGTAATGTTACAAATAATGCAGTAAAAGTCCTCATTGGCCCGTAGTGCATTGATGGACAGATGTTGGTATGATCATAACTATGCGTTCTCTTCGGCCAAGGGTGCAAAGATGAATTATTGTTTGGCATGATCATGACCATTGGTGAAAACACGAATATCCTTGGCCCGTAGTGCATGGATAATTCGTGGTCGTGATACTAATGAATATCTTTGGCCCGTAGTACATGGATAATTCAGTGATGTGGATTATTTATTAAGCTGAGTCTCAACAATAAAATTGATGGTAAATCATAGAAGATAGTAGATATCATGCTCTACTTGACTCTTCTAATGGATTGTTTATTCCGCTGCAGTTGTTGATCTAAAACTTGTTGTCTATTGTATTCTATCAGTTGTTATCTTTGTTGAAGGCTAAGGATAATTTATTACGCATTATCTTAGTCATAATATTTCTTACTAGGCTAGTTGAGCTCACCCTTTTATTTCATTGTTCTCTTCAGGAAATGAGAATATAGCTGGGACAAGTCGGGGAATGGAGTGATGGTCCAGGATAAGTGGCTATAGTAGTCCTCACTATTCTATGAAATAGTGTGATAATAATTGCAATGAGGACTCCGTTGAGTGTGAATATTGTCTAGAAGACAATATTCGTGTTAAAACTCTCAGCTTATGTTTTGTCGTATTGTACACGACAGTTGTATAATTAAGTTATATTTGTATCAGTACCAAGTATTTGGCAACCCAAGATGGGTGATGTATACCTGTTTTGGGGGAGTCACAAGATTGCTCTACCTCCGGAACTAGAACATATTCATAAAATTTTCCATGTTTCGATTTTAAGACCATATAAGCCCGATTATAAACATATTATAAAATATGAACCGTTATAGTTTGAAAAAGACTTGTCTTATGAAGAAATTCCAGTTCAAATAGTTGATAGGAAAGAGAAGGTTTTCAGAAATAAAGTAATACCTTCTGTTAAGGTAATATGGAGAAACCACAATGCTGAAAAAGCTATGTGGGAACTTTAAGATGTTATGATAAAAAAATTACCCTCAGTTAACTAGTATGACATGTTTGCAATTTAAAAGCATGTTCAAAGTATATATGAATTTAGATTATGGTTCTGCAATAGCAGAACTTGTCTGCGTCCGAACTTGTGGTGGCGCAGCTGCGCCACTTCCAAGCCTAAGACCAGCGCAGTTGTGTCGGTCTGCAGATGACTCTAGATAGGTTTATGTAATCTGAACCTTAGGGTCTGTATATTAGGGACTCTTACGTTATAATATAGGTTAACATCTGAAAGAATATGACGTTTCAAATTTTCTAATTATACTAAAGTAAGAATTTGAATAAATAAAATTCTTAATTGATATGCTATGTGAACAATTTATGCGATGAAGCGAATAAGGTGGTTAAGAATATATATAAAGTTTAGATACTTTACCCAAAATCATTAAAATAAATTCTTGCATGGAAATATTTAAATGTAGTAGGAATATTAGTAATATCTTATATATATCATTAACGCAATTATTTTGCATATATAAAGTAAGAATGCGATAAAGACATATTATGTTATGTTTTCATGGCGAAGTACATAATTTATATATGAATGGTTATATATATACTTTATGTATTTACAAGAGGAGAATATTTATAAGAGATTAAGTATTTAAATAATAACTTACTAAATAAACTTAAATTATTAAAGGAAGTATATTAAGAATAAGGTATAATGATATCTTTAAACTTACATGAATTAATCGATGGAAAAGATTATATAAGAAATTTTATAATAATATGAGGAAAATTTATTAAGGAAATAAATTTTGAATAAAGAGATATTATAAGTTTAAAGTGAATATGTATATTTATAAGTATATACGTGGAAATGTGATATTTATATCTTAACCAAACAAGAGTCGCAAGATCCTTGAAATTTATAAATAATGAATACATATATATTTGGGTATCCTAAAATGTGATAATTCGATTTAAATTGAATTAAGAATGTGATAATTAAGTAATGTGTGGAAGTGATAATGAGCTTAATTTAAGCTTATGGGATATGCCTAATGTGGCATAATGATGGATTAAGGAATTGTTAAATTAAATTAGTAAGAAAATGATGAAATAATGTGATGGACTAATTATTAGTGTTATTATTCTAGTTAATTATTTATTATGTGCAATTACATGTGTTGTGAGAGCATACAAATAATTAATACAATAAAGTTGCTTCATGCATAAAATATAAGATGAGATATTATTAATAATTATTATATAAGGCAATATTGTGAAAATAAGCTTGAGTTATGTAATTTACTAAGCTTATATAAATAAGCCTTGTGTGGCATAATGATTCATGGTGAATCAATGAAATGTGTATATGAGAATTATAGAACAAAGATAATTTTTAGAAAACAAATATTTGATATTAATTATCATTATAATATTTGGGTGTATGAGATAATAAGTTTTATGGAAAATGATGGGTAGTTAGTGTTAGGTTTGTAATATTATGTATGCAATCAAATTGCATAAAAGTGCGGAAACATGGAAAATCGAGTTTAAAAATTTACAAACCATATACCCTAGGATCACCCTTTATGCACAATTATTAATTAAAGCGAAAAGATAAAGAATAAATCATACCCTTGAAGATCGAGCTTCCTCGTGTACAAGTTCACCTCCAAATCCTTTCGCGTTCAATCTTGAATCCACGGGTTTGGTTCCTTCCTTTGACCAACGTTAGCCACCCAAATGTTTGGCCTCTGAGGTGATCCACGAGGAAGAAGAAAATTCAAGAAAGGGGTATTGGCTCAAACCCTAGTTTTTTCTATCTCTATAGAAAGGTGTACTCTCCCAACAATTGGAATTATGCGTATGTTGAAAAAAAGTCAACATCCCCCTTCACCCGTAATAAGACTCCTCTTATTTATAGATGTGGCAACCCACCTTAACAATTAAGGAATTGGGTTTTTTAATTAATTAAATTCTTTTAATTAATTAAGCTCCCTAATCTTATTAGGGATAATTAATTAAACTCTTTTAACTAATTTTCCTTCCTAATCTAATTAGGAATAAATGAGAGTACTTATATTAAATTAATTTCTAAACTCTTTTAGAAATTAAAATAATAATAATTGTAATAATATTAATAAGACTCCTCTTATTAATATATATTTAATATTTCTAAAATATTAAATAATAAATATTAAGCTATTTAATTTATTCTATCACCATAGATTAAATTAAATATACTTAACTATATTATTACGATTATGCCATTAACTTCTTAAATAATTATTCTTCCTTTTATGGTGTAACCCTTTAGGTTCTCCATATTAAATAGGTTGTGAATAAATCAATTAGAACAATTCTAATCTTATTTAAATAAATAAATTAAACAATTAATTTATTTAAATAAATAATATTTATTCTACAATAGGGATAAGCCTCCCTAGCGATCGGCGACTTTCCGGATAATATAGATTCCAACATTAATCATTAAAGAACCTTTGAGTAAATAGTTCTTAAATACAATTCAATCCTTCCACCATACAATGTCCCAATTAAATATAAGACATGGAATTACCATCAAGTCTTATTTTATTTAATTATATGTATTTCGACTCATAAATGCACAACTCCAAATAATGCAAATTAGAAACTCCTTTCTAATTTCATTCTGCCTTGGCCAAGGACATTTCTCTTCTTTTATTAGAAGTGATAGATTCTTTATTGATCATACATTATCTCCATGTACAACTTATTATACCCAAGCATACCCTTTGATATACCCTAAGGGTCTTAAGGAATAAGTCAAAGTATAACTCATCATACACAAGATACTATGATGATCTCAAGTCCAAGGATTACTTGTCTTACTATCACTACTGAGGAATTTCTATTGACAGCAAATAAAACTCTATTAGGTATTCCTTAGCGAGCCACGTTCGGTGAACTTATTCTCTAATAAGCACCTACATACTTGCTTTAGTGTCTCCACACAAATGATCGTGAGATCAATCATCCTCATCCAATGAGCAAGCAAGCAGCGTATGTACCAATCTATCCAGGATTCACTAATCCCCAATTTAGTAATCCAATGATTGGGAACTATTTTAGTTTTAAGCTTTCTAAGAATTTAGATCTCATTAGAATGATCATCATCATTATTCTAAAAGCATTGCTTAAAACTATGGGTTTATCACATATTATAAAACAACATCATGTAGATAATTAAAAGCCTTTAATAAATTAATACTTTTTATTAATAAATGAATAAGATTGTTACAAAGTATATGCTTTATCATCAAACATGATTGGCTTGTGTGCATACTACTTTCAGTTAGTACCCAACTAAATTGCATTCGGACCCAATTTAAATATTATTTGGACTAACCTAGTATACCTGAGGTACATGAATATATGTGTTGATTATATTATATATGAGTATACTTCACTACAAGAAATCACACATTTTATGACGAATTTTTTGCCACGCACAAAATTTTGTCACAATTTGTTGATTAATAATTACGAAATTCATAATCATCACTAAAGCTTTTGCTTTTGTGACGACCTTTAATTTTGTTACTATTAATCATTTATATCGTCACTAATTTACACATTTGATGACAATTAACAAAATTTCGTCACAAGTTATTTTGGTAATAGAATTTTGTACCAAAATTTTGGAGGAAAAACTTTTGGTGACATTTTGTAATAATTGATTACAGTATTTATTGTCACGCAATATTTCTTTTGATGACAACATAATAGTTTGTCATTAATTATTTGTAAAATTTAGTGACAATGTGCTTTCGTCACTAATGTTCACATTTAGTGACGCCAAATACAAATTCATCACAAATTTATTTGGAGGCAAAAATTTTCTGAAAAAGTTTGAAGAGAAATTTTTTAAAGACGGAAAAATAATAATTTATGATAATTTGTATTGTCATAAATACTAATTTTATATGACGAGATAATAGTTTGTCACTAATTAGATGAGTGGATAAGTGACAAAAATGGTTCGTCATAAATTCTTATATTTAGTGACAAAGTACGTAATATCGTCACAATTTTATTTGGAGGCAAAAATTTTCTGAAAAAAATTGAGGGAAATTTTTTAAAGACGAAAAAAATAATAATTTATGACAATTTGTATTGTCATAAATACCAATTTTAGATGATGATATAATAGTGCGTCACTAATTAGATGCGTGGATAAGTGACAAAAATAGTTCGTCATAAATTCTTATATTTAGTGACAAAGTACGTAATATCGTCATAATTTGATTTGGAGGCAAAAAATTTGAAGAAATTTTGGAGGCAAATTTTGTAAAGACAAAAAATTAATAAATTATGACTATTTTTATTGTTTCAAATACCAATTTTATATAACGAGATAATAGTGCATCACTAATTAGATGAGTGGATAAGTGACAATACTGGTTTGTTATAAATCATTATATTTAGTGACAAATTATGCAATGACGCACTACAAGAAATTAAGGATGTAGTGAAGGAAAATTTGTGAAGGAATTCATTCCTTCACATGATGTGTTTTCTAGCGAGGGAACAATGAAGGAAAAAAAATTAATGACAATATAGTTATTGTGAAAGAAACATCCTTCACAGTTTATATTCTTCTTTTTCGCAAAATTGAGATGGTAGAAGGATGCTTGGCGCCAATCTTTGATAAAAAATTGCGAAGAAAAATATTATTAATTAAGGAATTATTACTCGTTATATATTATTGATTAGAGAATTTTTGCGAGAGATAAAATTGGTCACTATTTTGGTAAAATAAGTTTTTTAGAAATAATTATAGTAAATATAAATTGTATTATTTATAAATACATTAAATTTTTTACAATAGTCAATTTACTTTTAATAATATTTTTAAGTTACTTACATTATCGATTATTTCTTTTAACAAACTATAAAGTAAATAACTTTACACTACTTAAAATTTTAAAATTTCATACATTGATCGTAGATTTAAAAAAAAAAAAAAAAAGATGATGCTCTTTTGTGGAATAGAGCACAAATGCCAAAAAAAAATATTCATATGTACGTAAAGAGTTAAGTTTGAATTTATTTTTTAATTTATAATATACTACAATTTAAATTGAAATGTAATTAATATTTTAATAGAAATTTTGTTCTTAATATTAAATTTTAAGTAATTTATAGTATTAATTATATTAATTAAAATATTAAGTTATAATAATTTAAATTTTAAAATATTATAAATTGACAATAAACAAAATTAATTCGTATATATAAAAAGCCAAATCACTGAGTTATTACTCAGTTGACTTTCTGGCTTTATTCTGGGAATAATACACTATGGATTTCTCAATTACCCTATCATTTACCACTACAAAAAATGGGGCTTTAGCAACAACCGATTTTCGTTGTTAAATGTGTCAAATTTCGTTGCAAAAGGGTTTTGGCAACGACTTTACTGTCGTTGCGTCTTTCTTTGCGCAATGAGCGTTGCTAATTGTTCCGTAATGAACGTTTTTTTTCGTTGCAAAAAGTAATACATTTTGAAATGAAATTTGGCTTTCGTACAGAGATATCGATCTTTTAGCAACAAAATATATTGTTGTAGAATAACTAAAATTTCATTACTAAAAACCCCATTTCGTTGCAAAAGCCTGCTAATTGGCAACGAAATGAACTCTCTTTTTTTGCAACGACCATGCATTTTCGTTACAATTGACACCATTTTGTAACGATATTTTTTGTTGCAATAAATAATGGAAATTGTTGCCTAAGCTTGCTTTCGTTGCGGAATATAAACTTTTTAGCAACGATTTTTGTTGCTGATAATATTATTTGGCAACGACATTATCTTTGAATCAAACAACAAAAATGTTTGTTCTTTGGTTATTTTTCAATAGCAACGAAAGTCGTCGATTAGCAACGACATTATATTATGTTTCGTTTTTATATGTGCAACTAAAGTTAATATGATTTGCAACGATAAAAAATGTTGCCTTTTATGTTAGTATTAGCAACAATATCCTCTCCGTTGTTATTAGGTTAATTTTTCGTTGCCAAATATTATATTTTTAATGCCATTAACAACGAAAATTTGTTGCTAAATGTATAAAAAATTATTGCTATATTAAAACTTGTTCAATGCCTTGGTAACGAATTATATTGTTGTCAAATCAAAATTTAAAATTCTTTTTGTGTACCTGACTGGCTCAATGTCCCCATAACAAATAATGGCAAAAATACAAAAAACTAAAATATTATTAACTTAATAAAATCACCCACTACATAATCATTCATTATCTTTACAATTAACCATCTAAAGCTACCACAGTTCTTCAATTAAAGTATATATCTACATATATAGAGAGAGTACACTTCATAATTTCGTCCATTGTCTTCCGTAAACGTAGCACGAAAATTTGATACCCAATATTGTAAGGCAGGTCGTAGAAGCAGTCTTCCTGTACATATTTAAAAATAATAACAAAGTCAGTAAAATAATAGCAAAGTCAAAAAAAAACGTGCTAAATTTACCCAAACTGCATTATTCAATTACTTATTACAAATGGAAGATGAAAAGATCAACCTATTTTGATCACTAAAAGAAAAATATATATATATATACAAAGCATAAAACGAAGGTCATCATTAGATCATATTTCCTACTACCATTATCCACAATAAGAAAGGCAAGCTTTTGGGCAAGTAAAAACAACATATAGAGATCTTTAAAGAAATTTTATAAGCACAACCCTTTTGTTTGAAATCAAATCTTTTGAGGACATCCATAATTCTTCCTATATAAATATTTTCTAGGCCATCCCTATTGCAATTAAGACTATAGTACAAAAGGCAGTGTGTGAACATACTAAATTTAGCAGGGTATAAATAGAAGTTGTGATTTTTTTATAGTTAAACTTCAGATAAATGCTCCTCTATGTAGTTCAGAAGATGAAGAAAAACATCCTCATCACACGAGCATCTGAAACTTTCCTACTACCTTTATGTAAGTAATACCATATAGTAATGTTGGGAGTAAGAACCATCAATAGACCACACCTTGAATACCCCTAATTATCCATCTTTACTCCGATCAGGAAAGAAAAAACAGATCCTCCCTTCTTCACAAGATCCATGCATCGTTTGAGAGTTTGCTACATTCATAAAGACAAAAAATATAACCTGTATAGTTCAAGAGAAGAACAATAGTTTACTAGAACAAGTACTATAATATAAATTTCCCAGATGGCAAACCAACCTAAACAAACTGATTAATTTTTTGCATCAAAGGTGAAATAATATTTTCAAGGGAAAGAATCAAGTTACCAATTGGCATCTGCTGTCCATGCGCTTCAAAGGAATAACACTCATTAAAAACACGGCCCATCCAACAACAGGAAAGAAAAAAATTGATGTCTTGCTGATGAACTTAAAGCTACTACCCAGAGTGAGGAGAACATATGTGTCTAAAAAGCTCTGGTGGTTGGACACATATACAACAGGAGTATCCTGTGAAGGCAAATTCTCTACTCCCACCACTTCAACATTAAAAAATGGAGTAACAGTAAAAAGAGCCCAAATTTTGGCAATAAACTGATGGGCTTTTCTACGGCACCACAAAAATTCAACTAAAGAAACAAAAATTTACAAGCATGGTCGGGTGCGAGGAACCAATTACCAACCCCAGAAAACCAGCAAATCACAACCATTTGTTGGAATATTTTAAGACAAGAATCAAGATCCCAATACACCCTTAAGTGTAAAATAATCAATTTGGATAAAATAGTGAACAAAGCATCAAGGTTCAAAAACTACTATATAATGTAATGTACCCCGATTTCCTCATAGAGAAAACATCATCATCGAACGATATCACTAGTAATGGTATGAGCCTCGAGATTTGTGGATTTTCTTTTTGGCAGTCAGCGCACGAGCGACAAACACTAGCGGCGCAGCGGAGCACGAGAAACATAGACAACCTTAGTTATCTGCAAACTCTCTTTATCTGCACGATCGTGTATGTTATCCAATGCGAGACAATAAGGCTCAAGACTTGATTTTAAGGTTTACTTAATATGAAATTAGTTGGCCTAAACTCATCTAGCTTCCAACAACGTAAGCAGAATGGCCTAAGGTATATTAGGCTAAGATCAAGATTACTCCAAGGGTCTACACTTGGAACTAATCTCAAACAATTGTCATTTTGTTCAATTTCCAAATGTAGCCAACTAGTTCAATTTGTAACAAAAAGGAATTCATACAGCTCTTCACTATTCCCTTTACAAATACAGCCAGAATGAGGTTGCTGGAACCTGACCTTCACCCAAAAGGATCACCTAACAAAGAAAAAATTGGTTCTTCATTCTACAATGATTACATTATCACTGATTAAATTTAAGTTGTTGGAATAAACTAACTGGGGAGAAAGCAATTCAATGCATGATTCCCAACTAATATAATTATAATATTAGGTGATGCAAGCTATCAAAAATAAAAATATTAGGTGATGCAGACCATAAATGGTCCAAGGACTAATAATTTAGTACATTGAGAAGATTGAAATTCAGACATCCAGCATAAGTTGCAGTGTATAAAACACAAAGGAGCTGATGTTTAGAAAGTTACTTTCAACTATATTCTAATTAATTGTGTTAAGTGTTAAAATAATGTTAGCATGATTCAGTTTGAGAGTTAATGTTGACAAATAAATCTTCCTAGCAAAGATGGAGTGGTAGTGTTATGGTAGAACAGTCATAATAGATATAGCGAGCACCTACTTTAGAAACAGTAGACTTACCCTGAAACTTATAAACCTCTTTCTCTAATTAATTTGTACTATCCGCATCATCGAACATAATTCCATCAATTATAGTTGATTTAGGTAATAAATTGCAATTAACTTTTGAACTTAGCCGAGTTTGAGGATCAGAGCATACACTACAAATCTAGCGTACTTTAAATCAACACAAAACATATAACATTCAATTCAACAATACTCAATGAACAAAAATTATAATGGTATTACCCATCCATTGAGCTTGACCTATAACACTATCAGCTAATAAGAAGTTTCAAGGATCCTTCACTGCATAAAGGGCGAATATGACACTCCATTGAGGAAAATACTGGAGCAAGTATTTATCGGGAGGCTTAAGTGAAATTCTATGTAATTAGTTAGAACTTCTAAATACAGGACATCACCAAGCTTTGAGAACTCACTTTCAATCCTTAATACTATTACTGGATTCAATTATGCTAAGTATATGTATAAATGGTAAAAGTTATAAAAGATGAATGAGAGAGAAAAACGAACCTCAATCTGAGAAAACAAGACGCGGTAGCCATGAGAGTTGAGGAAAGCGTCATTAGGAGCACCGGTTAGATTAGCGTGAACACCGACGGAAGACCGTCCACCAGATTTTGAATCAATCACTAAACGCCTCTTCAATTTTAGGTTTCTAAAGTCAGATCCCCAAATTTTTTGTCAACTGGTTGGGTTGGGTTGGGTTGGAGACAGAAGAAGTATATTAGGAGAAAGAATAGGGAAAGGTTGGATCTGCAGTATTTTTTCAAAATTACTAAATTATATTCAACTTTCTTAATTATATCTATTTTGTTCAATTTTTTTTGGAATATGCTCTTTTCTTAACCAAATTAATTAATTTAAGAACAATTTTTATAAATAAAATTTATTTTTTTTAAAAAAAAAAGCTTTAATTTTTTAAAAAAAGATTTATTTTTAAACCAATATTTTTAAAAAATAAAACTTCAATTCGATCATTTGGGAGAAAAAAAGCGCCTCATATCTAATTTGGGAAAAATTACTGAACGCCATTTGAAAAAATTATCTTAATTTTTTTAAAACGGTTTTATTTTTTTAAAGAAATTTGAAAAAAAATAAAAATGTGATCCAATGCCAAACTAACTGGCATTGAAACTTTTTTAAAATTTTTTATAAAATAAATTTGTAAAAAAAAAAGTAAGATGTAATATCACTTTAATCGACGTTGGAATCTCTTTTTTAAAAATATTTTTGATCTCTTATACTTGTTTACAAACATCAATATTTTTTTATGCTTTTATTCTCTCATAATCGGCGATTGGAAATGAAGGAGTATATAAGACTTCAAATATATAAAAATAAAAATAAAAATTTTAACGCCTTAAATTAAAGTGACGTCAGATCTTACTCTTCTTTTTTACAAATTTGTTTTTTAAAAAAATAAATAAAATAGGGATAAAATTGATATTACATTAATATGGGTCAAACTATCTTATTAGGAATGACTTATAAGTCATTTTTAAATAACTTTATTCTACATTTTAGTTTATAAAACATAATAAACTTTTCTTCATCTTTTATGTTTTCTCTTAGAACTAATAGTATTATAATTTAATTTTATAATATATTTGAAAAAAAAGGTAAAAGGAGAATTAGGAATAGCTAGGGGTATTCCATTGCTATTCTTTGTTTTATGTTTTATTTTTGGACATAAAAATATGTTCATGATTTAAGTTACTCCCTCCGTCTAAGATTAAAAGTTCTTATTATTTTATGTAATCTCAAGTTAAATATTTACTTATATTAAATAATCTATTTTTTTTACAATAATTTGTGTGTAATATCCTTAGTATTAAATGTCATATTTTTATTCTTTATATAATATCACTAGTAGTGTATAGAAAAATATGCAATTAGATGAGAAACCTAGTTGTCATATTTTTTGCTTCTTATGTTATATTTTTTGTGTATTAGATAAATATTATATATATATATATATATATATATATATATATATAAATTATCTCTAAATATCCATATAAATTTATCTTTAAAATTTATAAATTTATAAATATTTCATCTAAAATTTACTTTAATGTTGAGATTTGTTTAGTTAACTAATAAATTAGAATGGCTCAGTGGTAGCTTAATGGCCCAATAACTCATAGGTCTTAGGTTCAAAACCTAGCTGTGATATTTTTGCTTCTTATGTTAATATTTATATAACGTAATTATGAATATTTTCATATATATATATATATATATATATATAAATTTATCTCTAAATATTCATATAAATATTTATAAACAAATATTCATATAAATTTATCTTTAAAATTTATGAACAAATATTTATTTATAAATTTATAAATATTTCATCTAAATTTATAAAATTTAGATATGAATATTTGTTATAAATATTTATATGAATATTTTAAGATAAATTTATAAATATATATATGAATATTTGTTTATATATATATATTTAATATAAAAATATTCATTTAATATATATATTTAGTTTAATGTTGAGATTTGTTTAATATTTTATTTAGTTTATAAGAAATTTTAAAGAATATATATATATATATCAGTCGTACATATCATATGTGGACGGGCTGACGTGGCGAATATTGAACTTTATCCCAAAAAGTATGTGGATGAACAGATTCGAACCCAAGACCTCCAGTTTGGAATATTGATCCAATGACACCTTAGCACCTGGGCCTAGTTACTAATCCCTCCGTCCCATAGTTATAGGCTGATTTCTTTTGGCACATAGTTTAAGAAAATCAGTTTAAGTGACAATTTTTAACAGCAATTTTCTATATATACCCCTTAATATGGAATTAATGAATAAGTTAATTACTCCTTACTTATCACACTGAAACTCTCAACTTAATTGATCAACGTGTACTGACCATTAAAATAGAACTTTAACCAAAGATAAAATTTTATTCTACATAAACTTTCAACCAATCACAAAACTTTATGTTATTCCAAATTCATTTATTGAGCCTAAAAAGTTGAATTCTTTTATTGAGAATACAACAACATTAAATATGATGATAAAAATAATGACATTGAATGTTGTTTCTTCAAAAAAAAGTAATAGTTGAATATTTATTATAAGGTCATAAAAGTAAAATAATGAATCAACTAAATTTTATAAATAGTAAGTAATTTATATATTGGGACATCTCAAAATAGAAAATCATTTTATAACTATGGGGGAGAGGAGTATTATTTTGGTATTATTATTATTATTATTATTATTATTATTATTATTAGTAGTAGTAGTAGTAGTAGTAGTATTATTATTATTAGTATTATTATTATTATTTTATTATTATTATTATTATTATTATTATTATTATTAATTTATTATTATTCTTAATTTAATAACATTTTAATAAAAAAAGTTGTATAAAATATGCAAAGAAAATAAAATTGTTGCTTAATAAATGTGGTCCATATTAAAGAACGTAAATATAGCAACAAAAAACTTTAATTGCTTGCGATCTAAATTTTATAAATAGTAAGTAAGCGCATATATTGGGATATCTCAAAATGAAAATCAAATTTTATAACTATGGGACGGAGGGAGTATTATTTTGCAAGGATTATTATTATTATTATTATTATTATTATTATTAGTGGTGGTGGTGGTGGTGGTGGTGGTGGTGGTGGTGGTGGTGGTGGTGGTGGTCGTAGTAGTGGTGGTGATGGTGGTGGTGGTGGTAGTACTATTATTATTATTATTACTGTTATTGTTATTATTATTAGTACTATTATTATTTTGACTGATATTATTATTATTATTATTATCTTAATTTAAGGCAACATTTTAATAGTCGTTACAAAAAAGTTGTATAAAATATGCAAAGAAAATAAAAATTGTTGCCAATAAATGTGGTCCATATTAGGTAATCTAAAATAGCAAGAAAAAAAACTTTCAAGTCTACTTGCGATGAGGAGAAATCAAGTGGTTAAAAATTTTGCAACGAATTTCTAAAGAATTTTGTTTCTAAATTTTGCAACTACTTATGAATTTCGTTGCAAAAAATGAAAGTCTGACACAATCTGCAACGAATGACAAGTTTCGTTGCTAAACATACACTTTTAGCAACGACTTATAATGTCGTTGCCTGAAAAATCGGTCCTAAAGCCTCATTTTTAGCAACAAAAAATTTTTCGTTGCCCATGATGACGGGAAAGCAAGTGGCCGAAAATTTTGCAACGAATTTCTAACGAAATTATTTTCCGCCAATGAATTAGCAACGAAATTTTACAACGACTTATGAATTTCGTTGCAAAAATTGAAAGCTCCGACTAACAATCTAGAATGAACGACAAATTTTATTGCTTAAACATATCTTTTAAGTAACGATTTATAAAAGTCGTCATTCGAAAATTCGTTCTTAAAGCCCATTTTTTTTTTTTTTTTTTTAGTGTACCCATCTCACTTCACTTTGTCGCGTTATTTTGCCCTTTGTCTCTCTCTCTAAATTTCGTATCCCTCTCCATATGACACACAAATAAACAGTCGATCGACCTAGTCCTCTTCTACAAAATCCTTTCGGCGCACGATTAAGGTTCAATTCAGGTAATAATCCTATGCAATTGGTCAACCTAGGCCTTTTAGGTAATGATTTCGAACGTGATTTTTTCTTCAATCTGTAAATTATATTTGATGAATTTTTTGTACGAGTATATGTTTGTATGAATCTGCCCCAACGGTTTCCTTCATCCTGCCAAATCAGCTCTCTACCTTGTTTGAGTCATTTTTTTTTTCTCTTCATCCGTCTTTAATTGTAGAGAATTTTGAACTTTGTTGTTTATTATTTTTAGGGCTTTTTAGAACTTTTTGGACATTCAGTGTGGGGTAGGATTTTGAATTTTGTTCCAGGTGTTGTTGTGTTTAATTTCCTGCTGTTGTTAAGGTAAATATCTTACTAATGTGCACGTGTTTCTTTAATTTGCTAATGGTTTAAAAATTATCTTAGTGTTGGTTTTGGCTTCTTAAATATTACAAGCTAGGTGTTTGTTAAAATAATTTAAAGAATCAAAAATCTAGCATCTTGTTCTAGAGCAAAGGGTATGAATGGTTCTCTGATATGCTCTGGGGTATCACAATTGATGTGCTTTCACATTAATTATCTATATATGCTCTTCTTTATGATGGTCTTGTTTTGCAGATTGCTTTCACTCGGAAAGGAACAACGTGAGCTTAAATGGGCACATGCACAGAACCCTTCATGGGCTTGACGTACCTGAGACCAAAATGTTTAATGACCTAAACAATTTCACGGAGCTTAATCAGATGGCTGAAGAAGCTAAAAGAAGAGCTGAAAAATTGTCAGGTAAGTAGTTAAATTGAAACAAGCACATTCAGATTTGTGAATGTCAAATATTTAATTATCATTGTTAGCACTTATTGCAGGTTGAGAAAACTACACACACTGAAAGGTCACGTTGAGTCAGTGGTGAGATTGAAGGGTCTTGATGTAGATACAATTCAGCAATCGTACAGTGTCTAAGATAGAGAATATTACCTCATATCCCTTTTTGTTGTTCCTAGGCATTTTTATTTGATATGGTGCATGTTGATAGTTGTGAATGTATTACAATAATTGACAAAGTTGGACTGCCTGTTTGATGCACTAGTAAAGTGTCTTGCCTGCTCTATTCGAGGAAATAAAATCTTCAATATATGTGAAATAGTCAGAGACTCGAAACAGACAAGAATCTCCCCTGCATTTTAGCTGATAACAGGACTTCTTTTCTTAAATAGTTAGCTAGCCTTGTTTTCAAGGTCTATGCGGCCCATAATCTTTAGTATCATTATTAATGTGTGCTTGTTTATAAATTTTTTCAACATTATAATATTGAAGCAAGTGAGCCTACTAATCTGCAACTTTGACTTATTGTTTATACCATACTCTGTTTTTTCCAAGTCATTTTTTAATGAACCAAAGACCGTTGGAAGGATCTTTTATGATCTTGAGCTGTTGAAACTTTTTCTTTTGAAGAAGCTTGTTAATAATGTTGTTCTATTGCTTACCTTTTTAAGTTTTGTGGTATATCTTTAAATTATCTGGTAATTAGTCACCTTTTTTCAAGCAGATTATACCATGAATTTTTGAAATCTTTTGGACAGAGTCGACAGAACCCCATTGTCAGTTCGTCATAGCTGCCTCATTTATATTTCTGATTTTGCTATAGACATTTTCAGTGTTAGTTCTACTTATCTTGAGCAATCCAAACTATTCCCCAACAAGTGTTTGATTTCTAATATCCTAATATTTTTTAGAAATATTGACTTTTAAGCTTACAAGGCTCTAGTCCCCAAATACTCAGGTCATTCATCTTACATAATGATTACTGATTAGATAAACAAATCAACTAGTTTGAGTCCTCAGCTAGAAATTATTTTACTTTTGTTTGATATATCAATTCACCATTTTGGACAGAGCATTTCATGCACTAGAAGCTTGCCTCACTATATCGTCATTTTATTCTACCAAATTCAAAAATTAATGCCCAGTTGTAATTAAATAAAATAAAATAAAAACCATTTTGTAGGATTAGCTTATATTCTTTCTGAAAATACTTTGCAGAGGATGATGTGGAGCAGCCTAGCAGCCCATCAGTGCAGAAGACTGAAAAAATGGGTGTTACTGTAGTACATGAAATGAAATGCAATCTTTATGTGAAGGTAGTTTCTTCTCCATAATTATTGTTGAGGCGTTGTGTATATTTTTTAAATTTGATTTTTCAAATTTATATGCTCATCATTTTGCTGTATGTGACGTATATATAAAGAACAAAGGAAAAAGAAAAATGAGAGGAAACCTTAATATCCTACTTTTACATGTGTTCTTGTGTGTTGTGTCTATACTTCCTGTGAGATGGCCTTTTAATAGGATATTTGAGATTAAGTTTTAAGACAATTATAACTAAAGATCATCTTTTACTGTGTAAACCTCCCCAATTGCATGTGGCCAAGTCATGCAAACAATCTATGCCTTGCCTTCGGCCTTATGACTGTTGTATACTTTGATTTTGGGCCAAATTTTTTTTTTTTGATGTGACATTTATATTTATTAATTGTTTGAATAAGTATTTCAGACTTCAATATTTTAAATTAAGATTGTAAACCATATCCAAGTTGAACCAAGTATTGTCTGATTATGACTGACTTAGAAATTAACTTACAAGTTTTCCCCTGTTTTAACTTATTCATGTCATGTGCATTCTTAATCAAGCCTGTAAATGAGTCAGTCTCTAGCAAGTCAGGAGGCATAGTTAGTATGTGGCTGATTATCGCGATGTGAATTGGGTAGAAGTTGGGTAGAAGTTGATAATTGTTATGTCTGATTGTAAGTTATTTTAAGTTACAAAGAGTCTTTAGGTAATGTATTACTTTTCGAATTTTAATCTAATTTTTCGTTTCGTCGTGCCTTCAGGCACGGTAATTACTAGTCCCATATATAGGGGGGGCATGGGGCATACAGTAGCATCCCTTAACTATATTAGTTGTTTTTGCAGTTACTTCTGCGAGTGGCTATATTGCCTAATTGGTTGGGTTCATAAGGATTTTGGTTACTATAATGCTGGTATAGCTTTAGTTCTGAAAAATTCACAATTTATTATTTAAACATTATTTTCTTTATATACATTTTTTTTAATTTCATAACTATTTGACTGATTTATGTTTATATGTTTTTTTTGATTTGCAGATAGAGTTTTTTCTGGAAGGTCAATAACCACAAGATTGAAGGTTTTAATTAAGCATTTTTTTAGGATATGGAATTCAAAATTTTAGCTTTTTGGATTATATAATTTGGTTTTGACATACTTGGATTATTTAAGCAACTGTTTATTGTCTAGCTAGTTGGATATTTTGTTGAATCAGTGAATCTACTATTTTTTATAAGATAATTACTTTTTATTTTAAATGTTTATTGCCTTTTGTCTCTTATATTATATATATAGGTGTAAAGTTGATTTAAAAAGCTCACTAAATGTATTATATTTTTTTATTGAAAATTGTTAATGTAACAATACATTTTGAATGTCAAACAATTTAATATGACACCACATCATCACGATTTATAATCATTTATTGACAAATAATATTTGGTCAATGAAAATTAAAATTTAATGACGAATAATATTAACTCTTTAGAATTAATAGTATTGTCATTATATATATTCATTTAGTTATGACAATTGATCTTGTCACTAATATTAACTATTTGGTGACAAGTTATGCTGTCACTATTATATATCATTTAGCGATGACTTTTAATTTTGTAACTATTAATAGCTCTTTATGTAACGAGTTCTATCGTCACCATAAGTATTCAATTAGCGACAGAGAAAAATGTGTCATAGAAATTAACTCTTTGGTGACAAACTATATTGTCACTGTTATATATTCATTTAGTCACAACAACTAATTTTGTCACTATTAGCAACTCTTTTTGTGACGAGATGTATCGTCACCATAAGTATTTTAGTGACATTGAAAAGTGTGTCCCAAAAAATAACTCTTTGGTGACAAATTATTTTGTAATATTATTTAAAATATGAAATGACGACATAATTGCCATATTAAATATATTATTAGGTGACGAATTGTTCTGTCGTCATTTATTTTCTTATTTTTGGTGATGATAAACACAATAACATGACGAAAGAATAATCATAAATACGACAATATTTATGCCATTAAAATTAGATGATTTAAATAGAGTAACATATTTTCGTGAATTAAAACAATATCATTTAATGACTGAAAACAATTTTTCATCATCATTTAATGCACTAAGTTTTGATGACGAAACATAATATAGAGTGACGAAAGTTTCATTCAAATAGTGACGCTATTAACGTCACTAAAAGTAATTAATTATAGTGAATGATGTAGATCGTCACCACAAGTTAAAATATTTAGTGACGACATCAAATATTGTCAAATAACCCTAATACCATGCTCATACGGTGACGATCTCTGTGACGTCACTAAATGTTTTAGTGATGAAAAATAAATTTTATGTGACAAATTTTAGCGTCATTTTTTGTGTGAATTCTTGTAGTGCTTGTAGGGGTATATTAATGAAAGTGTGTGTATATGTGCACATAACTTAATTTAATGTAGTAATCTTAAGTCATTATAATTGATTTAATGAGCCCAAAAAAAATTAACCTTAGTAGAATTAGACCCATTTTACTGATAAATGAGAGAGTAATAAGCCTTGTCCCAAAATCAGTGTCACACTTATTATATCAGCCATGTATTAGGCCATTGGCATACTCCTCTATGTTGCTGAAAATCAAGATGGTGATAATGGCTATGCAATGATGAAGGGGGAAGTGGCCTTAATATGATGTTTGGGAACTATTCTCATTACCAACCATCTTCTTCCTTCTTCCATCAGCTTAAATTTTAGGGCAAAGCCATTGTTTGGTCAATGATTTCCCTATAAATGTAAGTCTCCACTTTTCAAATTGAGTTGCAAGAATTTATGTTAAAGTTCCATATAGAGAGGGAATTGCATATTGAACGAACAATTTGAAGTTAGAATCAAAGTTAGCAATTCAAGCTCCAAGAGGTAGCATTTATATTAAGTGTTTGCTTAATTTAAGTTTTGAAGAATTATTAGAATTTCTTGTTAATTGATTGAATAATTGATGTCAAAATGTTAGCTAAGTTTGTATGTATGTATGGAGTCCATATGTTTGGCTTAAGCAAGCTTAATTGAAGGATATCATGTTGAGTTGCTAAAGTTCTCATAGAGGCAGAGCCATTCCCAGTTTCGCCTGGAAGCCCTTCTAAAATTCAAAGACAGTATCAAGGGCATGGGATCTTTAAATCGCTCGAATCAGATCATCGATCGGTAGGCCCCCTTCCCATAGTTGAGCAATAGTTCAATGCACCGGGAATTGAGCCATATGATTCGTGATGCACCGGAAGAAGGACTGACTCGCTATATTATGTTATCATGAACATGTTAGTTGGACTTAGTCATGCATGAAAATGAGTATGACATGTGACCTAGAGTTCCTTTCATATCATGAGTTGCTCAATCATTCTAGTGAACCTTCTCTAAAAGAAAACATGAGTTTTGAAAGCAAACTTTGACGAAACTTATGAACCTTAGATTCTGACCTTGTGAGCATGTCTACATGCCTTAGCTATGCATGAAATGTGATTTAAAGTTGCCTTGCTTATAATCAACTTGTGATAACTTGGTTTAAAAACAACTTTTAAAGAAAACTTGGAAACCTTGAAATGAATATTTAAAAGCATGACGATATTTACATTATGAACTTATAGGATAGCATGCTAGTACTACTCATGTCTCTAAATATGGCCTATAAGCGCACTCACCTAGTTTGACACAATGTAAGTTATCCAAGCATGTTTTAAAAGTAAGTTTCAAATGATAAACTATGCTAGCTATACGTAGACAAGTCGGATACATGCGAGCATGCATAGTAAAGCTTACTTAGCATCATCATGTGGTTAATGTTCGTATCTTGTTGTATGAACTCACTTAGTCTTGAAAAAAGGTAAATCTTCAAAATAAAGTCAGAACTTTAAAAATAGACTTGAAGTGAATACGAGAGGCACCAAACCTAGTTGAATAAAACTACTGTTTTGGTGAAACCATGGTTGCTACAACGCTACCCCCACCCCCAAACAAAGGTTATGTCCTAAAATTGTGGTTAACAATCACATTTTTTGAAAAAAAATTGTGACTAGCAATGCACTTCCATAAACCTATTCAGGAAAGAAACGACTGCACAAAAGATACAACCCTGACATACCTTCTCTCCCACGCTCATCAATACGTGTCTTCAACACTTTTCTCCTTTGGCTAGCAGAGCAACACTTCTTACCGGTGTTCCAGAATTGCGCTTGACATAGGTATTTGAAACCCCAGATAGCCTGATTAAATATTTTAATAGGCATTATAAACAGGAGCCAAGATTTACTAAATTGCTATTTGTTTAATCATATACTTGGTTACATACCCCTTATATGCATTAGATGTTGTAATTATGGTGTGCATGAATATTAACAGATAGAGCAAAACAAAAGGATATCACATCATAACTTTACTCATTTCAGGTATATTATTGTTTAGTGCCTCCTATAAGATTATTATTTTCCACCTCCTAAAACAAAATAACTTTAAATCTCTAGCCCATTAGTTTCATAACCTACACAGACACATTTATATATGTGATATTTAGTATGTTTCCATCCTAAATATTACCTAGTAGATACCAGTAATGTTTTACATAGGAACTAAGTGAACCTTTAATAACAGCCAACTAGTCAAAGTGATTTATTACGCATGGTACACATATTCGATAAGTGATTTATTCTCTTCAATAACAGCCAACCAGTCAAAGTGATTAGGTACGATCCAAAAGTAAGAAGTTCCAACATAGAAGGTTACTACAATAATACGAGGTATCATATAAAAGTAGAAATTGTTAAAAACATAAATCAACAAAAATCAGCATTCTGTCCAATGAGGATATATAGGCAGTACTAACTTAGATTTATCAACAAGGGCACCAATCAATACACCTAAAATAAACTCAGGGACTTAACTACCTGTTATCTCGCAAGCAATTATCAACTGTTGGGGGCTGCTTAAAGAGCTCTTCCACTTGTACAAATTCAGCATTCCAAAGGGAAGCTGGATCCTTTGGAATGCAGGCTTGCACACTATAGACCTGAACTGAGCAATTGTTATCAAATTCTTGTTTGGCTTCTGCACATGAGTCGGGTAAGAAAATTGAAAACTAATTATCATTCCAATTTCCTAATGTTGGCAAAGAGATTATAAAAGAATCAACTACAAACGAAGAAAAGGTGGGACTGAGACAGAAAGATCAGGGAGAAAAGGAACAAATGGAAAAATTAACGAAGAATCACATGATCAATAGGAGTGAGAAAAGGTGCGACTGAATCAATTTTCTATAGACTTGACGATATCCCTCAAAACATTATGAAATATGAGTAGATATTGATGTACACAACAAAATGCATTCAAAAATTGTTACGCTATGGATTTTAGAAAATTGATATACCAAGTCGATATTTATTAGATGACAAGATGTCCCACAAGATATTGCTAAATGGTTCCTATTTTATTTCAATCTCAAGGCTTCTGGCTCATATATATATCTTGTTTGATGTCTAGAAGTATAAATGAAATGTATATTTGACAAATACTATACAATTTGAATGCAATGGATTGAAGTACCATAGAGCATGTAGGCAAAAATAAAATAAAAATAAAAAAGCTAAAAAAATTTGTCCATTATTTGGTTATTAACATTAAGCAAATATACAAAGTAAGAATGACAGATTTTTCTTATAAGCATGTCCGTTTCAAGTAAAAAAAAATCCACATAAAATATGATACAACAATAGATAATCTAACCTTCAAGTTTAGGCCTTGAAACTAGCCTTATATGGTAAACTGAAGAATTATTCTTTAACCAGCCAGAGAAGGTATAAACAACTTCCAATTTACTTTTGTTTTTTTCAACAAAATCTTGAAGCAGCCTACAAAAGGAATGAGCCACTAAGTTTAGTGAGAAAATATTACTGAGATATAATGAACAATATTATACTTTTAAGAGATCTTACATGTTGGGCCATGATTTTTTATGCCTATTGGGCCGGACCTTTGGGCCAATTCTATTGGGTTACTTCTATTAGGTCCTGAAAATATTGGGCCTAGTCATTGGGCCGAAACCAATGGATAAAAAATGTTTCCATTTGAGAATTTAAGAATGATAATGATCGAAGATAACGACGATCGTTATTATCCTGCGTGCATTAATGAGGATTAGATGATTCTACGGCGGTGGACAAAGGTGATGTGATCGTGCAGGCTACCCACCGAGGATGAATGTCGGTGAATTCGGTGGCATGAAAAACCGGAGTTGGAGTATATGAGGACCGGATACAACACAATTAGAGGTAACTGATATTTTATCTTATTAAAACACTAGAACTAATATCCTCTGTTATAATCCTCAGATACATCTGTCAGATCGACGACGTCGGAATTTATCCCCGATGTACCCAAGCCATCAAAATTTGGTATTGATCTGTTGAATTATGCAGGATAGGACACGCTCTTACGTGATTGAGGCGCATGGAAAGATCTTGGCGTTAACATTACCTCTTTGCAGCATTTGATGACACTAAAAAAGTACGACTTAACCACTTGTAGGAAACCAAAGAGACAAAACCATCACATTTTAAAGTTAGTATAGCAAGCACAACAGCTCCAACAAAAACTACAGGTTCTGTACATTACTATATTCAAATTAGAGTAAATTGTCATAAAGTTTCTTACCAAGCACACACAATTTCCCATAAATATTTTAAACAATAATAAAGATAAGAAAGATATTGTTGTTTAAGAAGACTTTAGCAGAAAAGGAAAGAAAGAAGGCATTACCAAATAAATGAAGAAACTATTTTGTACCATCAAGATATTATAAATATATAGTCTAAGCAAATAATAAAAATGAAGAGAACGTCAGTCTGTGTCTCAACCAGAAAATGAAAATCTAACTACGTTCAACGTCTAAAGGCCTTGTAGACAATAGAAAGCATGAAAAGGCCCTAAAAAAGAGAAGAAAAATACCAATCAACAAGCCCATGCGCATATGCTAGTTCATGGACTTTGGTGGCCAGAGCACATAATATGAGCAACAGTGATAATGAAATTGTTAGTATTTAGATGGCCTACATAAATGAATTTGCCACTAAAATACACTTAAGTCGTGAATAAATAAATAAATATATAAAATTCCAAGAGCATTAATATGGTCTCACTAGAAGAGACGAAAATAGTAGCATAAACTCTTACTAAAACAAAGTTACAATTCATTTTACTCTAACTTGGCAACAGTCAACTATATCGGACAAATATTACAATTAATTTGACCTTGAAAGTCAGAAACTCATGGTTACTACCAAAAAAACTCACTATAACTACCAAATAATTAGCGCGTGAGCTTCAAGAGCCACACTTGTTATTGCCATGACTTCTTATTTGGAGCATGCATAATAGAAAACTCAAAGAAACAAACCTGGCAAGTATATTGTTGATGGCACTACTTGGTTAACTGCTAAAGATGAAGTATGAACCCACATGTTATTAAGGGTCATAATTCGATGTATAATCAGATAACCTCAATACGCCTTCAAATTTAGTACCATGGGAAGACCATTCCTTATCATTTTTTACGGAAATAGAGTAGGAAAGTGACAGAGTGCAACACCCACGTCAACAGTAGTGTCGAGCTTTCACATAAAATTGTAAATATGGGATGTCATTTAAAAATTTTCGGTTTAGCTTTTCTTGGTTGAACGATAGATAAATTGAACTCAAATCCTCAATTATTGCTTTAAATTTTGAAAATGTAATGTAATGATACAACAATCAAAGTGCATTTGCGGCATATTACTGCATGTGAACCAAGATCAACAACTGATTCAAAGTTGAAAATGCCATCTTGCACTATGATTTCTGCGTATAACAGGGCCGCATCATAACACGTGGGTCCCTATGTTATAACTATATTCATGTGGGAATTAGTACTGTGCTAACAAATCTCCTTTAATCTTATTTTTTTTAAAATTCAGAATCAATTATTAACATCATCAGTATACCCTAACTTATTTCTCTTTCATAATTCTCAAGCAATCTACCCTGGATCTTGATTCTTCCCTATTGAAACTTTTGTCATGTTAATCCCAAAAAATAAATCTTTCTTAGTACAGTGCAAAAATTAGTTCATGAAAAAGACAATAATTTCGACAGTCCAGTAGATATTAGTAATAATTTCCTCATTTTATTCACTAACGAATGTCATGCGTAAAATTGCACGCATGGATGTTCCAAATGAATAATAAATAAGCAGGAACCAGGTCATGCGAAAGCTACGCATGAGAATGTTAAGCGAGAATAATAAACAACGAAAAAGCAGTCAAGCGTAGAAACGCATGCGGATGGGATGTTCAAAATGAATAATAAAAATGAAATAATGTAAGAATTTCACCATATATGTGGTACAGATGAAGATGTGTTATTCCAACATAATAATAAAGAATGGAATAATGAAGTTCTCTTCTACGAAGACGAAAGAAAGAAATAATACCCTTACCTTAGAACAAACTGGATATAGGGTAGTGAAGTAAGAATATCTATTTCTTTCTTTCTCTCTATAGTTTCTCTCTATAGTTTCTCTCTACAGAGTTTCAAGTGAATTCAGTAAGAAATAATGAAGGAATGAGCTTTATTTATAGGAGAATGGACCTAATAGTAACTAATTCAAAGCATCCAGATTGATTTACTTTTAAAGCAGACGGTCCAGATTGGTTTATTATAAAATATTCTAATAAAATAAAATCTTTTAAATAAAATATAATATATATATATATATATTATATATATATATACACATTATATATATATATATAACATTTGAAGGCACTTTTTGACTCTCTTTGTTAATCGACTTAATTAGTAAAATCATTTGATCCTAAGTTAAAAGCCCAATACACAAGCAGCTTAAAAGATTTATTAACTAAAGATAATAGAAAATGATAAGTTTATTAAAGCTAAAGAAAAAACCAATTTTTAGTCTTAATAAAACTTTGGAAAGATTTAAATCTCCGATTAAAGAAGTCAGCTATTTTCCGTAATTAAATCAAGAAGTTAATAAATTAAAGAAAGAAATTGCTAATTTAAAAAAATAGAAGTCTCTATTCTAAGAAAAGATTTAGATAAAAGGGCACGATCTTCAGATCAATGATTCCTCATCTAGTGATGAAGATCACGATGAACCCCGAATCATCCGGGTACTAAAGATATTTCGGACTTATTCATTCAAGGTCTTTCACTTAAAAGAATTAAAGACATCACCATTCGTAAAATGGTATGTTTTATTAACCTAGTTGTGGATAAAACTTTTCAATACTGACTTACGCCTTGGTAGATACAAAAAGTGATTTAAATCAGATCCAAGAAGGTCTAATCCCGACTAAATATTATAAAAAACCGGTGAAAAATTAAATTCATTTAATGGTAGTCAAATGGAGATAAGATATAAATTACCTAAAGCACATATTTGTCAAGATAATATGTGTTTCAAAACATCTTTGTTTTGATTCGCAATCTTCTGAGATAAAATTATTTTGGGGTTTACCATTTATATACTTATTATACCCATTTACAACTAGTAATGAAGGATTAACTCAGTAAACATTTAGGAAAGAAAATAACATTTAAGTTTCTTATTAAACTAAAAGAAAGAGATTTAAAATACATTCAAGAAGAATCCATTTCTAAATCATTGAATTTAATAAATCAGAATCTACACATTTGAATTTCTTAAAAGAGAAATCAAATATAAAAGAATTGAAGAACAACTTCAAAATAAAGAGGTTCTAATAAAATCAAGAATTAAAACCTACATGAAAAATAACCTTTGTTCAGATTCCCCAATGCCTTTTGGCATAGAAAGAAACATATGGTTAGCTTCCTTATGCTAAGGAATTCAAAGAACATTTAATTCCTACTAAGGCTAGACCTATCTTGGATGAATCATGAACAAATGGAGTTATGTAAAATGAAATCAATGATCTCCTTAATAAAGGGTTAATTAAACCCGGTAAATCCTCGGTCTTGCTTCGCTTTCTATGTCAACAATGAAGCGAGAAAAAAAGAAAGGTGTACCTCGCTTAGTTATCAATTACAAACCATTGAACAAGGTCTTAGAATGGATTAGGTACCCCTTCCCAACAAAGACGACCTTATCAATAGGTTAAGTAATGCCACCATTTTCAATAGAATTCGACCTTAAATGGTTTTTGGCAAATTGCCATTCATCCCGATGATCAAGATAAAATAAAGATTCACCACTCCGTCTTGGACATTATGAATGGAATGTTCAAGCATTTGGCCTAAAAATGCTCCAAGTGAATTTCAAAATATCTCAATGACATATTAAACCCTTTCACCATTTTATCGTTGTTTATATCGACGACATTCTTGTTTACTCAAGACTATCAAGAACATGAAAAACATTTAAAATCGCTCTTCACTCATCATTAAAGTAAATGGTCTTGTTCTTTCTCCTTCCAAATGCAAACTGCTTTGTGTCGTAATAAGGTTTCTTGGTCTTAATATCTTGATGGACAAGTTCAAATTTTATTGAACGAGCTATTCAATTCACTGACAAGTTCCCGTGATAAGATAACCAATAAAACCCAATCGCAGAGATTTCTTGGCTCATTGAATTATATCGGGCAAGTTCTATAAGAATCTCAGGAAGATTTGCAAACCTCTTTTCGCCGTATTGCAAAATAATCCTCCACCATGGACCGACATTCATACTTTTTAAATTCAACAAGTTAAAAAAATATGTCAAGACATTGCCTCGCTTTGGCATTTCCAATGATTCAATTGTTCAAAATTGTTGAAACAGACGCCTCAGATATTGGATTTGGGGGCATTCTTAAACAAAAGTTAACATCGGCTTCCCTAACAAATTGTTCGATTTCATTCCAAGGCATGGAATACTACTACAATCAAAATATAGACTATTAAAAAGAAATTTTTCATTAGTATTATGTATTAATAAATTTCAAAATGACTTATTAAATCAGAAATTTCGTTCGTGATTGACCGCAAGTCACCCAAATACATATTAGTAAAAGATGTTGAAAATTTAGCCTCTAAGCATTCTTTTCGCTAGATGGCAAGCCTTTATCGAGCATTTTGATTTTGATATTGAATACATTATAGGCAAAAATAATTCTATTCCCGATTTTCTTACTGCAGAGAATTTATTCATAGTTGTACTATACAACCATGAGTTTCAGAGGCTCATCCTCCTCTCGTGGTCCGCCGCTCAAGTGGGCCTAAGTAATCAACCAAGAGGCACCTTAGTCCCTCACCCATTACTCTGCCTACCAGTCAAACAAATTTTCTGTTCTTGGGACAATCCCGAAGTTTCCATTCAAATTTCTAGTAAATAAACTCGAACTCATTGACCCATTCAAGAACTCCAAAGAAAAACTTCGTCTTGCCCCCAATACTCCTCTTCTGAGCATGTGCTCAAATGGGAAAGTTATTTGTTTCATATTGAACCCTACATGAAACCAAAAAATGATCCAGTTAAGCTTGCTGCCCAGTTTTTCCCTCCTGGTTGGCATTTTCCTCCAGCAGCTCCTTATAAGTCTCTTGTTTATTATAAGGACATTCTCCTTGAAACCGAAGTCAAGAAATATCAAACCAATTTATGCAAACAATGATAAATCAAAAGTTCTTTATCATTCTTTGTATATTAAACAATTCCTTCAGATTTCTGATTGGGGAAAACATCCCTCCGATCTAATGGAACTCTCTAATCATAGTTATCCTTTTTGTTTTTATGATTATATTGAAGCCTGGTATAAGGTTCTCCTTCATCGTAATCTAGTCCCATAGTCATTCCTCGGTTTATTCGATTCGATCATAAATTCAAAAGTCCAAACTTATTCGTTCGTTCTCCGGTGGTATAGGCATGGTTCTACCTATGACCTCCTTCCCTAACCCCCTTAAGGTCCAAGTTACCCATTTTCTAATAATAGTAAATTCAGATCCAAGGAATGAAAACATTCCTATCACTCTCCTCTTCATTAGTAAATACAAAGTTCCATGGATTCTTAAATGGCAATACTAAGATTTCTCCACCCTCTCTGCTAGTAATTCAGCAGTCTCATTTCGATCCACTCCCTAGACTTTCCCGCTTTTTCTACATCAAATGGTGGGATAAGTTCGACATTACAGAATAATTGGTCGTTCAACAGAATTTCCTGCTGCCCTATTACAGCTTTCGCTTAAATCCTCAAATATTCAAAGCAAGGATTCTAAAGCCATTCCTTTAGAGCCCTCTTCCTCAAGTCGAAAAAGATTTCAAAAGAATCGAGTCAAAACTATCCCACAGATCCTCCTGTTCCCGTAGCATTTCTGATTTCAAAGATTGCTCCGGTAGTGAGTTAAAACTTATTGCTCAAGCCCTCAATAGGAGAATTGATGAATTACACGAAGAAGCCTCTAGGCATTCCTCAGCTTCTTCCCAGAATGACTCAGTTAGTCAATTCTGTCAAGATGATGGTCTCAGACGATCCCTACGGCACCATCAACCTTCGGGATGCCCAGGACCCATTTGCCTGACATCTAAAGTTACTGCTCTGCTAATCCGGCCTTAGTTCCAAATGGCCATCGCCTCCGACAACCAAAGACCGCATTGACACCAAGCCATCGTCTTCATTAACCAAAGACTCGCTCCGCCGACAAATACTATTCAATATAGGATTCCACTTTCCGGTAGAGAAGTTGCTCAACAAGAAAAAGAAGCTCTTTTTCAACCGAAAGAGTCAAAAGTTGTACCAAAATAAATAAATGTTAGCCTTGTTCATCAACGGTTGCTTTGTCTGCATTTACTTTTACTTTTGCTTTTACCTTAGTAACTTGCTTTTACTTTTTGCTTTTTACTTTAGTAATTCACTTTTACCTAAGTGAAATGTTTCTTACCGCTTTTACTTTAGTAAATCACTTTTACCTTAGTGAAATGTTTCTTACTTTACCCAAGTAAATGTAATAGTTCCCTTTCCTTGTTTCTATAAAAGGAAGGCGAGCTCATTTGCAAATCGATTTTGAAACTTAGAAAGACTCGAGCTCTCTCTCTCGTAAGAATCTTTAGTTTCTACCTCTGATCAGCCTACTTAACCCCTCTTCTCCAATTCTCTAGTTAAATGTTTTAAATTTGTAAGTTCTTGTTTTATTTTCAGTTCTTAGTTTGTACATAGTATGAATCATTAATACAATTCAATTACTTATTTATAAAACTGTTTTTGATTGTGTATGCGCTCTCTCTGTTCTTCCTTTGTTTTACCTACTTCCGCCCCAAATGGTATCAGAGCCATGTTCTCTCTATTTCTAGCGACCAGTAAGGTCTTTGATTTGCTTCATTAAAACTGTTTTCAAAATTCATTTCGTCCTTTATCAGAAGTCACCTAACTTACTGTAGAACACCTTGTTCCCTGCCAACCCTAGGTAAGTCTCTTGTGCGAGCAGTGAAGGGTTTATGAACAATAGGTATCGTCTACCCGTAAAGAGGGTCTCGAATGGAAGATAAAGAGTGAATAATTTTGAACCCAAAGAATAATGAGTAGGTTATTTAGATCTAACTCCTCGACTAGTCATAGGTCAACCTTGCAACCTATACCGTATATAGTTAATCAAGAAGAAAAAGCGATTCACGAAAATATCATCAAGTTTTACACAACCGAATATACCTGAAATTTCTCCCAAAGAAATTTATCAACCAACATTTTAGATAACTTTAAAAGCAGATTATAATGTTAAAGCAATTGAAAAGGTCTATGCAATTAACAAAGAATATGAAAATTGTAGCCTTCTTTCCCGGATGTCATTAAAAACATAGAAAAAAAGGGTTATAATTTCATTCACATAGAAGTTCAGTTCAAGTAGCAGTTAAACCATTGAATATTAAAGGAATTAATTCAAGTATCTACCTCCCTCGTAGGAGATGCTAGATTTTTGAATTATTATCCAAGCATAATAAAAGCTTATGGAAGCCACTTGCACAATGGTCCTATCCATTTTAATTGCTTTCCGACTTCACACTTAGCCTAAGTGATCAACACCTATTAAAAGCCCTAACATTAAATATTAAAACAGCAGGAGAAATTACACAAATGATTGAAGGTTCTCAACTAATTGCTCTAATCTTTAGAATTTATTATAAGACCATGAAGACTAATTTGAATGTCCATGCCCTTAATAAAAGCCCTAAAGATCACACTGTATTAATTCAAAGTTCAACCAATGACGCTAATATCCAGCATCCCTAGAAACAATTCTATGGAAAGATATTTCATTACCCGGTCAATGGATTTTACCAAGTGAAATACCCCACTGACACATGAGTTAACAACGAGTGAACATTGAAAACATAAGGCAATTTTTCGATGGAACTGCCAAAGTTAGCTTTGAACGTTCTAGAAGACCGGTTATTATAGAAGATTATTCTAGTTCTTCAAATTCTTCATGAATCGCCTGAAGAGATTTCTCAAGTCCTTAGTAACCCTTCTATAAGAGACATTAAGTTAAAAGGAATTTTAAATCAAGGTCAAGCAAGTCATCCTTGTTATTCTTGTCACCCTCGTAATTACCAAATTGAGGAAGAAAGCTCTTCTTCTCCACTCCTTCATCCGAGGCTCCCCACTCATTCGATTTTGATGTTCAATTAATAATCAATTAAGAGTCATTAAGAAAGAATTTGTGTTAGATTGGATTAATCTTGTGAATGATTTTAACTCTAAGTCTAATAAAATTAAAAGACATCAATTTAGAAAAAATCACCCAACCGAGAAAGAAAGGGATAAAATTGTCAATAAATGGAAGAAAT